>JAZKJV010003246.1:600000-983371 GCA_037367405.1 Ottelia alismoides | reverse complement strand
TATACTAATGGCAATATCCCGGCTAAAGCCTAGTCAAGATACGGGGAATCGCTCAATTGCCTCGGACTGTAACTATCAACACTTGATGTTCACCTTATGGGTCTTTGTATATTGTACCATACAATATATTTTCCTTTTTTTTAGATACAGATACAATATATTTTGCTTGTTGTGGTAGTAGGTGATGCCTACGTAGCTTCGTGAAGTATCAGTTCATCATGTTATTATGTTTTATACTTCAGATTGAATATTAGGCAGATGCAGCCTTGCGGCACTTGTATTCCTTTTACGGTCCGAATATCTGAAGGTGAATTTTTGATTTTTTTAGTGCAGATTTTTGTGATAGTAATGATCCGCGGGTACCCATTATCCATTTAAATAATTTGGATATCCATTAGAATGGGTATCCGTTGGAATGGATCGGGTCGATCCGTTGATCCAATATTGACGGGGCGGGGCGGGTCATGGTTGAACGGGTCGGGTACCCGCTCCGTGCACACCCCTAGTTGTCATGCATGCACCCGATAGGGTAATGCGACAGTTCGGGTTGAGACAACACATTCCTGATGTAATGCCGCAACTCCCCTCGGAGGACCAACGTGCTAGAGCACGAGACGATCAGCCCTATGATTGGGGGCTACACCATCAAGAGCGTCTGGCTCAATGGCAACAACGACTGAAATATGTCGTTGAAGAGAGGAATTTGGATAAGACACCTGCTGATGTCTTGTCCGACTACCTTACTTGGTATTGGCAGATTACGCGACGTTGGATTGCTTCGGCCATAGCACCACCCTGCCAAGCGTATGAACCACACGGACCGAGGTGGAACCAACTGGTAATTTCATACCTAATACAAAATATTTTAAAAATAATTTCTTCGTAGTTTACGATTTAGACTTCTCCTCTATAGGTGAACTCCTTGTTTCGTGTGAGGGAACTGATGACGGAACATCGAAGGAGCACTGAATTGCAACAACTGATTGGTTATGTGGACTACACCATCCACACTATGTCACTGGTGGATCCAGGAATACATGATGTCCCCCCCCATCTACACTTCATACACTGAGCCCACGACGTTTGCTTCCCAACAGTGGGGTGATCAATACACTTCCGGGGCAGAGGAAGTTCGACCGTCGTATTAGGCGACACAGTCCTACACCCAGCCCTACATTCCTCAGATGCAGCAGATGGGTTCCGCACTACCATCATTTGACTTGCTTTCCATACAGGAAGCTCAGCCCTCTCAAGCACATCAATACTTCTGGCACATGGGGCCAAGTCAAAGCCAGCCCTCTTTCGTTGGGCTCCTGGGTTATGGCGCTGGACCAGCAAGTTGGGGTATGCAATCATCAGCAATGGATCTCCCCAGAGTATCCACTGAATCCTTGCCGGTGACAATACAGGAGCCACCTCGTTCTTCAAACGTATCAAGTCAGAGAGGGGGTGGTGAACCTGAGAGAAGAACCATTGCAAGCCGTGGTAGGGGTCGGGGCGATGCAGGTAGGAGGACAACAACGGGAAGGGGGGAGGCAGGCTCAGGGACATGAGAACAAAGGAGGGGGGAGAAAGGGAAAGCATCTTCATCAAAGGGACCACTATCACATATTGTACACCACACGAAAAAATGGTTTCATTGATTGTACCCCTTATAGTATCCCCATTTACGCAAAAAATATGATGTTTTGGTTTAACTTTTCTTTAATGTTGTTATCCAATTTCTTGTAAAATAATATTACTTTTATGATTATTATTGACACTAACATTGATTTCTACATTATTTTTTCAAATTAATTAACATCCGAACAGGACATGGCCAAGACACGTATCACAGCTCGCAAGTCGGTGTGTCTGCCCGACAACCGTTCTTAGCAGTACGTGCTCCACCGAGTCGGGCCTCCAGCCGTGTACCATCCCACGCTCCACCGTCAGCGCATCCACCGCCATCTACGGCCCCAAGCAGGGCACCAACCGCATCACAACCGGAGCCAGTGGAGATGGTACCTCATCTCCAGACGACCGAGACAGAGTCATAGTTCACCCCTTATTCCCCACAAGGCAGTCCGATCCCGAGTTCATCCTATAGCGAGACGTCACCGCTTGTAGAACCTGTCGACGAGGAAGAAACTTTATACGCTGACTTAGCTGATCTACATTACACTATCGCATTGAAGTATGCACGTTTGAGTGCACTGCGTGGAGAGCGAGTGAGGTCAGGTCGTCAGTAGAGTTAGTACATTTTGTTGTTATGTTTGAAATCTAGTGATGTTTATGTCTACTTTAAGGGTCTCTTGTGTCTGTAGTCATGCTTGTATCTTTTTCAAGTAAATGAAATATTTCAGCTTCTACTACTTGGAGAATTTATGAATGTATGTGCGTCCCAGTTACATGTTAAATATATTTTAGTTCCCATGTTAAAAATGTTCACTTAATTTTAATATAAATTAAAGAACTTTATTGTTAAATCCATGTTAAAAGATCCAACATTCATCTACATATAAAGATATTTATAATAATAGTATGCAAATATCTAATATAGAAATTATAAGTATCATAACATATTAATTATAAATATCATAACATATTAATTGCTAAAACTATACGAATTATATTTTTAAATTAAATAAATATTACTTAATAAAACATAACGTTTATATAAATGTATTTTTAGTTGTTACATAATATTTATTATTAATGTTTTAAAGTTACTCATAAATAAATACCAAATACACTACTAAAGTCTTACTTAAGTTATATCATAACATAATAATTGCTAAAACTATATGAATTATATTTTAAAATTAGATAAATATTACTTATTAAAACATCACGTTTATATATATGTAATTTTAATTGTTACATAATATTTATTATTAATATTTTAAATTTATTCATAAATAAATATCAACTACACTACTAAACTCTTACTAAGTTATATCATAACATATTAATTGCTAAAACTATACGAATTAAATTTTTAAATTAAATAATCATTATTTAATAAAAAATCACGTTTATATAAATGTAATTATATTTATAAATAATTATTTAATAAAAAATCACATTTATATAATTATTTAATAATCATTATTATTTACATAATATTTATTATTAATATTTTAACTTTATTCATAAATAAATACAATATACACATGTAAACTCTTAAGTTAAAGCAATGCACAAGTTTGGGCGGGAACGGGCATTCGCAGCAAATGGTTTGCCGTAGGCGGCAAACCATTTGCCGCGCTCTCCACGTAAGCACGGCAAATGGTTTGCCGCGCCACATAGGCGAGCGGCAAACCATTTGCCGAGATATACCCAATCCGGGAAATATTTTCAACTGATACCCAGAATGGGAGATACTTGTGTCTCTCTCTCTCTCCATTCTGGGAAATAGCTCTAAACAAGGATCTGTGTTTTAGTTTTTTTTGCTTAGTAAGTATTCGTATATTGCAATCAAGAGAAACCTGTGGTTACAAACTTACAACTAGGGGCTGCAGAGTCTCCAACACGGTATCATGGTCAGATATACTATATACCAAAGAAACACAATAAAATTAGACAAAGACCAAAAAATAGACTGATGGATTTTAGTTGAGAGTGGCTGTCACTATTCTTAAGACTCGTCGAATCGCATCAACAACAGTGGAAGTCCGCCCAGGGGTCCATATTGAATTACGCTCCTCCCAAATAGCCCAGACAGTCGCAGCAAGTGCGACACCGGTCCTCATTTTCAAATTGTAGCAGGTAATCTTTGAGCAGCTGTCAAGCATCGAGTTGAGGCACGATGTCCCAGTACTTGGAAGATTCAGGACAGAAGTTACCCCAGCTCAAACCTCAGCCACATAGGAGCATGAATAGAATAGATGGCTTTTTGTTTCCCCAGCCTGACAGCAAAGATAGCAGGCACCACTAGTAATCAGTCCGCGCCTATAGAGTCTTTCCAGCGTCGGGAGGCAGTCCAAGATAGCCTTGTAGAGCACGCAAGCGTGCTTCGGGACCACCTTTGAGTTCCACAGGATAGGTTCCCAAGAAACATTGTCTGCTCTACTTCTAACCCTATCATACGCCTCTCTGAAAGCGATGTTCCAGTTTGCGCCAACTGGAGCTATGCAACCCGTGTTCCCGCCCGTGGGGATAGCCAACATGTGTCGAATGCCCAGGATGCTTCTCCAAACAAGGGAGTCCCCCGAAGCCTTCTCGCATCGCATGAGATCACCACCCCTTAGGTATCTTTCCCGCATGAAATAGGCCCAAATAGAATTGTCAGTAGATAAAATTTTCCCACATCAAGTAACAAGCATGGCCTCGCGAATGGAGTAGAGGGAGCAAAGACCCAAGCCCCCTTCCTTCTTCGGGAGGCATACCACCTCCCACTTAACATGGTGAGTGCCATAAACCCAAAGGAAGTCTGCATAGATCGAATCCACCTTCTTTGCAGGCCCAACCGGGATTAGCATGCCCGCGGCCTATTAGAGGAACACTCCAGTGATGACAGAAGTAAGCAGTTGTAAACGGCCAACAAGGGTTAGGGACCTTGCTCTCCAACCACAGAGCAAGGTCCTAACCCTATCAGTGACTATTTGCATCACCGCAATCCTACCCTTAACCGGGGTTAGAGGGATGCCCAAGTATTTCACCGGGAGGGGCTGGATAAGTAGGCCCGCTTCCAAGCATAGCTTGGAATCCGTTGAAGAAAGTAAAGGGAGAATAAGTTTGCTTTTCTTCACATTCATCGCTAACCCAGACTTATCCTCGAAAACCTCCATGATGTGCCTGACTTCCTTCATTGCAGCGGAGGATTTTTTGCAAAAGAATAAAAGGTCGTCCGCATAGATAAGGTGCGAGGGCACCGTTTCTCCACCCATGCAAATGGGGAGAAAGGTACCATCACGTACAACCTTCTCCGTTAGTAAGGAAAGTTAGTTCATGGCAATGGCAAATAGAATTGGGTTGAGGGGGTCCCCCTGCCGAAGACCTCTCGCCGAAGGGAAATATCCATGTGGTGAGCCATCCATAAGGACCGAGAACATAAGAATGGAGATGCAGCTCGAGACTCATCCAATCCATTTCGTGTCGAATCCTCTCAGTCTCAGACGTTCAAGCAAAAAGCTGTTATACACCGAGTTGAATGCTTTCGATAGATCTATTTTTACACATGCCTTGAGCGTGTTTGCTCTACGGCCAAATCTGTGAATCACTTCTTGGGCAAGTATGATGCAATACCTCATTGACCTCCCTTTAATGAATGTTGTTTGATTGGGCGCAATCAACTCAGGGATAATGGTAGCTAGTCTCGATTCCAGGAGCTTCGAAAAAATCTTATTATAGAGTATTGCAGCAAGCAATCGGCCTGAGGTCACCCAAGTTTGCAGAGGTCGACACCGTTGGAAAAGGGTTAGGAAGGTATGGTTAAAACCATCGGGGTGTAATCCCCCTTCCCAAAGGTATTCCATGGCAAGAATGTGGTCTTCTTTAGCAAATTCTAGTGCCTTTTAAAAAACCCCGCATTGAACCTATTCAACCCCGGCGCTTTAGAGGAGTGGATGCTCTTAAGCGCACCCCAAATTTCTTTCTCAGTGAAGGGACTTGACGGCCATTGGCTGGCCAACCTACTAAGAATGAACTTAGGCTCCATAGGCCTAGTTCTCCCGAATTTGGAGTGATTCGACGCGAGTAGGCTTGAGAAGTACGACACAGCTTCCTCTGCGACCTTGGAGTGAGCGTCGACAATGTTTCCCAACCCATCCAACAGGAATGGGATGGAATTCCTAGATCTTCGGGCACACACCTCCATATGGAAGAATTTGGCGTTTTAGATTCGAACTAGGTGCAAACCGTGCGTTGAAAAATTGTTATCGATATTCGGTTATACGAAGTAGACCTTATCAAAGTATGGGTTAGACTGAACGTGTGTGGTCTAAAATCTCATATTCAGGGCTCGGTCTATAGGATATACTTTAAGGTCCAAGTCTGAATCAGGTCTAGACTGGGTCAAGCTGGGCTATGTCCGAATGTAAAATATTTGTTTCTTAAATTTTTGATATAATTTATAAAGATGAATAGTTTTTTTAGAATCATCTACTTTTTTAAAATCTAAGTAATCATGATATGTGTTAATAGACACGTAAACTACAAAATAAGATGTAATATCGATAAATAACAACAACAACAAAGTCTTTTCACACAATTAAGTAGGGTCGGCTACATGTATTCTTTGCCTCCATTCAGATCTATCTTCGATCAATCTCAAGTTTATATCCAAAAAAACTAAAATCCCTTCGTATAGTCTCATTCCAACACTTCTTGGGCCATCCTCGTCCTCTCTTAGCAGGCTCAACATCCCAAAACTCGCATCTCCTAACTGGTGCATCAGCTGACCTTCTTTGCAAAAGGCCAAACCATCTTAAACGATTTTCTCGCATCTTATTCTTGATCGGAGATACACCAACTTTCTTTCTGATTACATCATTCTGAATCTGATCTTTATGTATGTGTCCACATATCTACCTTAGCATTTTTCATTTATGCTACAACCATTCTCTACACATGTCTATGGTTCACAAGCCAACATTCAGATCCATAAAGCATAACATGTTTCACAATTGCTTTGTAAAATTTTCCTTTGATTTTCAAAGAAATTTTCTTATCAAAGAGAACAATAGAGGTCCTCGCCACTTTAGCCAACTAGAATTTATTCTATCAATAACATCTCCATCAATTTCACCATCATGTTATAGAATAAATCCCAAGTATCTAAAAGAATCTCTCTTCTAAATGTTATCATCATCAATCTTCACTTCGATTCCTTCCTTCACCATTGCTTTCATCAAGTACACTCCATATATTCAGTCTTAGCCTTACTTATACAAAATCTTTTAGTCTCCAATGTATGTCTCCATACCTCAACCTTTTCATTTACTCTATCTATAGTCTCATCAGTCAATACAACATCATCAATGAATAACATGTACCAAGGTATCTCATCCTAAATGTGATTTGTCAACTCGTTCATAATCAAAGTAAAAAGGAATGGAGTCAAAGCTGAACCTTGATGCAGACTTGTTGATATCAAAATAACCACTCTTCACGGACCAGATCCTTACACGAGATGAAATCCTATCATACGTATCATGTATGAAGTAAATGTATAGGATAGGTACTTGTCTCTTCTCTAAATATCTCCATAATATCTCCCGTGGGACAGCATAATTCTTCTCCATATCAATAAAAATAATGTAGAAGTTGTTCTTTTTAACTGTATAAATCTCCATCGTTCTCCTCATCAAGTGGTTGGCTTCAATAGTTGAGTGACCTGGTATTAATCCGAATTAGCTTTCTTTTACTTTGGAAACTTGCTTCAACCTTCTTTCAATGACACATTCCCAAATTTTCATAGTGTGACTCATCAGCTTGATCCTCTATAATTTGAATAACTATGAATGTCTCCTTTGTTCTAATAAATAGACACCATGATGCTTCTCCTTTAATCTTCATGCATTTTCTTCTTTCGCTAAATAACATTGAATAAATTTGTAAACCAAGTCAAACCATGCTCACCTAAACTCTCCATACTTCTATAGACTTGTCATTAGATCATACACCTTTCTCTTGTCTCATAATCTTCAAAACATCCACTTCCTTCCTTTATGTTCGTCTATTGCATGCACAATTCAAGTAACTTTCATTATTAGCTAGATCTCCTAAATGACCTCTCTATTTCCTTCCCCAATGAAAAGCTTACGGAAATACTGCTTCCATCTAGTCTTTATATCCTTCTCAGTAACAAGCATGTGACATTCTTCATCCTTAATGCATCTCACTTGAGAAAGATCTTTGGTCTTTCTTTCTCTTATTTTATTCAACATGAATATGTCCATATGATCCTCCTTAGAATTGAGATTTTTGTACAAAACTTCATAAGCTTTTGATTTAGCTTTGCTTACAGCCTTCTTTACTTCCTTCTTTGTTATTTTGTAGTTTGTGACAGTTTTCATTATTCTATCCTTAAACATAGCTTTAAAACATGGTCTTTTAATTTTGAGCTTATCTTGCACCCCTCCACTCCACTACCAAGCCTCATTTTTGCTTGGAGCTCCTCCCTTTGATTCGCCTATGATCTCTTTGGTTATCCTTCAGATACAAAATGTCATCACGTCTTACATCTCGTTTGCACTTCCTTTACAATCCGAAGATAAGTCTTCTAAAATCGTCTCCCTAAAGTTTGATTACTTCAATTGAAGATTCCACCATCTAGTTCTAGTGATCTTGTAAATCGTCTGTTTCTTTACGAGCCTTTTATTTGCACATCCATGACTAACAAGCGATGTTGGGTTGTCAACTTCTCTCATATGATTATTTTGTAATCTTTGCAACACAACTTAATCTCTTCTCCTGAACATAAAATAATCTATCCTTATTTTAGTCGGGCCAATCTTATAAATAATCAAGTCCTCCTCCTTCTTCTTGAAAAGAATGTTTGCTATGAAAAGATCATAAGTCGTTACAAAATCCAGAATTACTTTTTCCTCTTCCTTTCCTCGATGCCATGGCCTCCATGAACACTAGCATACCCTGAAGCATCCTTTTCCATATGTCCATTAAGATCTCCACTTGGGTAAATCATCTCTCTTTGTGGGATTAAGATCTCCACTTGGGTAAATCATCTCTCTTTGTGGGATTATTTACATAATCTTATCCAAATCCTCCCAAAAATCTTATTTAATTCTTTCATCTAAACTAATTGCAGTGCATAAACTAAGATCGCATTCAAAATTTCTCTTTCGAGCACCAGTTTTAGCAAAATAATCCAATCCTTGAATCTTTGCATCTTAACCACACAATCCTTCAAATCTTTATGAATAATCACTCAAACATCATCCATGCTCTTATCTTTACCCAAATACCAAAATTTAAAGCATGTTTTATCGATCTTCCGTGCTTTCTCTCCAATCCATTTCGTCTCTTGGAGACCTAATATCTTAATATTCCTTCTTTCCATCGTATCAACAATCTCCATTGATTTGCCAATTAAAATACTAATATTCCAATCCACGACTTCCTTTGCAACCTCTTTCGAACTAACTTCTTTACTTGCATGCATCCATCACGTGAGAACCGTTGCAAATTTTAGACTGCATATGGGAGGCAACGCAACGAAGCTAGCTTATTTATTCGTATGTGTTCCTCATGCGAGAACTCTTGAAAGTGTTAAACTACATATAGGCAGTGATGTAACACCGCTTGCCAATTTCTCATTGCATTGGAGTAATGCAACATGCCACTGGTTGGGAATGTCCCAACGAAATATAAATGTTTGCTTAAATCTAAATGTAATATTAATAATGCAAGATAAAATGTGAAGTATATATATTACATTATATGTAAGTAAAATTTAATTTTTTAATATATATTTTTATATTTGCGAGGCAAGATTTTGTGGCACATGTCCACGGTCCATCCAGTTGATGGACGCGGTAAAAAGCGTGTCGGCCCATTCATGAATTCTCTTGCCCCAAATCCAGCTCATGAACGGGTTGGGTGGGTGGTCCTCTGACCAAGTCTACATTGAAGCATCTTCGTTTTTAGTAAAGTACAATCAAAATCATCATTTTATGGAGACCATAAAAATGTATAAACACATATATAAAGTATGTATTTACTTTAATTACATGGAAAGATCTTCATCTTACATTGTGTCATGAAGAATAAAGTTGAGATGTTGTTAGTCAACAACCTTAAAGAGTAGGGGGGTGAATGCGAAGAGAGAGGAGTCTGATGTTCGAGACCTTGTATTTTTGACGGTGATCCCGAACTCAAGGAACCTATCAGTTTCGCAATCCTCAACGATGACTTTGATGATAATGTGATTGTTAAATGTTGTCTTGATCACAACGGTTGTAGTGGAGAGGATGCATCTGTTGTATATAAAACTATGTAGTTAGGTTTTAACTTAGTAAACCTATGCAATTACGTTGGATTAATTAATTGAATTCAATTGAGAAACCAAATGATGTTGGAGAGAAGTTAGAAATTCTCCAATTTGGAAAAGGGAGAGTTTTGGTGGAATTTTAGGGCAACATCTATTAGTTCTAAAATTTTGGTGGACTTATATATGAGTTTATACCCAAGCTCTTGTAGCAATAGTAGAGAGGAGGAATGGAGGATGACATGCGTGCGCAGTCCATGTTGCTCTGTCTCCGGCTCGGGCTCAAGCTCGGAGGAGTCAATTCAGATTTTGATACTTTTGTTGTGGGTTTCATCTTGTGGAACGAATAAATATCCTATGGATTGATTTTGATTAGACCACTACGAGAATTTGACTTGACCCAACGACTCAGACTTAGTCATTATTTTGGAATTCAAACAGACACTTGTTGAGGAGCATTCTCGGAAATCGAAAGGTTGTGCACGAGGTCTTCTTAAATCTATCCCCAAACGTCATTTTCTTCGCATGCAAGAAAACTTCTCTCTCTCGACTTCTGTTCTTCCACCGTGAGGTGAGTTCTTCTCTTCTCTCGGCTATAGTTCTCTGAGTTACTTTTGACGATGATCTTGTCGATGTGTGCGGATGATGATCGTATGTCATCGTATCCTAAAAGCAATGAGGAAAATTTGTGTGGGGGGTAACTTGGTAAACATATTCACTGTATGCGGTCTGAATTATTTTTTTTATTAATTACCGTAGATAAGCCGCCTCTTCAAGAGGCGGCTTTGGTTAAGTAAGAGCCGCCTCTTGAAGAGGCGGCTCTCAACAAAAGCTGCCTCTTGAAGAAGCAGCTTTGCGCCAGAACCTTAGAAAAAAGGGGGGGAAGCAGCAGCTCTGCGAGCAACAGAGCTGCTGCTCCCCCCCCTTTTTTTAAGGAATTGATACGTTGGCGAAGTGAACGTCATGCACAGTATGTAATACCAAATATGATATTAGAACAACTTTTAAAGATAAGATTCATAGACAATAGTGAAGTGAAGACAATAGTGAGATTCATAGAAAGTAACTTGATCATAGTTGCAAACACTATAATTTACATGCTTGGTTTACATTACAAAAAAATGGCAACATCACATTCTATGGTGTACGCTCCCTCCTCCTTTTGTATTGTAATTTGACAGGTTTTTCATCCGCCATGGTGGTCTCCGGTGGTCTAGGGTCAAATCCATGCAGTTGGCTGTTGCGATCTATGTCGTCGATGTTGGTCATCTCGGGTCCTTCAACTCCAAAGGACAACAGGAGGGGTGAATGATGTGAAGCTCCTGCATTGTGCTCCGCTCGATCCCTCCGTGGTGCAGGCGGCGTTGTAGGCTCTCTGGATGTCCCACACTCAGGAATTGGGGTCTCAAATTCTATGCCAGACTGAGGGGGTTGTTGTGTATCCACTGGGACATCTCCCTCGCCAGAAGGCCTCTCTCCCCTTTGTTGTTTACCACGTCCCTGTCCATGTCCTCGAACACGTGAACGGGGATGAGATGTAGCTTCTGCATTGGCGTCTTCCTGTGAACGCTCATCTGTAGGTCCATCTCGGAACTGTCGTTGTATAAAGTCACGTATCCTAGAACTTGCTTCAGCAACAAGTTCTCTAATACGTGGTGAACCATCATCGCAAAGTCGAACAATCTCCTCGAATTGAGACACCTGCAATATGATCAAATGTTGTTAAAACATGTTAAATCATACTACAAAATGTAAATTAAGTAAATGCTATCTTACCGCATAATCGAGTGTGCATCCATGTCGTCCAATGAAACGTCTTGTTATTCGACGATACCATGGCAAGTACTCGACGGTCGTATCTGGTCCTCCCAATGAAATGGGAGTCATCGACACCACGTAGTCTCTACAGATGTTCCATAGTCTAATATAGACTGCATGGAACTCCGTCCAATCCACATTGCTCCGTCCAACATACCTTCCTTGAGGTGGAGAAGGAGTTGAATAGCGGAAATGGGGCCAACGGACGTTGGCAAAATGACTGGAGAGCGTACGGCGGTGGGAGGGGGAGCCCGAGGCCACTTGGAGGTCGCAGGGGGGCTTGGGCGGAGGGAGAGAGGTC
Source organism: Ottelia alismoides (assembly GCA_037367405.1). Classification (NCBI taxonomy): domain Eukaryota; kingdom Viridiplantae; phylum Streptophyta; class Magnoliopsida; order Alismatales; family Hydrocharitaceae; genus Ottelia; species Ottelia alismoides. Next base: position 971,321 of record JAZKJV010003246.1, on the reverse strand, counting down.
GCAGCTGCGGAGGGAGGCACTGGCGGGCAGCTGGGGTTTATGCCCCGACAAAGCCGCCTCTTCTAGAGGCGGCTTTGGTCTAAATCCGCCTCTTCAAGAGGCGGCTCTTACTTAACCAAAGCCGCCTCTTCAAGAGGCGTCTTATCTACGATACTTAATAAAAAAAATAATTCAGACTGCATACAGTGAATATGTTTACCAAGTTACCCCCCACACGAATTTTCCTCTAAAAGCAATTGTCAGTACCCTTCGCACTGATATTGAGTGGGTGATATTCTCTCTAAGTGCAGTCCATTACATGGATGCTTCAGTGATCTTTAATATAATATCTTTACTATATTGTTTGTTGTAATTGGTTTGTTCTTTTGCCTTTGACAAATTTTACCCTAATATGGTGTATCAATGCTTTAATTGGTTCTTGTTTACATTCTGTATTAGGACCATCAATCAGAAATGCATGACTATCTTTTCTATTAATCTATGATGCTTAATGATTCATGTTGATATTGATAATTACAGTTTAGTGTATAACTTGATAATTATGTTATCAACAATCTTATAGAAGATATCGAGAAATGGGATTAAAACTATGTCCGATACAATTTTTAAATCGAAGGTGGGATGGCAAGGATGCTTGAAAATTTTGGTGATCAGAATTTCAGGCATTGTCAACAATGAATGACAATATGGTTAACCACTATATGGTTAATCTTGATGCTTGAAACTGAATATCCTACGGTGAAAAAGGACAACATCTCACCCAATAGTCAGAAAACACAATCTGCGTGGAAGGAACGTGATTGTATATGTCATGGTTGCGTGACTATGTCCAACTCATTGTTTGACGTGTACTGTCCATCTATGCAGACTGTGAACGGGCTATGGTAAGAGTTGGACCGAAGTACAACACCGAGGATCTCGGTATAGAGAAATACTCTATCGTCAAGTTGTTAAAGTTTTCCATGGCTGAAGGGAAGTTGGTTCTGAATAGATATATGAGTTTTTACTCATGATCCATGTTTAGAAGATGCTGAGATGAAACTTTCAGAGAAGTTTCAAGTCACATGCATCATAGAAAAATTTTCCAATTCTTGGACGACTTCGATATGACCTTGAAACATAAAAAGAGGAAAATTTCTATGGATTACTTGATGATGGCAATTGTCATATAAGAGCAACACTTGAAACAAAAGTCATGTTCATGCTAAGGTCAATTTCATTACCTCGAAGGGCAAAAAGAATGGGGAAAGGGTATTAACAAAAATAAAATAAAATCGAAGGGTAAGATCTATAAAAAGGTAAAGAATAAACCTGGTACACTATTGGTCATTAGAAGAATGATTGTCCATCCTTAAAGACTTAATCAGAGACTACATATGGGAGTCATCAAGAGCATACGATCGATGTGGGACTTGAGGATAGCGAGGGGCATGTCTCTGTAATATTTGAACTATACCATATATATGATCCTAATGAGTGGCTCGTGGATACAAGAGCTAATGTACATATCTCTGCTGACAGAACCTTATTTCTTCTTATTAGACCTATAGTGGTGGGATTGTGAAGATGAGGAACGATTCTGTGGCTAGGGTGTTAGGATTCAGATAAGTCAACTTGAGGTTCTCCTGTGGACGTGTCTGGACTTTGTGCATTGTGCTGCATGTCCTCAAAGTAAATATGAATGTTTTATCTGGTTCCATATTAGTTAGAAATGATTTTGAATTGCACTTTAAATGAAATAAATTGTCATTCTGAGACATGATGTTTTTTTGTGAAAAAGGATATTTAACAGATTTTGATTTGTTGTTTAGAATTATATGTGACATAGTAAACATTGACTCGATGAATGTTTTAAATTTTTAATGTTGTAATTATGTATCGTATATTGTTAGTAACCTAGAATCTCGTGATTTGTGACATGGTAGATTGGGACATGTGAACTTAAATTCAATTAAAAGAATGATAATTTAGAGTTGACCCCTAATTATATTATTGATAAAACTAAAAAATGTGAAATTTACGTGCAAGCTAATATACTTAGGAAGTATTTTCAGTCCATCTCTAGAAATAATGAGATCGTAGATCTAGTGCACACGAATATCCGAGTTTAGTGGTGTGTTAATCAGATAAAATAAGAAATACTTTATCACCTTTATATATAATGGTAGTAGATATTGTCATGTGTGTCTAATGAAAATCAAGGATGAAGTCTTAGAGATTTTTTTATTTTAAGAATAAAGCTGGGATACCAAAAGGAAAAGTGCTTAAATGAATTAGGTCAACTAAAAGAGGATAGTATACTTCTAACTTGTTCGATAAACAATGCAAACTATTTGGAATAGTTGATGAAGCTACTGCTTTATAATCATTACAATCAAATGAGATAGCAGAACGAAAAAATAGGACCTTGACTGACATGATCAATGATCTCCTACAGAGTTATGGACTTCCAACCTATATGTAGGGAGAGGCCTTGAATATGGTTTGTCACATTCTGAATAAGATCCTTCCAAGTCATATGGAAAAGTATCCTTTTGAATACTGGAGAAATAGGAAACCAAACTTAAGTATCTCAAAGTATGGGGTAATCTCACTAAGGTGTTAGTCCCAAAACACAAGAGAAAGAAGCTAGGTCCTAAAATTGTTGGTGTGGTCTTCCTAAGTTATTTGGAAAATAGCTATGCATGTAGGTTCTTGGTAATTTGATCTGAGATATTGGGCATAGATCTCAATTCCATTGTTGAACTCTGTGATGTTACTTTTTTTAAAAAATGTCTTTCCTATGAAGATTGTGATTCTTCAGAATCTAACCAATGATGTTGCCTCCACATCAGGTTCTATTCTGAGGGTTGAGACTCAACCTGAATCCAAAGATCTTTCAGAAAAAATTGAGCCAAGGAGGAGTAAATGACCACGGATAATCAAGGATCTGTGTAGTGACTTTGTTGTCTAGAAGATCAAAGGTGATCTATCAAGTTATAAGGAAGCTGTGGCTTCACCCGTAGTAAAACAATGGAAGGAAGTCGTCAAATCTGATATGTATTCCACTATGGCTAATAGAACTTGGGAACTAATTGATTTATACAAAGGGTGTTTTACCATGAGTGCAAGTGGATGTTTAAGAGGAATCTTAGATTCGAGGAATCTATTGAAAAATATAAAGCCATATTGGTTGCTAAGGGCTTTAGGCAAAAGGAAGATGTCGATTATTTTGATACATATTTCCATGTGATTAGGATGGCTGCAAATCGGATGCTTATAACATTGATATATATACATGATTTCTCTATCCACTAGCTGGATGTAAAGACCGTCATCTTACATGGTGATCTTGAGGAGGAGATTTATATGGATCAACCTAATGGGCTTGTAACTCTTGTAAATGAGGGAAATGTTTCTAAGCTTGTTAAATCCTTTATGGATTGAAACAAGCACCAAAAAAGTGGGATGAAAATTTTAATAAAACTATTTTGTCATGTGGTTTTAAGGCTCATGAATCGAACAAGTGTGTTTATTCCAAGGTGAAAGGTGATAAGTGTATTATCTTATGCATGCATGTTAATGACATATTGTTGTTTGGATCTAATGTGAGGATTATTAATGTTACTAAAGTATTCTTAAGTTGTGAGTTTGAGATGAATGACATGGGTGTTGCTGATGTGATCTTGGTAGTCAAACTAATAGGATCAGTTGATTGGATTGTAGTTGCTCAGTCTCACTGTGTTGAGAAGGTACTTGAGAAAATTGGATATCAAGATTGTAAAGCTGTAAGCACTCATTTTGATTAATCAAAAATGCTTTTTAAGAATAAGAGTGGAGCACCTGTAACTCGGCTAAGGTATTCACAAGTGGTGGAAGCTTAGTGTATCTTGCAAATTGCACGAGACCTGATATTTTATTCTTGGTTATAAAATTTAGTAGATACATTAGATGTCATGAATGTACTCACTGGGAGGCTTTGGATCGAGTATTGAAGTACCTAAATTAAAATATTTATCTTAGTTAGCATTATGGTAGACATCCATCTATAGTAGAAGGATATAGTAATGCAAGCTTAGGGAAAATAGATGAGTCTGAGAGTAATGGTGTTATTGGTTATGTCTTTACCATTGGAGGCAGTGCAGTCTCCTGGAGTCTGTGAAGCAAACTGTTCTAGCTCGATCTACTTTTGATGTTGAGTTGTGTGCTTTGGGCACTACTGAAGGCTAAATGGCTAAGGAACTTCTTTCTGAAATTCCAATGTCAGGTCAGCCAGTTTCCGCGATCTCGGAACATTGTGAAAATATGACCACAATAGCTAAGATCAAGAGTTCAAAGTTCAATCAGAAAACAAGAGGACACATACAAATCAAACTTAAGATGAGAGATTTGATGTACCGAAGAGTGTTAGCTGTGGATTTTATTAGATCTAAAGACAACACAACATATACATTGTCTAAAGGACTTGATAGATCTTTAGTCCTAAAATTTAGGCTTGAGATGGGATTAAGAACCATTTGGAGCTCCTCTACAATAGCAACCAAACCTATCTGAGTAGAGATCCTACAAAGTAGTTTCAATGTGGTAGTGACAAGTTGTTTGGAGAACTGGTTGACATTCTTACTTCAACACTTATGCATGAGTGTCATACCCATGTAAGCTTTAGTGTCATTTAAACTGTAATATTAGGAAGAGCGTAGACTCTGAATAAGTTTAAGCTTTTAAGCAGAACGTTAGCAGTGCATCCTTGGAGAACATCACCTATGTGAGTTTTACTGTGGGATACAGTTAAAGGAAGATGGTCTTTCCTAAATACATTCATTAAACAGGATAAGGTTGCATAGCTTTTAAGAGCACCAACCCTAAAGATTGTACCACATGACAGCACTTTATTTTTCTAACATATAATTTAATACTAAGGTCTAAAGTTCAAGATGTAGTTCATTTCATTCCTATTAAGGTGAAAATAATAAACTCAGGTAGATGATCAAACCAGAAGATATCTTTACTAAAAGCAAAGTGTGGCAGCCGTAAGATGTCTTTTGATCCTCTTTTTCAAATTGATGAATTCGTGGGGGATTGTTGTATTTAAAACTATGTAATTAGGTTTCAACTTATAAATCTATGCAATTACATTGGATTAACTAATTGATTTCAATTGAGACTAGATGATGTTGGAGCAAAGTTGGGAATTTCTAAATTTGAAATAATGAGAGTTTGGGTGGAGTTTTAGTATCACATCTAGTAATTCTAAAATTTTGGTAAACTTATATATGAGTTCATACCCTAAACTCTTGTACTAATAGTAGAGAGGAGGGATGGAGGACCACACACACGTGTGCTCCGTGTTGATCCATCTCTAGCTCCATCTCGGTTCATGTTCGGGCTCGAGCTCGAGCGAGTCAATTCAGATCTTGATACTTTTGCAGTGGGTTTCATTTTATGGGTCGAATGAATTAATCCTACGGATTAATTGTGGTTAGACCGCTACTGGATTTTGCATCGACACAATGGTTCGGATTTAGCTGTTGTTTCAGAATCCGAGGAGATATCCGTCGAGAGACATTGTCGGAAACTGAAAGGTCTTGCGTTAGGTCTTCTTAAACCCATCCCCGATGTCATTTTCTTCATATACAAGAAAACTTCTCTCTCTCTCTCTCAACCTCTTTTTTCCACCGTGAGGCGACGTCCTATTCTCTTGGCAGCAGTTCTCTGAGGTACTTTCAAAGATGATCTCGTCGGTGTGCCTGGACGACGATCACGTGCCATCGTATCTTGAGAGCGGATCATCAATATCCTTCGCACCGGTATTGTGGAGGTGATATCCTCTTTAAGGACAGTCCATTACATGGATACTTCAGTAATCTCTAATCTAACCTCTTTATTATCTTGTTTGTTGTACTTGGTTTGTTCTTTTGTCTTTGATGGATTTTCCCCAAATATGATGTATCAATGCTTTAATCAGATCATATTTACATTATGTAATTAGACCATGAATCAGAAATGTATTGTTAATATGTGATGTTTTGTTATGATTCATGTCGATCTTCATAATTATTGTTTAATTTATACCATAAAGATCATGTTATCAACGGTATCATATCGTATGTGGGGGCACCCTCTTGGAGTGGAGCTAAGGATTGTAGTGGAGAGGAAACAGAGTGCTAGTTGGAATCACATCCTAGAAATGGTAATCTTGCAAGTACGAAAGTACGGAAACACATGCATTGTTTACAAATCAAAGAATGTTGGTTTTTCTTGTTCATAGAAGAGTGTGTAAATTGTGATCCCATGATAATCTAAAGAATTAAGTTAAAAAGACAAGCTTAAATATGATGATTGCTGAAGTTCTTAAAATAGTTTCAATGCTAATTAATGTTAACAAGTTGATGATTATGATTTCATTGAAAGAAAGATCATAGAAAATAGAGGTAATAGTAAAGCATATGCCGAGAGAGGAGCACTAACAAAAGATTGATAGACACACAATGGAATGCATATGAATAAGCATGGTCGATAGAATCTGAGCAACATTCTAATACTAAATTTAAGGATGAGGACTCTCCATGCTACTCTCATAACCTAGGAATATACCCAGGAACATATATACCACAGGAAAATAAAAATATATTAAAATAGATGTATAACTATACTAATTGTTACCATACCCAATAAATACTATGGGCTAAATATGCTTACACATGTAATAAAATGATGAATTTGTTGTAAACAGGATCAATACAACATATAATGTCAAGTAATTATCCGGATTTTTACGAATCAAATTAACAACATCACAAATTAGCAAATAGATATATAGTCGTAATAGATTCAAAACCCGATTACAGAATACATGCAGGAACCAATAGAACAACATATAAATCAAATTAGGGCGAGATCCATGAAAGAAAATATAATAAACAAATTACGACAAACAAAATAATAAATAAATTAGATAAGAGCTCACCGAAGCATTTATGAAATGAACTGTCCTTAGAGAGGATATCTTCCCCGCAATACCGTCATGAAGGGTATTGGCGATCCACTCGCAGGATATGACGGCACACGATCTGTGTCCACGCACACCGACGAGATCGTCCTCGAAAGTACCTCAAATAACTTGCAGCCGAAAAGAAAAGATGCAGGTCGCAGATGCAGAGGGGAAATCAGAGAGCAAAAGTGACTTGAGAGTTTTCTTGCTAGTAAAGAAACAATATCCAATGGGAGGGTATAAGAAGAACTAGAGCGCAGCTTTTCATCTTCCAAAAACGCCATCCAACAGGTGTCTCTTCGGATTCTGAAACAACGGCTAGAAAAGAGCATTTGGAGTCGAGTTGAATTCCCTTATTACAGTCGAATCACTATTAATTCATAGAATTAATTTATTTGACCTGCTAATGAAATCTGCAGGAAAAGTATCGAGATTCGAGATCCGAATTGACTCTCCCGAGCCCGAGCCGATGCTGGAGACGGAGTGGAGCACGCGCACACGTGTGGTCCTCCATTGCTCCTCTCTACTATTGCTACAAGAGCTTGGGTTATGAACTCATATATATATGTCCATCATATTTTAGAATTACTAGATGTACTAAAAATCCATCCAAAAGCTCTCCTTGCTTCAAATTTGACAATTTCCAACTTTCCTCCAACATAATTGATTTCCATATGAAACCAATTTCTTACCTAATATAATTGCATGGATTTACTTATTTAAAACCTAATTACATTGACAATAAATACAACAATCTCTCACAAATTCATCAGAGATTCAAAGAGAGTCAAAAGATATCTTTCGGCTACCACACTTTGCTTTCAATAAAGGTACCTTTTGGTTTGAATCTCTGCCTGATTTTACTACTTTCACTTTAACATGAACAAACTGAACTACATATTGAACTTCAGACCTTAGTGTTAAAGAATACAGTAGAAACAACAAAGTGTTGTTCTTGGTACAATTTTCAAGGTTGATGCTCTTAAAGGCCATGCACCTCTATCCTGTTTATGAGTGTATTTAGGAAAGATCCTCTTCCTTTAATTGTGGCCCACAACAACACTCACATAGGTGACATTCTCCAAGGATGCACTGCTAACATCTTGTCCCAAGGCTTGAACCCATTCAGGGCCTACACTCTTCCTAAACTAGCAGCTTAAATGACACTCAGGCTTCCTGGGATAACACACTCATGCATAATTATTGAAAGATAAGAGTGCCAACCAGTTCTCCAAATAACTTGTTATTACCACAATGCACCTACTTTGTGTGATCTCCACTCAGATAGGATGGGTTGTTACTGTAGAGAAAGTCCCAATGGATCTCGGTCTCATCCCAAGCCTGGATTTTAGGACTAAAGATCTACCAAGTCCCTTAGTCAATGGATCTACTGTGTTGTCTTTGGATCCTACAAAATCCACAGCGAACACCCCTCGAGACACCAAATCCCTTAACGTCTTAGGTCTGATTTGAATATGTCTTCATGTTTTCTGCTTAAATTTTGAACTCTTAATCTTGACAATTGTGGTCATGTTATTACAATGTACCGAGATTGCAGGAACTGGCTGACCTAACATGGGAATTTCATAAAGAAGTTCTCTTAGCCATCTAGCCTCAATTCCAGTAGTATCCAAAGCATATAACTCAACCTCAAAGGTAGACCGAGCTAGAATGGTCTGCTTTACAGACCTCTAGAAGACTGCATCGCCTCCAAGGTTAAAGACATACCCAGTAACATCATTACTTCCAGACTCCTCTATTTTCCCTATCTTGTTTGTATCACTATATCCTTCTAGAATAGATGGGTGTCTACCATAATGCAAACTAAGAGAAATAGTTCCCTTCAAGTACTTCAGTAGTCGATCCAGAGCCTCCCAGTGAGTACGGTCAACCGAGAATGAAATATCAGGTCTCTTACAATTTCCAAGATACATTAAGCTTCCTATTACTTGTGAGTACCATAGCTGAGACACGTGTACTCCACTCTTGTTCTTAAACAACATTTTGGATGAATAAAAAAGAGTGCTAACATCTTTGCAATCTTGATATCCAAAATTTTCAAGTATCTTCTCTACATAGTGAGATTGAGAAATTACAATCCCATCAACTGACCTTGTCAGTTTGAGACTTACGATCGCATCAGCAACACCCATGTCTTCATCTCAAACTTGTTGCTCAAGAATGCTTTAATTTCATTAATAATCCTCTCATGTGATCCAAACAATAGTATGTCATCAACATACATGCAAAAGACAATACACTTAACACCTTTCATCATTAGTGAACATTAGAGCCACATGACAAAATAGTTTTGTTTAAATTTTCATTCCACTTTTTTGGTGCTTGTTTCAATCCTTAAAGGATTAAACAAGCTTTCAAACTTTCCCTCACTTACAGGAGTTACAAGCCCATCAAGTTGATATAAATCTCCTCCTCAAGATCACCATTTAAGACGGCGGTCTTCATATCCATCTGGTAGATAGAGAAATCATATACAGATGCCATTGCTATAAGCATTCGGATTGTAGTCATCCTAGTCACAGGAGAATATGTATCAAAATAATCGATACCTTCCTTTTGCCTAAAGTCCTTAGCAACCAATCTTGCTTTATACTTTTCAATAGATTCGTCAGATCTAAGCTTTCTCTTAAACACCCACTTGCACTAGTGGTAGAGCACCCTTTATATAAATCAACCAATTCCCAAGTTCTATTAGACGTAATGGAATCAATCTCAAATTTTACGGCATCCTTCCATTATTTTTCTTCAGACGAAGCCATGACTTCCTTCCAACTTGGTGGATCCAGTGTCTAGTAATTATCCGGATTTTTACGAGTCAAATTAACAACGTCACAAATTAGTATATAGATATTCAAGCATAATGGATTCAAACCCCTATTATAGAATGCACGAAGGGACCAATAGTACAACTGATAAACCAAATTAGGGCGAGATCCTAGAAAGACAATACAATAAATAAATTGCTGCATATAAAATAATAAATAAGATAATAGATCACCAAAACGTCCATGAACTAGAATGTCCTTAGAGAGGATACCGCTCCCGCAATATCGGTGCGAAGGGTACTAGAAATCCGCTCTCATGATACGACAACACATGATATGCGTTTGCACATACCGACGAGATCGTCCTCGAAAGTATCTCACAGAACTTGTAGTCGAGAAGAAAAGATGCAGATCGCATATGTAAAGGAGAATTCAGAGAGCAAAAGCAGTGTTAGAGTTTTCTTGCTAGCGAAGAAAACTATAGAGTTTTCTTGCTAGTGAAGAAAACAATATCCAGGGGGAGGGTATAAGAAGACCTAGCGCGCAGCTTTTCATCTTCCAAAAACGTCGTTGGAGTTGAGTCAAATTCCCTTATTACGGTCGAATCACTATTAATTCGTAGAGTTAATTTATTCGACCCGCTAATGAAATCCGCAGCAAAAATATCGAGATCCGAATTGACTCTCCAGAGCCGGAGCCGGAGATGGAGCGGAGCGCATGCGCGTGTGTGGTCCTCCATTCCTCCTCTCTACTATTGCTATAAGAGCTTGGATTATGAACTCCTATATAAGTCCATCAGAATTTTAGAATTACGAGATGTGGTACTAAAAACCCATCCAAAACTCTCCTTGTTTCAAATTTGGGAATTCCCAGCTTTCCTCCAATACAATTGATTTCCATTTTGAATCAATTTCTTACCTAATGTAATTGCATAGGTTTACTCATTTAAAACCTCATTACATTGACAATAAATACAACGGAATTAAGATGAAGTATTGAATATCGAACATTAGACTTATGTTCACCTTCGTCAGATTCATGTATTTCTCCCATGAGTAATATGCTCTTCGCCATTTTTAATGCTACCTACATATCATAAAGTGATATGTCAATACTTAAGCATTCGCATATCAGATCATGCTACATAAGTATGTGAACTATATTTACCTGCTAGCATATTAACATGATCAACAAGGGTTGATATTTCTACTGTATGTTCTAAGGAGTAGCCTATATTCTTAACATGTTAGGAAACGTAAATTCCAACAGTTCTATTCACAACCCCACACCCCCCCCCCCCCCCAAAAAAAATACCGTATCACGAAATTCCATATTCCTAGTATTGGACTTTTCTTTTCTTATAATACTTGTCATAAAAAACCACACCGACCAATTATGTACAACAATATCAGAATATGTAAGAGAAGGTAGACAAGTACTTGTATCAAACAATGAATCTTCCAGGTAATCCTTCTTCTAAACTTGACCTGTAGATAATTTCCCTGAAGTAGATCACAAGTAAATAGTGAATATTGAGTCATGTTCAGCAAGGAAAATACATGTTATAAAAGTAACTATGTTTAAGAATTTGATAAATCCATGATTTATCATGTTATTTTATGATTATTATCCCTTTTACTTAGTCATTCAAAAAATTACTTGATTAATTCATTAATATTAACTTCTAGCACTTTGTGAATAATTAGCCATAATTAAATGTACATAAATAACATTACCTTTATCTCTTTTATTTTCTTACTATTAAAAATACCATAAAAATTAGTTTTATGATGTATATATTTTGCTTTGTAAATATTTATAAATTAAAATACCAAAAAATCACAAAAGAAATTAAAAGGGGTATTTTTATTCACTTAAACATACTTACAAACATTGTCGTTTGTACACATTGCTTATTTTCATCTTGAGTTCTGAAAGTGGTAGACCTTTTGAGATCTACAACTTTCGTGTTGAACACTTTTTTGAGATCCATAGATATTTTAGTTTTTTTATCTTTGAATTTTGTATTTAACTTAAGTTTCGTTGGGTCACATGGCCCTCCTTGGGCTGCCCATGTGGCCCTCCTCTTTATCTACCATCCACCAACGCTCTGAGCTGTTGATCGGCAATTGATTGATTCCATCTTAGCCGCTCACCCATGTCTCTTTCCAAATCGTTAGATCACTCGATCCAACGACTCACCCACGTCGTCAACCTCCAGCTGCTCCCATCTCACACGACGCTCAACTGCCCGCTCTCCCTATTTATCCCATGTCATCAATGACACCCTCGCCTCATCAACTGCACACCGGGGTAGACTCAATTTCCTACTTCTTCATGCAACACATGTCCCACTCTCTCGTCACACCCACAGTCAACCCTGGGCTGTTGAAATCACGTCGTCCACCACTTGGGGCTAGACCCTTCATCTTCAAATATCTCATCTCTGACGCATTTTCGCCCCATCCGACCTTGCGCGAGTGAATCCCTGAGCCGCTCCTTCCTTTATGTGACAGAGAGTAGGTTGATTAGTGATCAATGAAGGGAAACTACTCCAGCATGATCCATGGTGGAACTCCGCCATGTCTCAGCTCCTCCTTCCAGTTGCTCGAGCTCAGCACCTCACCGCTGCTTTGAGCAAGGACCCAAGAACATTTGGCTCCGATCCTGGATCAGTTCATACACCCTTGACGCTCCTCTTCTTCTCCAGGTGATCCATTCCTTCTTCTATTCGTATTTTCTCCTTTTTATGCATGCACACACCCTCACCTTCACAATATTCTGAACACACCACTAGTTCAGCCTTCACTTCATCATCTTCGGGCACTCTTCCCCTTCCCTGCTCTGCCTTCTCCATAGCCCTCTCGACCTCAAGCTTTCTCACCTCTCGCACAGAGGTGTGAACCCATCAGGGTTCCATTCTTCCGCCTCTAGTAAGTCTCCATTCCCATTTTCCATCCAGAGCATCCCCCATTGCTTTGGCTATTGGCTAACACCAACAGGTATCGAAAGCCCCCTTCCATTGGTCGGAATTTGCAGCCCGCTCCAATTTACACCTCTGCATCTGACATACCTCCATCGACATGGTCATTCAACCTAAGGTGTAGCGTTAGCACACCTCTAGGAACTTCTCGAGCCCTTCGTGGAGGTTCCTTGACCCTTTGCCATCCCTGAGGAGCACGGAGAAGCTCCACTACCCTTGTCGGAGCTCTGCCAGAGCGACCCCATCCTCAACAAGCTCAGAGGAGACATGACGAGCAACAGCTGTCAGATCATATTGCCTAAATTTATTATATGACTGAGATTAGATCTCATCCTTCACGTTGAAGCATCATTTCATGCCTAAGCCTTGGGTGCCCGAGCCTAGGTATGAGCCTCCAACGTGTGCCATGTTGCCCGAGGCTAGCCGCCTGCCCGAGCCTAGCCCCCACGTGAGTTCAGTCATGTGATTGGGTGATTTGCAGTGTCTGGGCCCAACAATTCACTAATTGCATATAGGTCCAACACGTGCAAAGCACGTACCGCATGGGACATTTTCATATAAGCACTATCGATTTATTATATCTGCATTTATATCTATGTACGTGGCTAATTTGCAATTATGTCCTAGTGGCTTGTAAATATCACATCTCAATTCTTTTTGGACCTTTTTGTTAAATATTTTTGTGTGCTTCTTGCAATTATGCTTCTGACTTGATGTGTTAATAACTTTTGCATCCCTTATCTAAATTTAATGAAAGCAGTGGTACTTTAAAAATATTTTTATGCTCATTAATGTGGTTAACCTATATCTACTTTACGTGTTGCTGAAAATGAATTAAAATTCAAAGAGATATCTTTGCCATAGGCTTTGATTGATTGATAATTAATTCTCTAGTTAATTATTTTAGTGTACTTGAGCGCCTAATTTGTCTCTGTTAATTATCGCTTAATTAGGAATCTTGTATGATTAGTCTTGTCCATTAATTCATGAATTTAAGTGGCTTAAGGAGTTCATTTAGTTAAGTGCTTAAGAACTTGATTAACTGACACATTGATTCAACATTAAAATGCTTGACTTGGAGAATAAGATGCCATTTGCATAATTTAGATGCTTGAATAAGTAAATTGACTTAAGCATTAAATCAGGAGCTTAATTGTGAGTTCTGCAAGCATGTTTACTTGTCTTGTGTTTTGTTTGCACTTGTGATCATTTAGTAGCATAAAATAATTCGCATTGAAAATCAGTAAAAAATCATGCATGCATTTGTGTTGCATGACCGCATAGCTTGATTTAGGTGGTCCCTAGAGTAGCCAATCACTTAAATTAGGTCTCGATTAAATACCCTGATCAGCAATGTCCTTGTGTTTGATCTCGGACTTATTCAAGAGAAATTAGACCAAGACACTCCTCTCGTAGATTCTCACTTGGTCTCTGATAGATTTATTTTCAATCGTATTACAAAGAGCCTATTTTAAAGTAGTCGAAAGTGGATTCATCAAAATTCAATTATGGAAATCTAGATAAACTAAAAATAAGTAAAGAAAATTACCAAATTAGGTTTCTATTTCCAACTTATGTACTTCTAATTAAAATCACATCAACTATACAAAGTTACTTATAACAACAAACGATTATCATTATGAAACAAGCAAAAAAGATATTCAAACAAACATTCTAGTTGACTCTATTTATTTCAACAGCTCATAAACTTTATCCAATTAAAGAACAAAAACATAGAATCATAACTCATCAAAAATGCAATAAAATGCAAGACTATTATATAGTTAAATAAGCAAATCACATTTCTCCAATACACACACACACACACACACATATGTGTGTGGGGCCCTTCCAATAGGACATGGTCCTTCCATGTGCAAGGAATGCCAACGAGCATAGATGTTAGATTCAAATCTAATGGCATCATCAATTTATTTGCCCAAAAGGCTATTTTGGTCATCATCTTTTGCATTAATTATGCATACTATTTAATATTACTAAAAATTTAGCTATTTCTAATTTTGGTATTTTTCACAATACCTTATTTAAATAATGTCTACTTTTGTGCCAGATGATATTACATGGGACAGATGCTTGTATCCTCACATATTTTTTTGTAGAATCTATGGTTCCTTTTGTAACGATTGTATATTTTTTTGTATAATTCATGGTTCATACAAAAGTCATCAGCCATTTATAAAATGTGTATGGTTCTTTGTAGAATACAATTCATATTGGCAATATATTACTTATTTTTAAGTTTTGGCTATTTATGTGAAATATGCAATCCTTTTTAAATAAATATATAATACATGTTTTCAATATGTATAATACACATCCAAAATGTATAATACACATCTAAAATGTGTAATACACATCAAATATACAAGATATATAAAAAATTATAATTGTCATTTGCATCCAATTGATAGTAAAAATATACATCGAGTATGTATAATACACATCAAAATTGTATAATACACATCATAAATTGTATAATACACATGAAGTATGTAAGATACACAGTTTCATAGCCTCATTGCATTGCCATCACCATTAACATACATCTCCATTGATCTACGTGTTGTCATTGTCGCCTATGTGAAGAACTTTCTGGAGAGTTGAGACGTCATCTCCTGCAACTAAGCGAGCCATCCACATCTGCCTTGCCGATGAGGTCGCGCATGATGATGCGAACCACTCCAAGAAGCGTCACCAAAATGAACGATTGCACATTGTCGTCGTCAACTCCCCTCATGCATCGTCCTCGTCACCTCTACTCACGCATCTCGGTCGTCACCTCCGTGATGTGGCGAAGAGGTTGACGTCCCACAAGGCTCCAGTGTGGAGGTTCCATCAACGCTGAAAACATAGATGAAGGTGTCAAAGAGGTTGATGAGGCCTTTGATGATGGTGGAGATGAGCGACGCCTGAAGTACAGTGCCAACACTGCCATCATGCCCATCCTCCTATTCCTCCCACTTTTTATGCGTGTGAAGTTAAGGTTTCAAAATGGTGCGTTGGCAACATAAATGGCAAAACTAGGAGAGAAATTAATGAGGAGATACTTTAGGTGGTTACATACTATATTTAGATAATGAATAGTGGCCAAAACAGGGTTTTGATTAATTAATAATAATATTAGCATACCTTTAATGACAACCGTCAGATTAATTATAGATGCATGGGATCGCTGGCCTTCCTTAAGGATGGAAGGACCATGTCCTATTAGAAAGATATCTATATCTATATCTATATCTATATCTATATCTATATCTATATCTATATCTATATATACGGTATGTTTACATCTATAACCCTGAGTAATTCATAATTACCTTAGGAACCCTCGATAATCAAGAAATACATCTGGAACCCCGAATAATGCTTAACCTTTACATATCATAACCCTATGTCAAGTTCCGTCTTAATTCTTTGTTAACAATGACGGAAAAGTCATATGTTGACCATTTTACCCTTCAAAACACATCATATTTATAACATAATGCCATTTTGTAGATCAAATAAAATGATGTCCCCTCCCCCCGGCAAGCCTCAGGCCCTCCCGTTCGCCCCCGGCAAGCTGCCACGTGCCTCCGCCCCCGATGGCGAGCTCCAGCCATCCCCCGTCCCCGCGCCTCCCCCCCTCGCATGCGAGCTTCGACCCTCCCCACTCAGCGCGCATCCACCCAGCAACCCTCCCCCATCGCTGCGTGCGCCTCCGCCCTACAGCCCTCCCCCACCTCCACGCCCACCCTACCCCCGCATGCAAGCTCCGGTCCTCCTTGCGCCTCTGCCCCCTGCTCGCTGCGCGCATCTGACAAATTCGCTGAGATGCCCTTTTAATTAATATGCGTGTCGATTGTGTTATAATCGGGTAATCAGGATCGATAAAAAATTAACCACACGAATCGATGAATCGATTAATTAATTAATGCACGGTTTTATGTATTTTTAACCTTGACAAGCCTCAGGGTCGACTCAAGTAGGCAAAGGAACAACGTCAAATTAGGTTAGACAAATTAGCTCAATGTTTTCTAAGCAAGATTTTTTTGGTAATTTTTCATGCGATAAACATGTAAATGCAAAAATGTGATTGAATTAAGTTAATAAGAAAATAAGCAACTTAGCTAAATTAATCCAAAATAAACCAAATTTTATTTTTCCTATAAACCTCATCCGACCATGAATACAAAATGTATTTTTATGGAATTTTTGGGATTAAGATGCAACAATGAAAAATGCAAACTTTTTTGGGGGTTTTTATGCAATTCCATACAAAAAGAGTGCAAAAATTATGGAATTTTTATTGGAACTCAAACATGATGAAATGAAGCTACAGTATTTTTTTGGAATTTTCTAACAATTTATGAATTTTTTTATAAATTTTTTAATGAAAATAGAGTGACTATGAGTATTTAAATTCTAATAAATCCACAAAATCAAATTATCTAGAGAAAGAATTATCTTAGATAGATATTTTAATGAGAAACACATGAGACTTGAAATTTCACATAAATAATATCATGGATTTAATTAAAATCAATTACAGATGTCACTCAAGAATTTATTTTAGGCACAAGATAACTCCATTTACAAGAAAATTTGTATCACAATTAAAGCACAACTAGAGGCATCAGATCTGAGTTTTCATAATTTTTGGAGTAATGTCTACTTAAAAATGAATTACATATCACAAAATGGGTAAAATATCTAATTTTTCATCAAAACAATTTTATTTAATTATCCAATGCTCGTAAAATTATAAATAAATATCCAAATTATAAAGAATTAATTGCTCAACAACATGTTGTTTTTCATTAAAATAAATGATGGAATAAAGATGTCAAAATTATCATGTAAAGTCAGGGGTGTCTTTGCAAAATAGAATTAAAACTGAATGAACTGAAATGTGAATAGGGGCTCTTTTGCAATTAAACAAAATTAATGGACTGACTATGAAATTTTTCCAAAAAAGAAAGAAAAAGAAAAAAAATGGAATGAAATGGACTCCGGGCATGGAATCGTGGTTTCCAAGAGTGGCTAGGGCATGTAGAGGGGGAGACGCATGGCGCGTGGCTTGGGAAGCGTGGTGGGCGACGCGCAGCGGGTGACGAGGGAGGCATGTGGTGGCTGGTCACTGGTGCGTGGGCGGAGTCGCAGTGCTGTCTGCAGAACTAGGCGGCTGAAGCAGCCGCGCGCGAAGTGGCTCAGGAGGTCGCGAGAGTGTGCGACCAGGCAGCTGGAGTAGCCGCGCGAGGCGATGCCGTGGCCACAAGGAGGATGGCGGCCGAGGGGCTGTGTGCGTGACCTGGAGGGCGCGTGACCTAGGGGCTTTTGGGTGCCTCTCTGGAGGAGATCACGACCGTGCGTGGAAGAACGTGGCGGTTGCGATTGAGGGCGGCTGGAGTTGGGGCTTCGACCTGGCTGGAGCAGGTCGTGGTCGTACGCTGCTGTGGCCAACAACCAGGAGGGGGACGATTATGGGGCGGCGAACTGCACTTGAGGCCATGATGAATCTCGTATTCATCATGCTAAAGTTGGTCATATAGGCTCGATTCCCCATCATTCATATGTATTTAGTCATTAACAGAGCATCATTAGCATTCATACATGTGTTAATAATATTTGCATTTCATCATGCATAAATTGTATTAAAAATCCCAAGTGTAAATTAGCCCAAAAAGCCGCTAACTTCTTTTATTTTTAGTTAATTCATCCTAACTCTGATTGACCCCAAATCACGCCATTGTGTATATATTACTAACATGAATAAATAAAAAATACAAAAAATACTTACCCCAATAAGTGTCAAATAATCCCAAAGTCTAATTTCACATCTGACAGACTAAAATGAGTATATCTCCCACATACAGTATCTGATTTTGGTCTACTCACTTTTAAAGCACTCCATTTTCAAATACCTTCAAATTAAGACCAATTTCATAAAATTTGGAGCTCATATGTGAAAGTTGGGTTTTGGGCCTCTTTTGCGCATTTTGACTTTTTGCTATTTTTGACCTGAGTTTTTATGTTCTTAATTAACCCTTTTAATTTTATTTCTTTTTCATTTATGTTCTTTGATGAAATTTTTATTAAGCGACACAAAAATTCAAATCCAGATCAAAACTAAAATCAAAGAAACTGACTGAGTCCAAGCGTCCGTTGTCGGTCTGTACAAAAATTGTGTGTTTCTTACTTTTATTTTATTTTCCTATTTTCTTATTTACTAAAATCCAAAAAATTAGATTAATGTGTAATTAATTTTTTTGCATTTTATCATATTTTTCTATAATTTTTATCCTCTCTAAAATCACCAAAAAAATACAAAATCCCAAAAACCTGGTTTTCTATACACATGGAGAACCACCAAAAATACCACTTCGCTCAGATGACCTCTTTTACTCATGGATCCTCATGAAAATTGTAGATCTCGTCGAGACGAACAACTTTCGTGAAGGAATTTTTTTGATCCGAGGTTTCTTTCTATTTCTTTTGTATTTTTCTTTATCCTTTAATTTTGAAAATTTTTTGGGGGTGCCACGTGGCAGCTCCTGGGCGTGCCACGTGGCACCCCCACTTTGTCTCTCTCCAGGCCTCCCCGGGTCACGTGCTGCACACGTGACCCTCTTCTTCCACCTCCTGTCGTTTCTTCCTCACCCCCCCGCCGTTATCTCCCTTCCCCTTCCATAACCGCCGACCTCCCACCACTTCGCAGCCGTTGCGTCCCCCTGGTAACGCCCTCGCCACGGCTCTCTATAAAAGATCGCCGACCCCCACCTTCTCGGCCATCCGCCATTCATCCAAGGTGCCGGTGACAGTGGCCAATCCTCGCCGGCGCTATCCGAGGTGACCACTCACCTTGTAGCAGCCGCTTTCTGCAGTTGCGCAAGCTTCTGGAGCTCGCCGGCTCCATCGAGGCAAACACCAGGAGGCAGCCATCACCACCCTTTCCCAGGCATTTCCTCTCTCCACGTAAACACAACCATCCCAGGTTCTTCATACGACCCTTTCTGCCTTTGCACGTCGAGCTTCATCCCTCAACCTCCGTCGCGCATCGACAGCCCCTCCACTCCACCTCGGCCGCACCGCCCGCACCTCATCGCCACGCTTCGCCAGGGCACCTCAGCCTCGAACTCCCCCACAGCACCCTCTGCACTTCGTGCTCCATCGGCCATACCACCATCGTCCACCAGCCGCCCCGCCCACAGCTTCGCCTCTGCCCGAGCAGCGTCGCCTCCATCGCGCCATCGCCTCCGCTGTTCGCCCACGAACAGAGCCCCGCCCCTCTTCCGTCGGTCATGTGTCTACCGGCCCAAGCTCCTCCGCATCCGCCCTCTTGTCGGTGACAGCGGCCTAACTTAGGCATGATCCAAGGCCCTCCGCCTTGCGCCATCGGCTCCGCACCTCGCTCCGGCATCACTCTTGGCCGTTGAGCCCCGCCACTCCAGGTACCCGCCACTCATCCCCGTCTTCCAATCCCAGCTCCGCCGCACCTCTGACCTCACAAAGGTCAGAGATTAGCTCCGGTACCCAACACCAAGCACAGAACTCCCCCCCTTTTGGGTTAGTAACTTTGCAGGATCGCTGGACACCACCTTCGCCTCTACGTTTCGAGCATCACCTCGCGCTTTGCCGGCAAGGATTCCGCATCTCTCGCCTCGGCCGACCACTCGTCGACCGCCCTTGACGGAGCCTCAGCTCTTCCGCTCTCCACCGATCGAGCTTCACCGCCGCCCGCCTCGCGCCAGATCCCTCCACCGCGGAGGCCAGCTCGACGCCACCTGCCCTCCGCCACCGCTCTGTCGTGTGTCGGCGAGCGCTCCAACGCCGCCATGCCGCCCCGCCCCTCTCGCCTCCTCCAGCTGCCGTTGGATCGGGTGGAGGCCCTTGATCCAATGGCTTTCGTCTCGCCACGCGTCACCAACCGAGCCTCGACGCCCGAGCCACCGGTTCGACTCCTGCGCCTCAGCTTAGGCGCCCGAGCCTACGCTCCAGCTCCCGAACCTCTGCCCCGTGCCGAACCACAGGCTCGGGACCCCTGAGCCGTAGCCCCGCCACCGAGCCTCCTGGCGCACATGCTACACATGTGCGCCTGTGAAAATTGCACCGACACCCTCCATAGTTTTAGAAAGTGCAGAAATACCGCCGCCGGGGGTAAATTATAGAGGGCCCCTCCAACTTTTAGAAATTACATATAAGCCCCTCCAGGGACCTCTTTGCAAGAAAACTTTATTTTATTTACATTTTAGTCCCTGGAAGTTCATTTTAGCATATTGTTTTCATACGAACTCTGTTTTAAGCATACAATATGTCATTTTGAAGCTATTTTAATGCTCTATCACTTAGCATAATTTGTGGACAGATCTGAGGTTGTTTATTTATATTAATTATTTGAGGATCTCTGTCGACTTTTGTAGGCCACTTTTGACATGTTTATGCATGAGGAATTAACGATATCTTTTGCAGGAGTTCAATTGAGGATTTTAATTTGATTAACCCCTTGTGCTCATTGTTGATTATTCCCAAAAATTTAATATTTACAGGAGTCAAATCGAGGATCAATTTATTTAACTTTCTATTTGTCTGATCGATGATTAATTTTGAGGAGCATTTTACATTGAATTTTTGACAGGATTATTTATTGATTAATATATTTTCATGTAACTTGGAGTTGATAAATTTTCTGGGCGTCAATATCTTTTGATCTGTGATTATCTCTCAAAAATTAATTAATAAATTTCATTGAGGATTGAATTGTATACTTCATAGATACCGGGCATAATCTCTCTGTTTAGTTTCCTTGCATCACATTTTCATCATTGCATTGTACATTTTCTCAACACTGAAATTAATCAAGCACTAATTAATTATTTAATTTGATTTAAGACCACACAACTAAGAATCATCGTTTCCTGTGTTCGACCTTGGTACACTTACCAAGTAAAAATATTCCATAACATTCAAAGATTGTGGTATTTTGATCGACCGAAATTCACCTCCTATACTACAATTCATTATTATTAAAGAGGTGAATTTCACGCTCATCAAATGGCGCCGATGCCAGGGAATGGTGAATTTTTAGGGGTTTAAATCATTTTTTGTAATTAATTTTTGCGAAATTAGTTTTTGTGTAATTTTTTTTCTTTTTTTCCTTTTGCATTTTTTTCTTTCTTTCCTTCTGATACTAACCACACTTTCTCTCTTCGCAGAGTACTCGGAGCTAATTTTGGATATCAATCAAGGACTTGCAAAGAAGACTGATTTTTATTTTGAGAGAGAGAGAGAGAGTTAGTATAGGATTAAATTTCTACATTATTCTCAGGGTCCATCTCTTTGAACCCTTGTAATTCAGACCAAACATTTCTGTGGTGTGTCGAGTCTGTTTCAATCCCTTCTGTTTGGTTGGGACCCGACTTGAGTGGCGTAGGACTTAGGCAGATATACGCTTGCTTGTCTACTATTGATTGTGCTTGTAATTCCTAAGTCACACTCTCACTAACTATACGTACTATAGATCGTTCAACATTAGCCAAATTTTGAAATCAATTCTTCCCACTAATAGAACTATCTGCTTAGGGCATTTTCATCTGTGCATATCATTTAGTGTAATTAAAATTCCTTATCTTTCATCCCGCATGAAGAACGCGAGGATTTACTGTAAGTCTTATTCTTAAAGCATGCATCATTAATTCACGTTTGCATTGGCTTTTTTTATTCTCCCTCCTCGAGTTTTACAACTTAGTAATTAACGGAATTGGGACTGCTCGTTAGGCGTGAATTTCTGTGCTCACATAAACTTCAGTGCTAACCTCAATATAAAATTGGGACTGTTAATCAAGGTAACTGTAAATAAAATTGACATAAAATAATCTGTGTTTGGTGGAGTGGAACCCACTCATTGTTTGTAAGGACCAGAATGCACACTTAGGAAAGAGCCCAAAACCGAAGTGCTTCATTCAGACTACTGATTTTAAAAATAATTAGCTACTTTTCAGTAAGGGTCTCGGGTAGCTGTTTACGGTCCGACTTCCCTTAGCAGAGTAGGTGGTTTAGAGGACACCGCGGAAGGCTCCGTCCTCAAGTAACACGGGTAGCCGTTTAAACGGTCCGTACTTACACCTATACTGGCTGAAAGTAGGTGCAACTAGTTGTATGAACTCGGGACAATCTTTGTGAAATATTTCAGCACCTAACAGCTCCGCTTAATTTTTAAGATTTTTTGTCATTAAATTAAAATTGAAAAGATAAGCGGCCAAACCCTAACGTGCCTTCACCAGTGTTGAGTGGGTGAATTAACGTGTTTGTTTTGTGTCTGATTTGTGTGCGTCAAAGACCTTGCATTCGGAAGCAAATCGTGGTTCGCTAATCGTTCCATCCCTCTTGAGAAGATGTCAGCACAATGATCTTCTTTTCCGATCTCCATGACCTTGTCCCGATATCCTTCTTCTCACACTCCTCAGGAGAACATGATCTTCAATTCAAGTTCCCCTCAGCCATCATTCTCTTCTCGACCATACATCCCACCCTATGACCACACTTCTTCTTGGAATAACCCTCTCTCACATTCTGACAATCTTATGGACAAGAGAGAGAGAACAGAATTGAAGATGAACAATAGAGTAACCGATATTGACAGTAGAACACGATTTCCGGTTACTATGATCTCACAACCTCTTGAACCATCCCCTACTCAAGATGACTATCCTCTTGAGTACAATCAATTTTCCTTCGACAATCCACTAGAAAATCAAAGTCAAGGAAATATAAATCATGACCAGACCATAATGTTTATGAACAATCAATACTCTACTCGAGGTTACATGTCAGAATCACGACACATGGAGAATGATTATTCAATCACTAGTCATGAGATGTTTGAGGATGAGATTGCTCGGGTTAATCATAGAGCAGACACTTTAACTGAGGGAATATATGATCTCATCCAGTCTATGCAAAATTCAGAAGAAGTGAGGCCACCACCATGCGAACCACTAGATCATCACAATCAGGCACAACCATCGCTGACCTCTGACCCCTCGACTAACCACATTACAGAAAATACCAAAAAATTGAAAAAATCGAAATTCAAAAAAAATGGACAATTCTAAAATGAAAGCATTTTACAAGAGTATGATCTTAGAGCTTCCATTGATCAAAGCCATATAATATGTGCCCGACCTTAAGAGATTTGTAAAGAGTCGACTGAGCCCCAAAAAAACAGGTAAGAAATGATCCAGGACTGAATATCATGTCATATCTATGGCTAGTTCTTTGGTGATGAATCATAAAATCAAAAGTCGCAAAGTCAAGCGGTTGACTCGGATCACATGTGAAATTGAGGATTTTACATTCACTCATGTTCGGCTAGACAACGACTCTACTTTAAACATCCTCCCGAAGTCCATCTTTAATCAACTTAAATTCGGACAACTAAAAAAGACTAGGGTGATCGTTCAATTACCCGATCGATCTACCAAAAGATCGCAGGGGATCGTTTCTGTCGTCGTAAATTTCCGAGGTAAAGAACATAAGGTGGACTTTATTGTCCTTGACATTGAGCACCCAAGAAGGATGTCTGAGTCTCCTATCATTTTAGGAAAGTTGTTCTTAGCCTCCACTAAGGCGATCGTCGATTGTGAGACTCAGGAAATCAAGTTCCTGAACTCGGACCACGATGAACAAACCCCTGATGAATACCCATTCATCACTCTTTATTCTTTTATTTTAGCTACAAAACCTTTGCCAAACACATGTATATCTCTGTAAGTATCAATAATTACCAAAAAGCATGCATTGTGTAAAAATGAATAATTAGCATGTTTTTATGCAAAAATAAAAGAATAAAGAAATAAAAGAAAAAGAGGGAAATATTTAGAATAAATATTGAGCGTCCTAATCCCAAGGGAGGGATCAGCATGGGCCTGACCGCATAAAAACCCAAGTAGAGGGAGATAAATAAGCTCATGTGTGTAAATATTCATGTATATAAATATAAATATTTTCCTCTAAATAAAAATAAAAATGGGCTGTATTTATATGTATATATATTTGTAAATATTAAATTAAAATAAAAATGAGAAAAATAAAAGAAAATTAAAAAGAAAATAACATCCCTTCACCCTTGTCTATATTCACCATGTACAAAGAACCCTTTCCCTATTTATTTATCCCTATAAATAAATAAATTAAAATCCAATAAAAATGTGTACATATTATATACTTCATAATGTAAATAAATAAAATAAAAATCATAAAAATAAAATAAAATAAAAAGGAATAAAAATAAAATCAATTTCCTACATTGTATATATACCATATATGTATATAAATAAAACTAATTATTTTACCCTTGTACATAAATAAAAAAATAAAATAAAAATATCATAATATTCCAAATTTTATCCTATAAATAAATATAATATAAAATTGGAATAAAAATGTATAAAAATAAATAATTAAAAATCAAAATCAAAAATACAATATTGTATATACCTATGTATATATTACTATATTGTACATACCTTATTTTTATTTCAAAAAAAATAAAAATCACAAAAAATAGTTTATAAATAAATAAATATTTTTCATATTTTAACTTTTTCCTAATTCGGCCATTTACTATTTTAAATTTAATTTCCAATTATTTCTGACGTGGCCGCTCCTTATTGGTCCACGGGGGATGTTGACCCCCCGGTCAACTCCCCCCCGGACCACAGACCCGCGGATCATATGCGCCCGACCCGATTTCTCCATTTATTCGCCACTTGATCCGATCACCAAAACCCTAAACCTAGGGCTCCGCCTGACCCTTGTTCATCCTAGATCCACGCCCGGGGTGGGTATGAGGGATCCGAGTTGTGAGTTTCTCGCCCGACCATCGTCTTCTCGGACCCCTAGGAGTATATAGTCTCGCCTCCGGCAGCCAGTTCCTTCATCTCTGGTCCTCCCCCTCGACGCCAAGGAACTCCTCCACCTCACCTGAGTGACAACGGTACGATATGGAGTGGAAGTGAGGCTCGGGCAGCTGGGAAACCTCTGATACGGTGGCTTCGCCTCCGTGCGTCGCCGCGAGCGCGCTCAGCCTCGGGACTCGACACCCCCTTGCAGGCAATGACCCCCGGAGCTCCCCGAGCTCCAGCACAGTCGAATGCATCTGCCATGTAGGTAGATTATCCAGTAGTTTAGCATAGATTCTAGTTTTTAGATTTCAGTACCCGTAGCTCCGCCGCCTTCGCCAGCCGTCTCCGTCCAGCCATTTGCCACTCCGACCATGCCACCACCTTCTCCATACTTCTCTCCACCTTCTTCATTCAACCACCCAACCCTGACTCGCACCGGAGCAGGGACTTCGGTCCTCCTCCTCCGCCGCTCGCTGGAGGACCTTCGCCCCGACGCATCTTTCATCCTCCACGTGCGCTAACGGGTCGAGGCAGTTTGCCCTCGACCCCTCTTTCTTCCTGTGCAGGTTAGATCATAAGGAGGGCCTCATCTGGAGGTCAACAGCTCAGGCACAGGAGTCATCCTCCACCGACGTCGCCAGAGCTCCTCGGAGCTCCCCAGCGCCATCGGAGGGGCTGAATAGCTGCAGAGCACCTTGACGAAGCTTTTGCACCTCTCAGCCGCAGCGAAGGAGGTTCCATTCACGCACACGGAGCCAGCGAACCTCGACGGCCACCTTTTCTTCCAGGACCCTTCCCAGACGTCCGATCTTCCTCGACGCTCCAGATTAGATCAGATCCATCCACTTGAGGAGCAACCTTCACCGTTAGATCTTTGGAGGTTCGATCGTGACCGTCGATTCAACGAGGCTTAGCCACAGCACTCCTTAGTCGTCCGATTCTCTACGTGGCCTGTCTCCGTCCGTCCGATCTCGGCCAGGGTTTATTGAAGGGGTGCTATCGATCCTCCACCGTCCGATCAGCTACGTGGCACCCCCTCAGCCCTCAGATCATAATAAGGGGTAATTTCACTTAGGCCCCCTCTCTTTTTATATTTACTGTTCATTCCTGTAAATATTTTAGATAGTTCTTTTATTTTTGTAAAAATTGCATAGAGGACCTGCTAGTTTACTTTTATTGCATTTCTACCCATGTGTATACTGGACACGTGCTTCGTCACGTGTATTTTGGTGAAATTGCATGTATGTGCCTGTAGTTTCTGGTTATTCAAGGAATGAAATATATTTTTGGATGTTTGCACTTATGCCCCTGTGAGTGTTTTTAATTCTGCATGTGCTGAATATCGTGGGCATTTTACACTTAAGCCCCTGGACTTTTAGCACCTGTTGCTAATAGGTCCATGAACTTAAGTTATTTGCATTTGGGTCCCTCAGTGCCCAGAACACGTGCCGCACACGTGGGAGTCTGGTGTTTTTGCACGAGGACCCCCTGAACTTTAGTTTTTGTTACTATTAGGCCCCCAGGAGATACTTTTATGACGAACATGTCCCTGTGACTGTGGGCTCTTGTTTGTTGTAAATAAAATATCAAAATTCATCCAAATCAAGTGAAAATTTGACAGTGGCTCCTGACACTGTGTATAATATTCACTAATTTTTTGGGAAATTTTTGAGCCCTTTTAATATTTTTAAAAATTAAAAACATCTCTTTTTCTGCCTGTTTATATTTAAAATTCACAAAAAATATTAAAACCTTCTCAAAAATTATAAAAAATTCAGATTCTGTGTGTTTTGACGTGCTTGATTTTTTGACCAATTTTGGTCATTTTTGGATTTATAAAAAGATAAAAATTGAAAACCCTTGAAAAACTTAGAAAAATTCTAATAAATCATAGAAAATCCCAAAAATAATAATCGTTTTTCCTGATTTTTCTTCTTTACTTCTACTTTACAGGAGAAATACCTTCAGGTTTTGTTAGGGACATTTTATATTTTATTTTGGCCCTTGAAGCTTGACTAGACATTATTTTTCTGTTTTTGCCTTGTTTCATTTTTAGAAAATTCTAAAAAAAATCAGAAAATTATCAAAAATTCACCAAAAACAGTACAAAATATAAAAATATTTTTGTTTGATTTTTTGGAGCTTTTTAGAGTAGTGAAATAATTGTTGAAAGTTGCATTTTTCCTTGTTTTATCATTTTCTTTATAATTAAAAATCCAAAAAAATATAAAAATATTAAAAATTCACCAAAAATAATTTGCCTTTTATTTTTATTTGTTTTCGACTACTTCGTAGGCCGCAAGGCTAATCCGTGCTCCTTGAGTTCGACCCTGGGAGCTATACCAGGTTAATATCATAGCGAGACCGCTATTTCGACTTTTCTCGTGTTTTTATCTCTTATTGGTGGTCTAATATTTTTTCTTGTTGAGCACTGACTGATTCTCGAGCGACTGAGGTCGCAACGACCGTAGTTATTCATCTACCTTAGTTGTTCGGGAATTCGGTCATCAGAATGGCGCCGTTGCCGGGGAGCACGGCTTAGTAGTCGTTTTCCTTTTTCTTTTTATTTTGTTTTCTTTTTCGCGGCTTTCCGCGACTTTTTCGTAGTCCGTGGCTTTTCGCGGCTTTTTATTTTTCTTTTTGTTTTTATTTTATTTTATTTTATTTTTATTTCTTTTATTTTAGTTTTTGTTTATTTTTGCTTATTTATTTTTATTACCATTTTTGTATATATATACTCTGTTTTCTTTTCTTTGCTTTATTTGCTTTATTGAGGCTTGACACACTTTGTTGTTTTCTTGCGAGGGCCCGATGGACCAAGGCAGCGACTTTCGAGGAGCCGGCGCAACCGCGGCTTTCAGAGCGATTCCCTTCTGCACGGAGCCGCAGGAGAGCGTGAGGAGGCAGCCGAGTGCGGGATTAGTGTAGCTATAGTTTAGATTTTATTTTCAGAACTATTTGGATAATTGTAATAATACAAGGACAACATGACACTTGGACTTTCCTTAGATACTCTTGGGGTCTGTTTCGCCGAGTACCGATGTGCTCGGGGGACCCCTCGATTTTTATGCGGTTTTCTTCGCGGCTTTTGTTTCTTTTCTGCTTATTCGGTTTCTCGCAGATTTTGGAGCCCCTAGCCTTAGGATTTTCTGCTTGACTGTAATGTAATAAATAGGATCCAAGCATCCTAATATATCTGCTTGTACGTATAGATCGATAATTGGACCAATAATAAAAAGATTAATAAAATAGTTGATTCACTACCTTCGAGCCTACGTGCCGCAGCCCACCCTGCCAAGTGCTGTTCCTGAACCCGATTTGTCGGGAGGAGGAGGGGTGCACCGAGACCAGACTCTTGGATTGGAGGCTGGTGGTCGACTAGCCGTTCTTTCGAGTAGAACTGCTGCTTAGGGACTCGGTTTTCTGCCTGCACCATTTAGGTAGTTTATTTTTAGTCTTTAAATTCTGCGCGGATCATTTTGCATGTAGACTACTGGAGTCAGGTACGCATCTCTTACTCTGCATGCATCATTGATTCTCTCGTGCATCGGCTTTTTCGACTTCTCCCCCCCTGATTTTTGGACTTAATAACCAGGAGAACCGAAAAATTCATTAGGCATTTGTTTTTATTTAAAATTATCTAAAAACAAAAACAATAAAATCGGGATTGCTAATCACACTTGACCTAAAAGACACCACACTGAAAAATTTGTCTTGGGGAGAGTAACCCCCTCCTTGTTTGATTTGGATGAGCGAGAGAGTGACCTACACCTTAGGCTAGAGCCACATCCGAATTTTTCTCAACTGATTACCGGCTTTTTGGTACGGGACAGTCAGTTGAGAAATATTTGGATTCCTATTTAGCTCACGTAATCGCTCTGATAGACTGGATGATCACCTAAAATAAAATTGACAAGATAATTGACCGATCCATTTCGGTCTTCAGCTCGTGTGCGTAGGTGAATCGGGGGTTTGCTTTTTCATCTTGTGTGATTGCCAGATCCCTTCTACCCTTCCCCCATCTATCTTCTTCTCTTTTCTTCCACCCTCCCTCCCTTCAGTCTCTTCTTTTTCTCCCTTACCCCTGGATGATGGATCCCTCTCACTTCGAGCCGACTCTTACGGCTTCTTCTCCATTCTCTGACCATCAGTCCAGTCCACCTTCTAGGGAGGTCGGATCCCCGACCAACCTCCCGCTCCCTCCCTCCCATCCCTTTATCTACTCTAAGCATGCTGCGTTAGACGTCCGAGGATATCAGATAGAGCAGATGTGAGACCCGCACGCTGCCATTGCAGAGTTGAGAGCGCACTCTGTTCGTGATCACAGAGAGCAATGGAGATCAGCAGATAGATCCTATCCCAGATGGATAGAGGAGCAGATAGCACATGGAGCTCAGTCAGCTTCTACAGTACATCCATTCAGTCTGGATTTGGATTACATTCAGCGACTGCCGACATTTTCAGGAGAGGCGCACGAGGAGACCTATCTTCACCTGTCCACATTCGAGGAGTTTTGCAGAGCACAGAGATATTCAGATATCACTGCAGAGGAGCTGATGAGGAGGACCTTCCCATTTACACTTCATGACAGAGCCATAAGATGGCACAGACGATTGGGAAGGACATTCGATACATGGGGAGAGCTACGTCGAGAGTTCCTACAGAGATATTTCCCCCCGCGTAGAGCGGACTTGATGCGGTCCTTGATTACCGAGTTTTCAGTAGACCCCTAGGAGCCATTGTAGGAGGGATGGCCGGGGTTTCTTGACCTCTTGAGGAGATTTCCAGACCACGGACTTCTACTGACAGACATTATAGAGATCTCCATGCGGGGGATGACTGCAGAGCAGCTAGCACTGGTGATTACCACATGTGGCGGTTCACACCGCAGTTCTGACATTCACCTATTGGATACCATCTCGAGCTTACTTTCACAGAGATCTTTTTCGCGAGATGCCGTAGTCGGGACAACACATGAGGATGATGCAGTCTCAGTGCGGTGTGTCACATTACATGATGAGACAGCTTCTACACACCAGTCCGAGGACTTGGAGCTACAGCACCACTGACAGAGGAGATGAATGCGATAGCAGAGGTTCGGACCCAGAGTCTTCTCGAGTTCCCTTTGGTTTTCCAACTGGAGTTCGAGGCAGCCCCAGAGTTTCCAGTTGACGAGTCTTGGATATCAGATCTTCTGATACTCCAGGAACCATAGGAGCCCCCGCTACTAGAGCCATTGATTCAGCCACTTCAGTTTCCAGTCCTGGAGGAGTCAGCTTCCTTTCTCCAGAAATACTTCTCGGATACTGACAGCTACCAGGACTCAGCTCAACAGCTACAGCTCGATATGGGACACCACTTTCAGATGACAGACACAGAGAGTCCCGTATTCGAGCTTTTTGTCCTCCACTCTGACGAGATAGACACCTTTGTTGAGGACCAGTTGGCAGCCAGCATTGCCACAGAGCGAGGATCAGCCGCAGACACTTTGCCAGCCTCTGCGGTGTTGACCAGTACCTTCTCCTGTTTCCAGATTGTCGACAGCTACACTTCCGATGATGATGCTGCCTGGTGCACCGAGTGGATACTTGACAGCAGCGCAGATGCCCTTCTAGATCCTGATACTCTCTTACTGACTTCTGATCTTGCATCTCTCCCCGAAGGTTATCTGCGGGAGGATGCTGCACATGATGAGTACTCGGTTTCACCTTCTGAGTGTGTTTCCGATCTGGCAGAGCAAGAAACCAAGTCTTTTGATCTTTCTGATTCTGAGTCTTCTCTCCTCGACGACCCTCGCGAGGATGAGCCCATCCTGGAGTTATTCGATGATCTGCCTGATTTGCTTCTATTTCATGCATCGGATATCAGTCTTCTTAGAGAGTCTCCTAGTCTTGACTATACATACCTTTTTGAGACATTGATTGACGTGGAGGATTCTATGACTGATCCATCCTTCTCCATGTTTGATTTCTTCGGCTCCACACTTCCACTCCACTCTGACCCAGAGCCGACGATTTCCATTGTGCTACCGGATCCCGATCACATACTTCCACATCCCTGGTCGGTAGAAGACACCCGCTTGATTTCATACCTGGGTGTCATTCTTTACACTATTGTTTTCGTCGTGGTTCTCATACCAAGACTGCGACGACAATACGACATTCACCTTACCGATGCCGTCCTAAACCTGGATACCACTTTATCCTAGCCTTTGCGCCCAGCTAGGGGCGTAAAATCTAGCGCTTGTTGAGAGGCACCTCAACATTGTACTTTTTTTGTATAAACGTGTTTTGTCTTAGTTTGATCTTTCTTTCTTCCGTTCTTGTTTCCACCCCAGGTCTCGCTTAGGATTATCTTGCATATACTTAGGATATTACTCATCCTAAGTATAGGGGGTGGAAACACCGGGTTGTTCTTTCGTTCTGTTTCATCACTTTTGTTGTTGCCTATACTTAAGGATTCTTCACCTTAAGTATAAGGGGGAGTGATGCCCTCCATCTTGTATATATTCGTTGATTTTCTTCGTGTCTTTCTACCCCCGTTTTTACTGCCTATACTTAGGGATATTTTACCCTAAGTATAGGGGGGGTAGACCTTGTACATTCTCCACTCGATTTTCCCTTTGTGTACAACCTGCTATACTTAGGATTATTTGATCCTAAGTATAGGGGGAAAAGCCGAGATCCTATTGATTTTCTATTCTTTGATTCGTCTTTGTATATAGCCTTCCTTTTCACTTCCCTATACTAAGAACGAGTTATGTCTTCTTCATTACTCTTGACTCTGAGAACATCGTTCGAGCTAAGTATAGGGGTGTGTGTATATATTTCATATATACTTTAGCCATAACTCGTACTTTGTGTGAGTGTGTAAATAAATAAAAATGGCTAAAAACCCAAAATCCAAAAAAATTAAAAATTTTCCCTGTAAATAAATCATTCTTTTATTTGCACATACATAGCTATTGTACAAAATTATTTTTGTAAAAATGTTTTCAAAAACTTTTTGTGTAAAAATTGTGTAAATATGTGCATATCAAAATTATGCATATAGTATAAAATTTTTCCAAAATGTTTTGAAAATCAAAAGTTTGCAAAAACCTTGTGTAAATTTGTGTAAATATTTTGCAAAACTTGCATTCATGCATACATCCATGATTTCAAAACATTTTTCAAAAATTTTGCATTTGTGAAAATTTTGTGTAAATAGCATACTTGTATATACTTGTATAGTTTTTCCTGGATTATAGTTGACATTTGAACTAGCCTGGAATTAAATTGGGAAATGGATCTTGATTAAGATCTTAATCCACCTAATTCTAAGAGGAACCTTATAGGGCTTAGGGTTAAGGCTTTTCAGGTCCATGGTGACTTAATTCTTTGAGTCCACTAGGCTATGATCACATGTCATCTCAATGAGCCTAAGTAGAGCACTTAACAACACACACATGACTCATATAGACAATGGCTTTACTTGGATCTGCACTTTACACCGAGCTCTCTACGGATGAGGTGGTGAGGAGGCAGTCTTCCTTGACTTGGGGTAGCATATGAGGGTAGTACTTCTAGGCGGAACCTCTCTTCTTCTTTTAGTGAAGGAAGTGCGTCTCAACTTGGTCTGGTTGCCATGAGGACTAACGACAGGAGTTGTGGGTTGCAATAATGCTTCAAAAGAGGGTTAGTCTACTGGCTCAAGAGGAAAAACTCCTTATGTATATATGTTGCACATGTGTATGTTGTACAGATGCACTTGAAAAAAAATGCAAAAAGAAAATAACTCCAAAAAAGTGGTGGGTCTGATAGAAAATGGTAATCCCACCGGAGTATGTATATAGTGCAAATAAGCAAAGCTTGAGATTCATGTCCCACCTTATGTAGCTTGCAGCAGGGAGACTTGGCTACACTAGTTGAGCTCCCAAGGATACATGGCTACACTGGCCATGGTCCATTCTCTTCTTCCCCCTCTTCTTGAGCCGGTTGAACTTGAACTTAGAAGGGAATACCCCGCTCCTCGAGGAAAGAGTGGCTAGACTAGGGTCATAGAGTTACCTTGTTGGGGAGGGTTGTCAAGTTGCCACTTCTGAGGTGGAGAGCTTACCTCACTTACACAGTACAAGGAAAGATTCATGGTCTTCAGGGTTTGTGTATGTAGCCTTCTTCTGATCTGGATTGTTGAGGAGTCTTGATCATAGATTAGTGGAACTTAGAGGCTGTTGAGTTTTAAACTTAAGTCCAAATAAGGTTCCGACACATTAATAATCCAAAGATCTGATCGAGCTCCATATTTCAATTTAATGAAGGCAAGTTTAATATTCATCATTAATCCTTGCATTTTTCTCCTCCTTTTCTTTTTCCTTTTCTTTTTCACTTCTTTTTCAAATAAGTGTTTGCTAAGGGACTAGCAAAGTTAAGTATAGGGGGGTGATGAATATCCATTCATCACTCTTTATTCTTTTATTTTAGCTACAAAACCTTTGCCAAACACATGTATATCTATGTAAATATCAATAATTACCAAAAAGCATGCATTGTGTAAAAATGAATAATTAGCATGTTTTTGTGCAAAAATAAAAGAATAAAGAAACAAAAGAAAAAGAGGGAAATATTTAGAATAAATATTGAGCGACCTAATCCAAAGGGAGGGCTCAGCATGGGCCTGACCGCATAAAAACCCAAGTAGAGGGAGATAAAGAAGCTCATGTGTGTAAATATTCCTGTATATAAATATAAATATTTTCCTCTAAATAAAAATAAAAATTTGCTGTATTTATATGTATATATATTTGTAAATATTAAATTAAAATAAAAATGAGAAAATTAAAAGAAAATTAAAAAGAAAATAACATCCCTTCACCCTTGTCTATATTCACCATGTACATAGAACCCTTTCCCTATTTATTTATCCCTATAAATAAATAAATTAAAATCCAATAAAAATGTATACATATTATATACTTCATAATGTAAATAAATAAAATAAAAATCATAAAAATAAAATAAAATAAAATGGAATAAAAATAAAATCAATTTCCTATATTGTATATATACCATATATGTATATAAATAAAACTAATTATTTTACCCTTGTACATAAATAATAAAAATAAAATAAAAATATCATAATATTCCAAATTTTATCCTATAAAAAAATAAATTATAAAATTGGAATAAAAATGTATAAAAATAAATAATTAAAAATCAAAATAAAAAATACAATATTGTATATATCTATGTATATATTACTATATGGGATTTTTACCCGGCAGACCCTGGAATCTTTTGCAATTACCGCTACGATCTTTGAAACATCGTAATTCCTCCCTCGACCCTGTAAACTTGCTCCGTCTTACCCAACAAACCCTACCGTTAAATTGACACATCTAAAGTTAACTTCCTTGGGTTAAAAATTAGTTAATCCAACCATTCTGCGATCGGACGGTTAGAATCAAGTAAGAGAAGAAAATAATTACTCCCTCCTCTTACATCCACCAATCCTCCCGACACCTCTCATGTGAACCTGTTGTCGTTGAGATACAACCTCCTAACGCCGACGAACAGAGGCGACACCATTCTCGTCAGTATGTTGTGACTCAAATCCACGGTCTCGATCGCCACCTTCCTCTCCGACAGCACGGGGCCTTCCAAAGTGTTGCGCTGGAGCTGCAGGACAATGATGGGGAAGGAGAAGACGAAGCCGAGGATTCGACCGGACAATTGGTTCCTACTGAGGTCAAGATATGTCAGGCAGTGGAGGGGGGTGAGTGAGGCGTCTATGGGACCGGAGAGGCGGTTGGAGGATAAGGAGAGGTAGCGGAGGAGGAGGGTAAGTGGGGGACTGGGCCTTCAAGGTCGTTCCTTTTGAGGTCGAGTCTCACCAGGGAGGTGTAACGGAAAGTGGGTAACTCTCCATCGAGGTGGTTGTGGCAGAGGATGAGGTTGGTGAGGGAGGGGAGATGGCCGAGGGATGGGGGGAGGGGGCTAGAGAGGAGGTTGAAGCTGAGGTCGAGGATGTGCAGTTGGCGGAGGGAGGAGAGGGAAGGGGGATATGGCTGGAGAGGAGGTTGCGGGAGAGGGCGAGGAAGCGTAGCTGGGTGAGGGAGGAGAGTGAGGAGGGGATAGGACCGGAGACGCGACCAGGGATGAGGGAGAGCTCGGAGAGGTGGGAGAGGGAGGCGGGGAGGCGGCCGCAGAGGATGCCTTGGAAGGAACAGGGGTCAGATGAGAAGTCCTAGGAGGAGAGGAAGTGGGAGCTGGGGAGGTCGGAGAGGGACTTATGGAGGGACTAGAGGACGAGGAAGTCGACCGGGTGGAGGAGGGAGGCGGCGGTGGCGGCGGAGGAGAGGAGGAAGAGGAGGAGGAGCTCTGCGGGGGATGGCATGGCGGTTGGGTATAGGGAAGTCGTGGTGGAGGCGAGGGTTTAAGGAGGAGGGGAGGAGAACCGGCCGTCGAGGAGGAGCAATGGAGGCTAAGCAGGGGGAGGGAGAGTGAGTGGCATTTATGGTAAATTTAATAGATAAAATGGGTATAATGTACAAGAAGATAACAGAATCCGGTTAATTTTAACGGCTGAATGGATGAGGGTTAACCACAGGGTCTATAGGATAAAGGTTAACAAGTTTACGGGGTCGAGGGAGGAATTACGATGTTTCAAAGGTCGTAACGGTAATTGCAAAAG
Organism: Ottelia alismoides; assembly: GCA_037367405.1. Lineage (NCBI taxonomy): Eukaryota > Viridiplantae > Streptophyta > Magnoliopsida > Alismatales > Hydrocharitaceae > Ottelia > Ottelia alismoides. Next base: position 935,006 of record JAZKJV010003246.1, on the reverse strand, counting down.
ATTCCAGGGTCTGCCGGGTAAAAATCCCTTACTATATTGTACATACCTTATTTTTATTTCAAAAAATAAATAAAAATCACAAAAAATAGTTTATAAATAAATAAATATTTTTCATATTTTAACTTTTTCCTAACTCGGCCATTTACTATTTTAAATTTAATTTCCAATTATTTCTAACATGGCCGCTCCTGATTGGTCCACGGGGGATGTTGACCCCCCGGTCAACTCCCCCCTTGGACCACAGACTCGCGAATCATGTGCGCTAGACCCGATTTCTCCATTTATTCGCCACTTGATCCGAACACCAAAACCCTAAACCCCAGGCTCCGCCTGACCCTTGTTCATCCTAGGTCCATGCCCGGGGTGGGTATGAGGGATCCGAGTTGTGAGTTGCTCTCCCGACCATCGTCTTCTCGGAGCCCTAGGAGTATATAGTCTCGCCTCCGGCAGCCAGTTCCTTCATCTCTGGTCCTCCCCCTCGACGCCAAGGAACTCCTCCACCTCGCCTGAGTGACAGCGGTGCGATATGGAGTGGAAGTGAGGCTCGGGCAGCCGGGAAACCTCTGATCCGGTGGCTTCGCCGCCGTGCGCTGCTGCGAGCGTGCTCAGCCTCGGGACTCGATGCCCCCTTGCAGGCAATGACCCCCGGAGCTCCTCGAGCTCCAGCACAGTCGAATGCATCCGCTAGGTAGGTAGATTAGCCAGTAGTTTATCATAGATTCTAGTTTTTAGATTTCAGTACCCATAGCTCCGTCGCCTTCGCCAGCGGTCTCTGTCCAACCATTTGCCACTCCGACCACGCCACCACCTTCGCCATACTTCTCTCCACCTTCTTCATTCATCCACCCAACCCTGACTCGCCCCGGTGCAGGGACTTTGGTCCTTCTCCTCCACCGCCCGCCGGAGGACCTTCGCCCCGACATATCTTTCATCCTCCACGTGCGCTAACGGGTCGAGGCAGTTTTCCCTCGACCCCTCTTTCTTCCTGTGCAAGTTAGATCGTAAGGAGGGCCTCATCTGGAGGTCAACAGCTCAGGCACAGGAGTCATACTCCACCGACGTCGCCAGAGCTCCTTGGAGCTCCCCAGCACCATCGGAGGGGCTGAATAGCTGCGGAGCACCTTGACGAAGCTTTTGCACCTCTCAGCCGCAGCGAAGGAGGTTCCACTCACGCGCACGGAGCCGGCGAACCTCACCGTCCACCTGTTCTTCCAGGAGCCTTCCTAGACGTCCGATCTTCCTCGACGCTCTAGATTAGATCAGATCCATCCACTTGAGGAGCAGCCTTCACCGTCAGATCTTTGGAGGTTCGATCGTGACCGTCGATTCAACGAGGCTTAGCCATAACTCTCCTTAGTCGTCCGATTCTCCACGTGACCCACCTCCATCCGTCCGGTCTTGGCCAGGGTTCATCGAAGGGGTGCTATCGATCCTCCACCGTCCGATCAGCTACGTGGCACCCCCTCAGCCCTCGGATCATAATAAGGGGTAATTTCACTTAGGCCCCCTCTCTTTTTATCTTTATTCTTCAGTCCTGTAAATATTTTAGATAGTTCTTTTATTTTTGTAAAAATTGCATAGCATGTGCTGAATATTGTGGGCATTTTACACTTAAGCCCTAGGACTTTTAGCACCTGTTGCTAATAGGTCCAGGAACTTAAGTTATTTGCATTTGGGTCCCTCAGTGCCCAGAACACGTGCCACGCACGTGGGAGTCTGGTGTTTTTGCATGAGGACCCCCTGAACTTTAGTTTTTGTTACTGTTAGGCCCCTAGGAGATACTTTTATGATGAACAAGTCCCTATGACTCTGGGCTCTTGTTTGTTGTAAATAAAATATCAAAATTCATCCAAATCAAGTGAAAATTTGATACATGGCTCCTGCCACTGTGTAGAATTTTCACTAATTTTTTGGGAAATTTTTGAGCCCTTTTATTATTTTTAAAATTCAAAAACATCTCTTTTTTTGCCTGTTCATATTTAAAATTCACAAAAAATATTAAAACCTTCTCAAAAATTATAAAAAAATCATATTCTGTGTGTTTTGATGTGCTTGATTTTCTGACCAATTTTGGTAATTTTTGGATTTATAAAAAAGATAAAAATTGAAAAACCTTGAAAAACTTAGAAAAATTCTAATAAATCATAGAAAATCCCAAAAATAATAAACTTTTTTCCTGATTTTTCTTCTTTACTTCTACTTTACAGGAAAAATACCTCCAGGTTTTGTTAGGGCCATTTTATATTTTATTTTGGCCCTTGAATCCTGACTGGACATTGTTTTTCTGTTTTTGCCTTATTTCATTTTTAGATAATTCTAAAAAATAAAAAATTATCAAAAATTCACCAAAACAGTAAAAAATATAAAAATCATAGAAATATTTTTGTTTGATTTTTTGGAGCTTTTTAGAGTAGTGAAATAATTGTTGAAAGTTGCGTTTTCCTTGTTTTATCATTTTCTTTATAATTAAAAATCCAAAAAATATAAAAATATTAAAAACCACCAAAAATAATTTGCCTTTTATTTTTATTTGTTTTCGACTACTTCGTAGGCCGCAAGGCCAATCCGTGCTCCTTGAGTTTGACCCTGGGAGCTTTACCAGGTTAATATCATAACGAGACTGCTATTTCGACTTTTCTCGTGTTTTTATCTCTTATGGGTGGTCTAATAATTTTTCTTGATTGAGCTCTGGGTCCCGAGCGACTGAGGTCGCAACGACCATAGTGATTCATACTCTACCTCGGTTGTTCGGAAATTTCGCTCATTAACCCCCAATGACACAACCTGCTCTGAGGAAAACCAGCTTGAAACTGACAGTTATGATCGGGAGATAAATATTTCATTTTATCAAACATCTTCGCATGATACACTTATACAAACCCTAGGAGAGTCACCTAAAAGACTGACTGTTGGACAAACTTCGGATTCTCACCTCCCTATCACTGCTCCTAGAAAAAATCAAGATTTTGGACTTATGAGGAATTGGACCATATTATTGAAGATCACCACGATTATTTGAGTGGTCCATTCTTTGAGTCGGCAGCAATTCATGAGATGCTTGAACCATATAAGGAACCGACTCTGAAAACATCCAATGTCACCAAAATTCACGATCATCCGGAAGTGACATCAACACCCCTAGCCATAAACCACAAAATCATCAAGAACAATCTCCCTCGACCGAAGCAGCGCATGACCCTTCAAGAATTGGTCGACTTTTACGGGGATTCATCTGATGAGGAACTCATGAATGCCACATCGGTTACTCAAGACAGGGAGATGAAGACTGTCCAACTTCCTCCCAATACTTCTCAAGGAAACAAACCGACCAAAAAAGTCACCTGGAATCTTAGACATCAGGTGATTTCTGAAGGTCCTCGTCTGGTCCTGATGTGGTTCATCAGATAAGTGCAATAGGTACAACTCTGATCCAAGGGCACTTACCTCTGATCGACAAAAGTTGGAGATCCTATGCAGACGACTACTATCCTCCTGAGGACGACTCCGACAATGGCTGGTCTTCTTCATCGGCCCCCTCTTCATCGCCTTCCACATCTCCATACTATCTCCCTCCACACTCCCGCAAGAAGGTCCGTCACAAACCTCCTTGATCTTGTAAATCCACAAATCTACCCGGTTCCCCATATGTATTTATTCGATTATACTTAGGCTAAAGTATAGGGGGACTGGTACCATTGTCTATACATCACTTCTCTACTTTTGTTTGTGTCCCATCTATACTTAGTACGAGCTATGTCTACACTTCACTTTGTGCCATGAGGACATATCACAAGCTAAGTATAGGGGGGGTGTGTTTGTATAAATTTTATCTACTTTATCCATATCTAGTACTTTAATTGTTTTTATCTAACATCGGGGATGGGTATAAATAGTGTTTATTATGTGTATAATACCCGTTTTTCAAAAAAACAAAAAAAGACAAAAAAGATAAAAACACCCAAAAAAACTTTTTGCATTGCATAAAAAAAATCACTCATGGTCTTGCATTTCATTAAGCATTTCATGCATTCCTTGGTTGATATATTCCTGACACATTCACCATCACTCATGGCTTGAGGATTTTTAGGACACTTGATTTCTGAGATCTTGAGATTCTGAGTTAGCCTGCCTTAGTCATTAGGGTTTTTAGAACTTAATAATCCACACTTCTTTAGTTTGAAATATTTGAGCGCTATATTGCACTCTTCATCTCTACCTTCAAAAAAGAATATGATCAACACAATCACTCCCACAACTGCATGATTGATGAGATGAGTTGAGATATCACTTGAGGAACTAAGACTAGAGATTTGAGTTTAGACCCGATATGATGATATTCGAGGATGGGATAAAGTTAATGAAGGCTGCAGAAAACCTGAGTGTCAGCAAAACCTTAGCCAGTATGTGAACAAGATTCATATGCTATCTTTTTGATAAATGACCTAAGTGCCAGGGTGTGATGAAACTTAATGAAAATTGTTGATCAGTGTGCGCCAACTTTTGGTAAAAGCAGTGGAGCTAGCCAACAAAAGAAAAAAAATAGAAATGTCAAAGAAAAGCTTTATCATCCAAAGTCAATTTCTAAATGAGATTCCACCAATGGCGAGCGCTCCCAAACATTTTCAAAGTGTCCACTTGGACCAAGCACTAATTAGGACAAAGGAGTTGGGCTGACACCATAAAAGGGCTCTGCATTGTAAGCGATACAAGTCTGGGTGTCGAAGGTATCTTAGATACTCAAAAAAAGACACACCCCGGTGTACTCCCAGAAAAACAAGTGCAGATAACTCCAAATTTTCTTGACGAACACATTGATCAACAAAATAAAAATATACTTGTGTTGAGTAAATATGCACTCGAGAGGCACCTTGTTCCAATGTAAGGGAGAGAAAATCAGACACAATCCTATGCCCTCCATCATATGGCCGTCCATCTACACTTTTAAGTCTGACAAACTAATGAGATGGTTGACTAAAGCAAGAATAGACTTATTCCCTAGTATTGAGGATTAGGTCTAGAGGAGAGTCTCTTGGATTAGAACTTTGGGTGATGTCTAGACTTGACTCTCATGAATGCAGTACACTAAAAATCATATCCTTATATTATATGTACAAACAGAGAGTTTGAAAATTAGAGAAGTTGGATTCCTTTTGATTAAAGCATGGTTGAGCCCAGAATTTTAGGATCACTCAAATTAAGGGTCCTCTATGAAATGAGCCTTGAAAATTCACATGCACAGACTGGATTGTATTCAACTAAGTCATTCATTCATTCATGCTCAGGGACGAGCATGGTCTAAGTATAGGGGTATGATGAATCTCGTATTCATCATGCTAAAGTTGGTCATTTAGGCTCGATTCCCCATCATTCATATGCATTTAATCATTAGCAGAGCATCATTAACATTCATAAATGTGTTAATAATATTTGCATTTCATCATGCATAAATTGCATTAAAAATCCCAAGTATAAATTAGCCCAAAAAGCCGCCAACTTCTCTTATTTTTAGTTAATTCAACCTAAATCCGATTGACCCCAAACCACCTCCATTGTGTAGATATTACTAACATGAATAAATAAAAAATACAAAAAATTACTAATCCCAATAAGTGTCAAATAATCCCAAAGTCTAATTTCACATCTGACAGACTGATGAATCTCGATTCATCATTCTTTATTCTATCATTTCGGCCTTAAAAACCCTAGAAAATGCATGTAAATGACCTCAATTGGAGTAAATAAGCAACCATTATTTATTGAATTATTTGTACATATTATATGGTTTTTAATGCCAAAATTATAAAATAAAGAGAAGAAAAGAAAAAGTAATAAAATATTGAAAATATGACCCGAACCCCGAGACCAAGTCAAGAATTGGCTTGGTCGACAAAGAATAAAGTAGGGGGAGATAAGGGCCAATGATACAATAAATGCCTCATTTATTTATTCATTCATTTATGTATTTTGACACCTATTTTGTATATACTTATTTATTCATTAAATAGAAATATTTTGTACATGAAAGTTGCAGATAATAATGTAAATAAAAATACAAAATTGAGTTTGTACAAAAATAATATACAATGTACATTTTATACCCAGAATAAAAAGCCAGAAACCAAACTTCACAGACCCATATCTTTCAAATAAAAACTCAAAACATAGAAAAATCGCCTCTAATTGTATATAACTTTTCATGAGCTATTTAATGGTGGTGGTTTTATATTTTTTGGAGTTACTCAACAAAAGATAGGTTTTGGGCCCCTATTGTACATAATACCGATTAAAATATTCATTATATTCATTATTCATTATTTTTATAAATTTATATTTTTAGAATTTTGTAAATAATATACATAATACATGTACACATTGAAATTAAAATAAAACCAAAAAGAAAACCTCAAATAAAATAAGTCTATGTTATCACATAGGCAAAATACCTATGCATTACTTGTATGTAAATAAAAATGGGACTTCATTCTTTTATTCTTTCATATTTTTATTAACTTGTAAATATTATCTATATTCCATTAAAAATGTAAATCCAAAATAAAACCCAATAAAATTCATTAAATAAATAAAATGTATATAAAATATAGGTAAAATACCTATAAGTATACCTACATATTATATATACTTAATTATTTAAATATGCAAATAAACTCATAAGAATCAAATAAAAATATATTTATACTCACAAAAATAAGTTATAAATATATAAAATAAAATAATAAAATTATAAAATAAAATACACAAAATAAAAATAAATTGTACAAAATACATGTAAATATACCTATAAATACACTATTAAAATAAACTCATAATAAAATTCATAGAAAATAAATAAATAAAAATCATAAATAAATACTACATTAACTAATAAACATTTTTTGTTTTATAAGTAAAAATTAATAAAAATATTTATCATGTTTAATTAATAGGTCAACTTGGCGCTGACATGGACCAATCACAGCCCTTCAAATGTTGATCGCCTGGTCAACTACTCCTCCAGGCGGCTGAAATAACTCCACCTGTCTTGTCGGCCCATCTTCTCCCTTAATTCCGCTCGCCACAGGCATCTTCTGACATTGCCTCGTTCAGACAAAATTTTCCCTAATCCTTGTAGATACACACCCATATGTTTATCCCCTTGTACATATCACGAATCTTCGCCGATTGTCCTGTCAATAAGGGTGCAAAACCTGTATATAAATAAAAAGCCTCCGCCTCCTTCACAAATTTGGTCATCTTTTCACTCCTTTTTGCCCCTACCTCCGGCCTAGCGAGCTTCTCCGTGACAGGGAGGAGCCCCTGGAGGGTCCGTGCGGGCAGGAGGTGCGGAGGTTGCACCTAGGCGGCGCTCCGGCAACCGTCCTGCTCCTTGGCCAATACCCAGGTTTGAGCTGCGTTTTTTTACTTATTCTAGGTAGTTTTTCGTATTAGCATTTCATCTCTGTCGTTATATTAGCGTTTAGGTATTAGATTTAGCGTAGAAAAGGCCACCCATAGTTCGTCGGAGCTCCGCTCCGGCGAGCCCATTCACGGTGCTCCCGACATCTTCTGACCACCATTCCACCTTCACTTCATTCCTTAGTCGTTTCCCTTCGCCCCAGGTGCTTTCGCACACCCAGATCCTCATCAGATCTGAAGATTGGACCTCCTTCCTCTGCCCTTCGCCCGAGGTCTCCGCTCGACACCACCTACGCCCATTCTACTGTTAATAAGGCCACTGGAACCCTCGTGCTTGCTGGAGACTCTTTTTGCAGGTGTTTGGGAGTCAAAGGACCCCCGTTGGGGTCGATTTCAATCTTCTGCAGGTACCTGGATGCCACTAACCTCCCTGACCTCGCTGGACCGCCCCGGTGAACCCCCGGCTCTCTTGCGCACTCCAGTCGACAGAGCATGGCCCCAAGAATCTTTTTGGACCAACAACGACCGGAGGGACCGTCGGATGTGAGCGCGCCACCGGATCGAAGCTTGAGGACGGGGATGTTCTTTCCTGTTCTTCGAGCCTTCACCTCAGCCATCCGATCGAGGTCCAAACCCAGTTGGAAGTTGTGCCGTTGGATGATACCGTGCCTCGACCGTCAGATCAGCTCGGCTAATCTAATCCACACCATTCATCGGTGAATCGTCATCGTCACGCTAGAGGGCGACGCGTGTCAAGTGGATGAAGCCCAGCCGTTGGACCGCACACACTTAAGGGGTAAATTTCACATTTAGCCCCCAACATTTTGTATTTAGTTTGTAATACTGTAAATAAAATATCGTGTAAAATAAAATGGATTTTTTGGATAGGTCCCCCTATATTTATGGTATTTACACTTGGGTCCTTCTGTGCTTCACGTGCAGTCCCACGTGAGGCGCGTAAAATTTGCATGTAACCCCCTGGCGATTTTGTATATTGTTAAATGGTTCTTAAAGATTAAATAAATGCTTTATTTAGTTGGTATATTTGCAACTGAGCCCTTGTCTTTATTTTTAATTGCAAAAATGCCCCTGCTAGGCTGTTTTGTTTTATCTATTTTATCTATTTATTAAAAATAGCTATGCAACTCCTAAAAATACAAAAAATATGAGTAAATGCTTCATGCAGTGTACTTTCATGCCCACATTTTTAACATGCATTTTTGCATTTTATCTAATTTCTAAAATTCAAATGGAGCCTAAGTAATCCCTGTCTAATTTATAAAATACCAAAAAATAGATAATGTTTTTGAAAAAATTACAAAAAATATATATGTTATATTTTACTATTTATTGAGTCCAGAAATCAAAAACCCATAAAAAGAGTAAAGGAAAATTAAAAAATTAAAAAAAACTCCAAAATAAACAAAAAATATAAAAATTCAACAAAAAATCCAAAAATATATTTTCCCCTATTTTATTATTATATATATTATTATTTATGTATTAAAATTAGTTTGGGTAATTTGGGGATTTATTTACTAATTGTAAAACCCAAATTAGTTTTAGATATGTAATTAATCCCATTTCATGGATATTTTTGACATTAAAAATGCATAAAAATTAGAAAAATCCTAGAAAAATAAAAAAAATTAGAAAAATATGAAAAGCCTAAAAAACACTATATTTCTTATATTTTGAGTATTTATACATATATATACCCATATATTGTATATCTCCCTCCCCCTCCTCTTTTTTGAATATATATATAAATATATCTATTTTCTATAATTAAAAATATAAAAAGGAAAAAATATAAAATATAAAAACAAAATAAAAATTATAAAAACAAAAAATATAATAAAAATATAAAAGTAAAAACCCAAAAAAACAATAAGAATTGGACATGAACCAAGAATTGAATAAATGCGCATTCGATTTCACCACACAACCATTCGCCTCCCAGTGTTCGACCTCTACACATGCTTGCACCTATACACATCTTTGTTGTAGAGTTATAATAAATTTTAACTCCGCACCGCTTTTCATTATTTGATTCTTGTTGTGGGTTAATTGTTGTTTTAATCCAGATTTCGTGTGGTCGATTCAACGACTGAGTTCCCGCCTTGTGTGGAACTTAAGATCACTGATTTCCTGGCTAAATAGATGGCACTGTTGTCGGGGAGGCAACTGATTTTGTGTGGATATTCATTCATTTATTTAATTCTTTGCTCATGTCCAGTATTCATTTATTTATTTGATTATTATTGAGACTGTTTTGACCCTCTTCTTTATTTGTCTTTGATGTGAGGGACCGCCAAGCGAAGGAGGACCTCCTATGAGAACCAATGCACCCAAGCGAGGTGGAGTTGGCTTCTCTACACCAGCCAGTAGGAGAGAGCATCGAAGGAAGATGAAGGAGAATTTTGGAAGATAGTTTAATTTTTGCATTATTTAAATATGTATATTTATGTGAGAGAGACACTTGACATGTAATAATACAAGATTCTCCCACTACGACTTCCCGAGGTCCATTGCCCGGGGGATTATTCCCTTGGGGCCTCAGTGATTTTGATGCTTTTGCTTTTATTTTATTATTTTGTGTGAATGAGCCCTAGCTTAGGATTATTTGACGTAGACTAAGGCCCAAACCCTAATATATATGCATGTACCTATAGATACGATTTGAGACTTAGTCAATTTTGAAATAATGTTCTTCACACTATTAGCATCTTGTATCTAGGGCAATTTCCTCGGATTGCATCTCATGTAGCATAGGTTTCAAATTCTGTTCTGCATCCTGCATGGGAGAGAGCTGGAGGCACTGTAAGTTTTCTTACTTAGCATGCATCATCGATTTCTGACTTGCATGGCTTTTCCGACCTTCTCCCTCTATTTTTGCCAACCTAGGATGCTTAATGGAAATTGAAACCTCGATAAGCACGTGCATTAAAAATATCTAAAAAGTGATAACAAAAATAAAACCGGGACTGCTAACCCCACTTGAACCTAAAAATAAAATGTAATGGATTCCTTGTCTTCGGGAGAGCAACCCCCTCATTGTATGCATTTTAATTGCTCACGTACACACTAAGGAGTAGTGCCCAAAGCCCATCTAGCCTCCTAAGTGTTTGTACAACTTTGTGATTCTCACCTCGCTCTAAAATTGACAAGATAAAAAGACCACATCTTGGTCTCCATTGTGTTGAGTAGGTGAATCGGTGGTTTGCCTTGCATATTGATTGTGACTTGGAGTCTGTTATGTTTCCATCTTTCCTGGAGCCATCAGTCCCGTCCGTGTGAGTCATGCATTTTTCATCTTTGAGTCTCTCTACCTCTCTTATACATATATCTCCTCATTTGCATTAAGTCCTGATATTGGCGCTAGAGCTTAATCATTGTCGCCAAGACTCCCGTCTCGCTCTTCTTGACCACCCTCCTCGTGTCCACCGCATCATCTCTTCTATCCCCATCCTGTGCGGATCAAGGAGAGCATTCTCCTTGAACCACAATTTTATCGGTGTTCCCGCCCTGTGTGGAACACCCAATGTTGTATATGTTCCGATCTTCTCGCCCGCCCTCCTCGTCCTTTCTATGTCACTCTTCTACCACCCGGGAATGCTGTGCATATCGATGAGGCCCGCATCGAGGATTTCATGACTACCTTGATTATTTGTGTAAGCCGGGCCAATGATTGAGGATGCTGAGATTGATATACCACTTTTGGTGGATCTGAGTTGAGACTTGTGTCTCAGATCTTATTGAGGATTTCTTTTATGATGCACAATGACTTGGTGTGATTCTTTATTGAGGATTTAGATCTCGCACGCCGGATTGAGGACGTGACAGATTTCCATTGTTTTTATGATGAGTTCATGAGCTTTGATTATACAATCCATTTTGAGGTTCCACCTGTTTTGATGCAGATTCTCGTTGTGCTTTAGAGTGACGGTGTTTGGACCCACATGATCCCCTCATCTTTTTGATTAACCCATCCTCGATCTCCTGACTTGTCTATCACCTTGGCACTTGGAGGATTCATGATGACATATTGCACCATCTCAGCTGATTGGATTGACTCCGAGGGATTGCATTGGACTTATTGATCTTTTGTCCCTCTACTCGATCTTATGTCCTCCTAATTGATTGATGGATTCACACTACCTTGAGGACCTGAGATTTTATGCCAGCATTCCCATGACCTACATTGATCTCTCTCGCATTCCTCTCCGAGGACTATCTGCAGGAGGATGCGACAATTTCTAGGACTGCAGTTTCATTCACTGCTTGGGTCGCCGTCTTGATGGGACCTGAAGCCAAGTCATGTGATATGATTGGTTGGCCTCCTTCTCTGCTGAGGTGCCCGATCTGTCGGCACATGAGGCCAACTGTTTGATTGCTCTCCTTGACAGTCCTCGCAAGGACGAGCCCTGATATTCCAATTACTCACTGCCTAGTTCATAGCTCTCCGAGGGTTATCTGCGAGAGGCTATGACACATTATAACTCTCTTGGTCTCTTCTGCTGGTAGACGGTCTGCCGTCAACCGAGGCCACATTTTCCGTGGATCCGTCTGATGGATCCGGCTCCTTTGAGCCTCTTTCTCTCCTTGACGACCCTCGCAAGGATAGGAGGTACTCTGATTATTCACTGTGTAGCTCACATCACTTCCCGAGGGCTATTTGTGGAAGGATGTGACACTTTCTTTATGATCGGCTTCACTCACCACCCGTGCTGCCACCTCGTTGGAGCACGAAGCCGATTCATCTGATATGGGTAGTTGATTTCCTTTTCTGATTGTGTGCCCGATCTACTGGGGCACGTGACTGACTTGGCCAAGCTCCTTCGAGCCCTTCTCTCTCCTTGATGACCCTCGCAAGGCAGAGACACAGTCTGAATATTCACTGCTTATTTTGCATTACTCTCCGAGGACTATCTGCGGGAGAATGCGACACTCTCTTTACGCTCGGTTTCCCCCTACTGACTGTGTCTCCGATCTGCGGAGCACGGAACCGAGTCGTTTGATATATATGATTTTGGTCCCATTCCTGAGTTGCCTATCCGATCTACGGATCATGGGACCCATGTGTTGAGTCAGATCTTTGACTCCTTTGAGTGTGCTTGCCTTGACGGTCCTCGTAAGGATGAGCTCATGATATCTGCCATTTCCATGCCTAGCTGGTAGCACGTTCCCCGAGGGTTATCTGCGGGATGTTGCCACATTCTCTTGATTCTTCGGTCTCTTCTGTTGGGTAGACGATTTGTCGCCTACCGAGACCGTACCTGATGATCCGTCTGATGGATCACTGATGCCTTTGCGTCCGCTCACCTTGACGACCCTTGCAAGGTTGAGTTTGTCTGATTATTCGGTGATTAGAATGTACTACTACCCGAGGGTTATCTGCAGGAGGGTACATCATTTTCTAGGTACTCGGCTTCATTTCTGGTGTCTCCTGTCTGTTGGAGCACGAAGCCGAGTCTTCTGAGCAGTGTACTCGGTCTCCTTCTGATTGTGTCTCCATTCTATTGGAGCACGGAGCTGATTTTCATGTTGTGTGCACTTGGTCAACTCTTTGGGTGTGCATCCAATCTGCAGATCACTGGACCAAGTCTTCTGTTTATGCTATGATTCCCGGCTCCTTTGAGCCTTCTCACCTTGACAACCCTCGCATGGTTGAGCCATGACTTGCAGTATTCGGTGTGTCTCGTGTGATCTTCCTACCTCATGATCACCGAATGCCGCGATGTCTCTTGTTGTTTTTTCCTTTCCATATCTTGTTGAGACTCTGATTGACCGGAGGAATCTGTACTATTCCTTCTTCCTCCCGGTCTTACTTTATCGGCTCTGTTCCCTCATGCTGACCCTATGAGCCAATTGACTGCTTCATGCTACCGAACCCGATATCTGTCCTTTCAATCTATTTTGCTCTGATTGCCGACACCCACCCGACTGCATATCCGGGTGTTTGACACTATTTGATTGCGTCACTATTCTCACAGGGAGATGATGACGCGAGTACGGTATTCACTTGTCAGATACCGTCCTGTACTTCACCAGTTTCTTCACCGTCTGTATATATGTGTTTTTTGTGCATTCTTTCTCCCGTATGTTTTGTATTCCTCAAATCTATCGCCATATCTCTGTGACTATACTTAGGACGTACTTTGTCTTAAGTATAGGGGGTACACACTGTGTTGTTCTATGTTCTGTTTCATCACTCCTATCGTTGCTTATACTTAGGGATAGCTCAAGCTAAGTATAGGGGGAGTGATGCGTACATCCTTCTCTATCTTCTTCCATCTTCTGATCTCTTTTCTTCTTTTCTTCTTTTCTTCTTTTCCTTTTCTATCTTCTGTATCTATCAAAAAGGTGTCGTTCCTTGCAGACAGTCTTCTATACTTAGGACGTACTTTGTCCTAAGTATAGGGGGGTGTGCACCCTGAGTTTCTTTCATTTTTTTCGATCCTCTCCATTGTCTCCCCTTCTTGTCTATACTTAGGGATATCTTACCTAAGTATAGGGGGAGACAATCTGGGTACGATCCGTTCATTCCCATCCTTGACCCTCCCTGCTTTTTGTACAGTCTGCTATACTTAGGATTATTTGATCCTAAGTATAGGGGGGACAGTCAACTTCTCATTGATTCCTTCATTTCTTCGTTCATTTATTCTTTAGACTTTTCTATACTCAGTACGAGTTATGTCTTCTCTTTTCTCTCCGATTTATGAGGACATAGCTCAAGCTAAGTATAGGGGGGTCGTATATACTACGTATATACTTTAGCCATAACTCGTACTTTCATATTTTTTTAATAATATGGTTAATAATTCTTTAAAATTCATTAAAAACCCTAATAAAAAGATTTTATCATTCCTCAAGTTCTTTTTATATGTACTGATTAATAAATCAGGTGAAAATGTATTTTGCAAAATGTTTGAAAAAATAGTTTGAACATCTTTGTGAAAATCTTTTGAAAACTATTTTGAAAAGGTTTTGTTACATGTTTTCAACCTTTATAAAAACATTTTGGATTGTAAAGTATATTTTCTTTGTGTAAAATAATATGTTTGAAAAATTATTTGCAAACGGTTTGAAAAATGGTTACAAAAATATGTGAAAAATCTATATATTCTGTTTCGAAAACCTTTGCAAAATGATTATGTACAAATGTGTGTACATGTTTGTAAAGTGCTTGAAAAACTTATTTTGGATTATAGTTTTTCAAATTGTTTGTAAAATGATTTTTAAATAAGTTTGAGGAATATATACATCAAATTAATAATAAATAAAAAAATAAATAACACAAAATTCTTTAATAATTGTACATATATACCTATAAATAAAAATAAACTGTAAATCCTTAATTCTTTATAAATAAAAAGAGGCATGCCTGTGTATATTTATCTATTTGTGCCCAAATTCTTTTAAAAATTCTTTGCTCTTTTCAAAATTCTTTTGAAAAAGTCTTCTGACTATCAAAATCTTTTTGAAAATTTCTTTCTGTATACTTGCATAATAAAAACATTTTTTGTAAATAGCATTTGCATAGCATTCATTATTTTTCCACATTGAGTTTGAATAATTGAACTAGTCTGAGTAAAGTCGAAGATTGGAGCTTAGTAGGACCTTACTGCACCTCACTTCACTGGAACCTTATGGGAACTAGGTTTAAGGTACTTCAGGTCCATATTGGACTTAATTCTTTGAGACTCAGGGTTGGGTTCAAGTCACCTCAGTGGATTAACTAGAATTTTTCGAGACATACACATGGCTCTTGTCGGCCGTGACCTAACTTGGACACCTTGCACCTTTCACTTGGCTCAACTCAGTTGGAGTGGTGAGGGGGTTGGATTTGCCGGTCTGAGACACACACGTATGGAAACATTCATCCTCCTCGGAGGGAAGTGCACCCCAACCTGGTCCAGTAGCCATGAGGTCTAACGATAGGAGAGTGTGGGTTGCGATAATGCTTCAAAAGAGGGATAGTCTTCTGGCTCAAGAGGAAAAACTCCTTATGTAAATGTTGTTGTATATAGTATTCAAAAAAAAGGAGAAAAGAAATAAAGACTCCAAGAAAGGTGGATAGGCTTGTAAATAAATAAAAAAAAATAAAGTGTGCCGGAGTATGTTGTATAGAAAATAAGCAAGCTTGAGCATCAAAGTTATACCATGTGAGCCTGCAGCTGGATGACTTGATTACACTGGTCAGGCATCCCAGGATAGGTAGCTACACTGGCTACCGTCCATTCTTCTCTTCACCTCCTCCTCTTGAGTCGGATGCCACTTGAACTTAGAAGGGAATACCCCGCTCCTCGAGGAAAGAGCTGTTGGATTGGGGAATCATTGGGTTGTCATTCTGGAGAAGCCAGTCTCTTTGTCATTTCAGTTGGGGAGAGCCAATATCACTTACACTGTACAAGTCAGCTTCATAGTCATAAGGGTTTGCGTATGAGGTAGGCTAGTTCTGACATGGCTATTGAGGTGGCTTGAACTGAGTCCTGTGACTCTCAAGGGTTGTTGTGTTTTAAATCTAGTTCCCAACTAGGTTCCACACACTTCTCATACCAAGGTCCGACTTCAGCTCCAAACTTTGATTTTGCAACGATAAGTTTAATAATTAAAACTCTATTCAAATCATTATTCTTTTGCCTTTTCTTTTCTTCTTTATTCTTTATTCTTTTTGTACTTATTGCATAAGTGTTTGCTAGGGACTAGCAAAGGCACGTATAGGGGGATGATGAATCTCGATTCATCATTCTTTATTCTATCATTTTGGCCTTAAAAACCCTAACAAATGCATGTAAATGACCTCAATTGGTGTAAATAAGCAACCATTATTAATTGAATTATTTGTACATATTATATGGTTTTTAATGCCAAAATTGTAGAAAAAAGAGAAGAAAAGAAAAAGGAATAAGATATTGAAAATATTTTATGACCCGAACTCCGAGACCAAGTCAAGAATTGGCTTGGTCGACAAAGAATAAAGTAGGGGGAGATAAGGGTCCATGATACAATAAATGCCTCATTTATTTATTCATTTAGGCATTTTGACACCTATTTTGTATATACTTATTAATTCATTAAATAAAAATATTTTGTACATGAAAGTTGCAGATAATAATGTAAATAAAAATACAAAATTGAGTTTGTACAAAAATAATATACAGTTTACATTTTATACCCAGAATAAAAAGCCAAAAACCAAACTTCACAGACCCATATCTTTCAAATAAAAACTCAAAACATATAAAAATCACTCTAATTGTATTTAACTTTTCATGAGCTATTTAATGATGTGGTTTTATATTTTTTGGAGTTACTGAGCAAAAGATAGGTTTTGGGCCCCTATTGTACATAATACCGATTAAAATATTCATTACATTCATTATTCATTATTTTTATAAATTTATATTTTTAGAATTTTGTAAATAATATACATAATACATGTACACATTGAAATTAAAAGAAAACCAAAAAAACCTCAAATAAAGTAAGTCTATGTAATCAAGGCAAAATACCGATCTATTACTTGTATATAAATAAAAAGGGGACTTCATTCTTTTATTCTTTCATATTTTTATTAACTTGTAAATATTATCTATATTCCATTAAAAATTTAAATCCAAAATAAAACCCAATAAAATTCATTAAATAAATAAAATGTATATAAAATATAGGTAAAATACCTATAAGTATACCTACATATTATATATACTTATTTATTTAAATATGCAAATAAACTCAAAAAATCAAATAAAAATATATTTATACTCACAAAAATAAGTCATAAATATATAAAATAATATAATAAAATAATAAAATAAAATACAAAAAATAAAAATAAATTGTACAAAATACATGTAAATATAACTATAAATATACTATTAAAATAAACTCATAATAAAATTCATCAAAAATAAATAAATAAAATCATAAATAAATACTACATTAATTAATAAATATTTGTATTTTATAAGTAAAAATTAATAAAATTGTTTATCATGTTAATTAATAGGTCAACTTGGCGCTGACATGGACCAATCACAGCCCTTCAAATGTTGACCCCCTGGTCAACTACTCCTCCAGGCGGCTGAAATGACTCCACCTGTCTTGTCGGCCCATCTTCTCCCGTAATTCCACTCGCCACAGGCATCTTCTGACATTGCCTCCTTCAGACGAATTATTCCCTAATCCTTGTAGATACACACCCATCTGTTTATCCCCTTGTACATATCACGAATCTCCGTCGATTGCCTGGTCAATAAGGGTGCGCAACCTGTATATAAATAAAAAGCCTATGCCACCTTCACAAATTTGGTCAGCTTTTCACTCCTTTTTGCCCCCGCCTCCGGCCTAGCGAGCTTCTCCGTGACAGGGAGGAGCCCCTGGAGGGTCCGTGCGGGCAGGAGGTGCGGAGGTTGCACCCAGGCGGCGCTCCGGCGACCATCCTGCTCCTTGGCCAATACCCAGGTTTGAGTTGCGTTTTTTACTTATTTTAGGTAGTTTTTCGTATTAACATTTCATCTCTGTCATTATATTAGCGTTTAGGTATTAGATTTAGCATAGAAATGGCCACCCGTAGTTCGCCGGAGCTCCGCTTCGGCGAACCCATTCACGGTGCTCCCGACATCTTCCGACCACCATTCCACCTTCACTTCATTCCTTAGTCGTTTCCCTTCACCCGAGGTGCCTTCGGACACCCAGATCCTCACCAGATCTGGAGATTGGACCTCCTTCCTCCGCCCTTCGCCCGAGGTCTCCGCTCGACACCACCTACGCCCATTCCACTGTTAATAAGGCCCCTGGAACCCTCGTGCTTGCTGGAGACTCTTTTTGCAGGTGTTTGGGAGCCAAAGGACCCCCGTTGGGGTCGATTTCAATCTTCTGCAGGTACCTGGATGCCACGAACCTCCCTGACCTCGCTGGACCGCCCCGGTGAACCCTCGGCTCTCTTGAGCACTCCAGTCGACAAAGCATGGCCCCAGGAATCTTTTTGGACCAACCGTGACCAGAGGGACTGTCGGATGTGAGCGCGCCACCAGATCGAAGCTTGAGGACGGGGATGTTCTTCCCTGTTCTTTGAGCCTTCACCTCAGCCGTCCGATCGAGGTCCAAACCCAGTTGGAAGCAGTGCCGTTGGATGATACCACGCCTCGACCGTCAGATCAGCTCGGCTGATCTAATCTACGCCATTCATTGGCGAATCATCATCGTCACACCAGAGGGCGACGCTTGTCAAGTAGATGAAGCCCAGCCGTTGGACTGCGTGCACTTAAGGGGTAAATTTCACATTTAGCCCCCGACTTTTTGTATTTAGTTTGTAATACTGTAAATAAAATATCAAGTGTAAAATAAAATGGATTTTTTTGGATAGGACCCCCTATATTTATGGTATTTACACTTGGGTCCTTCCGCGCTTTACGTGTAGTCCTACGTGAGTCGCGTAAATTTTGCATGTAACCCCCTGACGATTTTGTATATTGTTAAATGGTTCTTAAAGATTAAATGAATGCTTTATTTAGTTGGTATATTTGCAACTGAGCCCCTTTCTTTATTTTTAATTGCAAAAATGCCCCTGCCAGGTTGTTTTGTTTTATCTATTTTATCTATTTATAAAAATAGCTATGCAACTCCTAAAAATACAAAAAATATGGGTAAATGCTTCATGCAGTGTACTTTCACGCCCACATTTTTAACATGCATTTTTGCATTTTATTTAATTTTTAAAATTCAAATGGAGCTTAAGTAATCCCTTTCTAATTTATAAAATACCAAAAAATAGAAACTTTTTTTGAAAAATTACAAAAAAAATTATATATACCATATTTTGCTATTTATTGAGTCTAGAAACCAAAAACCCATAAAAAGAGTAAAACAAAATTTAAAAAAAAATTAAAAAAACTCCAAAATTAAATAAAAAATACAAAAAATCAATAAAAATTCCAAAAATATGTTTATCCTATTTTATAATTATCTATATATTATTACTTATGTATTAAAACTAGTTTGGGTAATTTTGAGATTTATTTACTAATTTTAAAACCCAAATTAGTTTCAGATATGTAATTAATCCCATTTCAGGGATATTTTTGACATTAAAAATGCATAAAAATTAGAAAAATCTCAGAAAAATAACAAAAAATTAGAAAAATATGAAAAGCCTAAAAATCACTATATTTCTTATATTTTGAGTATTTATACACATATATATATACCCATATATTGTATATCTCCTGTCCCTCCTCTTATATGAATATCTCTCTCTATATATTTTCTATAATTAAAAATATAAAAAGGAAAAAATATAAAATATAAAAATAAAATAAAAATCATAAAAACAAAAAAAGATAATAGAAAATATATAAAAGTAAAAACCCACAAAAAACAATAAGAATTGGACATGAACCAAGAATTGAATAAATGCGCATTCGATTTCACCAGACAACCATTCGCCTCCCAGTGTTCGACCTCTACACATGCTTGCACCTATACACATCTTTGTTATAGAGTTATAATAAATTTTAACTCCGCATCGCTTTTCATTATTTGATTCTTGTTGTGGGTTAATTGTTGTTTTAATCCAGATTTCATGTGGTCGATTAAGCGACTGAGTTCCCGCCTTGTGTGGAACTTAAGATCATCGATTTCCTAGCTAAACACAGACTAAAATGAGCATATCTCCCACATACAGTATCCGATTTTGGTCTACTCACTTTTAAAGTACTCCATTTAAAATACCTTCAAATCAAGACCAATTTCATAAAATTCGGAGCTCATATGTGAAAGTTGGGTTTTGGGCCTTTTTTGCGCATTTTGACTTTACTATTTTTGACCTGAGTTTTTATGTTCTTAATTAACCCTTTTAATTTTTTTTCTTTTTCATTTATGTTCTTTGATGAAAGTTTTATTAAGCGACACAAAAATCCAAATCCAGATCAAAACTGAAATCAAAGAAACTGACTGAGTCCAAGCGTCCGTTGTCGGTCTGTACAAAAATTGTGTGTTTCTTACTTTTATTTTATTTTCCAATTTTCTTATTTACTAAAATCCAAAAAAAGTATATTAATGTGTAATTAATTTTCTTGTATTTTATTGTATTTTTTCTATAATTTTTATCCTCTCTAAAACCACCAAAAAATACAAAATCCCAAAAACCCGATTTTCTATACACATGGAGAACCACCAAAAATACCACTTCGCTCAGATGACCTCTTTTGCTCATGGGTCCTTCATGAAAGTTGTAGATATCGTCGAGACGAACTTCGTGAAGGAATTTTTTCGATCCAAGGTCTCCTTCTATTTCTTTTCTATTTTTCTTTATCCTTTAATTTTGAAATTTTTTGGGGCGCCACGTGGTAGCTCCTGGGCGTGCCACGTGGCACCCCCACTTTGTCTCTATCCATGCCTTCCCGGGTCACGTGCTGCGCACATGACCCTCTTCTTCCACCTCCTGCTGTTTCTTCCTCACCCCCCGTCGTTATCTCCCTTCCCCTTCCATAACTGCCGGCTTCCTCGCCTTGCACGCGGAATGACCACTGCCCCACCACCTCGCGGCCATTGCGTCCCCCTGGAAACGCCCTCGCCCCAGCTCCCTATAAAAGCTTGCCGACCCCCACCTTCTCGACCATCCAACATTCATCCAAGGTGCCGGTGACAGCGGCCAACCCTCGCCGGCACGATCCGAGGTGACCACCCACCTCGTAGCAGCCGCTTTCTGCAGTTGTGCAAGCTTCTGGAGCTCGCCGGCTCCATCGAGGCAAACACCAGGAGGTAGACATCGCCACCCTTTCCCAGGCATTTCCTCTCTCCACGTAAACACAACTATCCCAAGTTTTTCATACGACACTTTCCGCCTTTGCACGTCGAGCTTCGTCCCTCAACCTCCGCCGCGCATCGACAGCCCCTCTGCTCTGCCTCGGCCGCACCGCCTGCACCTCATCTCCACGCTTCTCTAGGGCACCTCGGCCACGAACTTTCCCACAACCTCCTCCTCACTTCACGCTCCATCAACCGCACCACCATCATCCACCGGCCGCCCTGCCCACAGCTTCACCTCTGCTCGAGCAGCGTCGCCTCCATCGCGCCATTGCCTTCGCCGTTCACCCACAAACAGAGTCCCACCCCTCCTCCGCCGGTCGTGTGTCGACCGGTCCGAGCTCCTCCGCATCCGCCCTCTCGCTGGGGACATCGACCTAACTTAGGCGTGATCCAAGGCCCTCCGCCTTGCGCCATCAGCTCCGCACCTCGCTCCAGCATCACTCTTGGCCGTTGATCCCCACCACTCCAGGTACCCACCACTCATCCCCGTCTTCCAATCCAAGCTCCATCGCACCTCCGACTCGCAAAGGTCGGAGATTAGCTCCGGTACCCAACACCAAGCACATAACTCCCCCCCTTTTAGGTTAACTTTGTAGGGTCACCAGACACCACCTTCGACTCTACATTTCGAGCATCACCTCGCGCTTCGCCGCCAAGGCTTCCGCATCTCTCGCCTTGGCCAGCCACTCGTCGATCGCCCTTGACGGAGCCTCAGCTCTTCTGCTCTCCACTGATCGAGCTTCACCGCTGCCCGCCTCATGTCAGAGCCCTCCACCGCGGAGGCCAGTTCAACGCCACCTGCCCTCCGCCACCGCTCGGTCGTGTGTCGGTCGAGCGCTCGAACTCCGCCCCGCCCCTCTCGCCTCCTCCAGCTGCCGTTCGATCGGGGGAGGCCCTTGATCCAACGGCTTTCATCTCGCCACACGTCACCAGCCGATCCTCGGTGCCCGAGCCACCGGTTCGACTCCCGCGCCTCAGCTTAGGCGCCCGAGCCTACGCTCCAGCTCCCGAACCTCCGCCCCATGCCGAACCACAAGCTCGGGACCCCCGAGCCGCAGCCCCGCCACTGAGCCTCCTGGCGCACGTGCTACGCACGCGCGCCTGTGAAAATTGCACCGACGCCCTCTACAGTTTCAGAAATTAAAGAAATACCCCCATCGGTGGTATATTACAGAGGAGCCCTCCAACTTTTAGAAATTATAGATAAGCCCCTCCAGGGACCTCTTTGCAAGAAACTTTATTTTATTTACATTTTAGTCCCTAGAAGTTCATTTTAGCATATCTTTTTCATACGAACTCCGTTTTAAGCGTACAATATGTCATTTTGAAGTTATTTTCATGCTCTATCACTTAGCATAATTTGTGGACAAATATGAGGTTGTTTATTTATATTGATTATTTGAGGATCTCTGTCAACTTTTGCAGGCCACTTTTGATATGTTTATGCTTGAGGAATTCACTATATCTTTTGCAGGAGTTCAGTTGAGGATTTTAATTTGATTAGCCCCTTATGCTCATTGTTGATTATTCCCAAAAATTTAATATTTATAGGGGTCAAATCGAGAATCAATTTATTTAACTTTCTATGTGTCTGATCGATGATTAATTTTGAGGAGCATTTTAAATGGAATTTTTGACAGGATTATTCATTGATTAATCTATTTTCATGTAACTTGGAGTCGATAAATTTTCTGAGCATCAATATCTTTTGATATGTGATTATCTCTCAAGAAGTAATTAATAAATTTCATTGCTGATTGAATTGTATACTTCACAGATACTGGGCATAATCTCTCTGTTTAGTTTCCTTGCATCACATTTTCATCATTGCATTGTACATTTTCTCAACACTGAAATTAATCAAGCACTAATTAATTATTTAATTTGATTTAAGACCACGCAACTAAGAATCACCGTTCCCTGTGTTCGACCTTGTTACACTTGCCAAGTAAAAATATTCCACAACATTCAAAGATTGTGGTATTTTGATCGACATAAATTCGCCACCTATACTACAATTCATCATTATTAAAGAGGTGAATTTCACGCTCATCAGGCTAGCAGATGGAGGGCGGCCGAAGGGCGACTAGACTGAAGAGTGTGCAGCCGCAGGTCCATGGCGGTGAAACCTGGCTGTACGTCGGTGAAGGAACGACTGAGGAGGGCTCGTAGACAACTGTTTTTTTATGTAACAAATTTTTGCAATTTTTGAAAATAGAAATATAAAAAAATGAAATTAATGGCGGTGATGGGAAATGATGAGATGGTGGTAATGATGTGTGATGTAGAATTTGATGTGGTGATATGTTGATGGATCAAGATGGTTTAAGGGACTAATTGAATATGATTAAAGAACACACAAATAGAATGTTAGATAGATAAAATAACAAGGAGAATGAGAGGATTACTTACATATGATTCGTCGGGTTTTGGAGGAGTTATGGTGTGCGACCTCCGTCGTGGCCTCGATCCGACTCGACGAAAAATCAGAGAATCTATGCAGCTTGGATGCATCTGCAACGAGGTCGATCTCTCTACCTTGGATCTCGCCAAATACAATGGAAACCATCGTCGCATCAAAGACATACTTGGTTGTTGTCACCGTCAAGCAGACTGAGCTAGTGGTTCCCTTTCTCTCTCGATTATGGCGGATGAAGATGAATGAAGGGGGTAAGGGGAATAAAAAGAGGAGGATGAGGAAGTTAGAAAAGAAGTGGTGAAATTGGAGGAGTGGTGGAGAAAATGGAGAAGTGGTGGGGACTTGGAGTGGGGAACAAGTAAATAAGAAGTAAGAGGGAAAATAAAATAAAATAAGTAAATTAAGTAGGCTAAAAATAATAAAGGGAAAATAAATAAAAGAAAGTAGATAAATAAATAAATATAAATAATTAATTAGAATAAAAAATAATAAATAAAATAAATAATAAATAAAATAAAATACAAAATTAATAAATTAATAAAAAAATAGGGTGACACGTGGCAGCTTCAGGAGCTGCCACATGTTGCACGTGGAAAATCAAAATTAAATGTAAAGAAAATAAAAAAAGAAATAACAAAAAGGTTCAAATCAAAAAGTGGTTAACACAAAAATTGCTCGTCTCGACTAAATCTACAAGTTTCACGAAGGATTGAAAATCATAATAAGTCATATGTACAAAGTGTATTTTTGGATGGTACCTTATAAATATAAAATACCGCATTTTATCTTTTTTATTTTTTTATCATTTTTAAATAAGAGAAAACCAAAATAAAAGTAGAGAAAATGTGAAAGGAAGATTTACAATTTAATCTATTTTTTAGATTTTTAATAATTATGAAAATAAAAGGATAAAATGAAGGGTATTTTGGTCAATATGTATAATATATAATAGGGGCCCAAAACCCAAGTTTCACATACGATATCCGATTTTTATGAAAGTGGTCTTGTTTTGAAGGTCTTTGAATGTATATTACTTTAAAAATGAGTAGACCTAAATTAGACACTGAGAGATATGCGCATTTTAAGGTTCATATTCTCAAACTTGGATTTGGGTATTATTAGACAATTTTACAAGTTAGTATTTTTTTGATATTTTTTCTTTACTAGTGTTAGTAATATATAAACTATAGAGTTGAATTTATTGGATTTGGAGTTAGTATAAAATAGATAAAATAGGTGAATTTTGGCTAATATACATGTGAATATTTACAAGTGAATTTGGCTCCTTATTTAATACCAATATGAATGCTAAAATGCAGATATTATTTATACATGCATGAATGCTAATTATGCAATATAAGTGACAAAATTCATCTAATTAATCAGGAATAAAATTCTATTTTCAACTTTTAGATTGATGAATCACATATTCATCAACCCACTATACTTAAACCTTGCTCGTCCCCGAGCAACTAAAATGAAATGCTAGAGTGAAATGAGATTGGGTTCCATACCAAGGTCATGAACAAAAGGTTAAAATGGAGCTTGACTCGACCTTTGGATTAATATTGTGGCGGAACCTTATTGGGATCTGAATTTAAGACCTAACAGCCTTTAAGTTCCACAAGTCTTCTATTCAGGTCGCCTCAACAGTCAGGTCAGAACATATCCTCATACACAAATTCTGATGACTATGATCTTTACTTGTACTGTGTAAGTGAAATATAGCTCTCCACATCAGAAAGGACAAAGAAACAACTTCCTCTAACAAGGTAACTCTTATTCCCCGGTCTAGCAACTCTTTCCTCGAGGAGCGGGGTATTCCCTTCTAAGTCCAAATACGACCAGCTCAAGAGGGGGTAGAGAGAATAATGGACGGTAGCCAGTGTAGCTACCTATCCTAGGATGCTTGACCAGTGTAGCCAAGTCATCCAGCTGCAAGCTTTGAAGCTCTTCTTATTTTTCTATACTTGTATATACACTCCGGCAGGCATTTCACTTTTCAATCAGGCATGTCCACTTTTGGAGATTCTGCATTTTCTTCTTCTTTTTCTTCTTTTTTCTTTCTTTTTTTGACATATATACAAGGTATAGCATGTATGAGTCAGTAGATTATGCCTCTTTGAAGCATTATTGCAACCCACAACATCCCGTCGTTAGACTTCAATGCCACTAGACTAGGTTGAGATGCCCTACCCTCCCTCGAGGCGGATGTATGTTTCCACCCGTGTGCTACTCCAAGCCAAAAGATTCTACCTCCTCACCATATCATCAATGAAGAGATATGCGCATGGTCCTTGTCCAAGTCAGGTCAGTGTTTAAAAGAATCATGCTTGTGTACGAAATATTCTACTTAGACCAATCAAGATGACATGTGAACATAGACTTGTGGACTCAAAGAATTAAGTCGCTCGACCTGAAAAATCCTAACTCCAGTTCCTATAAGGTTCCTCTGAAATTAGGTAGATTAAGGTCAAATCAAATCCATCCTCGACATCTATTCATAACTTGATTCGGAACCCACTAACTATTCACATTGCATATGCTAGATATGCAAATGAGATGTAGATGACTGATGAATCTCGGATTCACCACTCTAAGTCTCATTAATTAAGCTTAAGTCCCTCAAAATCAATTGCATTTCTGCATCTATTTTGCATAATTAGCATTTATGCATGATTTCATAAGAATCGCATTTTAGCATTAATTTCTGCATAAAATAAGAAGCCAAGAATCCAAGCCATAAAATGACCTGTAAATAGCCTAACTTCCCTATTTTTAACTCCTCCATGCTAACTCCGAATGCCACAAACCCACCTCCACTGTGTACATATCACTAACAAGAATAAATAAAAAATACAAAAAAATCACTAACCCTGTTAAGTGGACCAAAAACCCAAACCCTAGTTTCAGGATTTTCGGACTAAAAGCCACATATCTTCCCCATCCAGTGTCTGATTTGATCCCACTCACTTTTGAACTAATGCACATTCAATTACCTTCAAAACAAGACCAAGTTCAAGTGAATCGGAGCTTGTATTTGAAAGTTGGGTTTTGGGCCTCTTTTGTACATTGTATATTTTCGCGGCTTTTGACCGATATTTTACGAATATATTTTATTTATTAATAAAAATCCAAAAAAATTACATTTAGGTGTCTTTTATTCATCTTTGATTTCTCCATATTTTTCCGGATTTTTTTATCTTGTTTAAAAATGACAAAAAAAAATAGAAAACCCAAAAATCAAGGTATTCTATGTACATGGGATACCCCAAAATTTCACTTTTTACATTTGACCGAATTTGGCTTTGATGTATTCATGAAAGTTGTATATCTCGTCGAGACGAGCATTTTTCGTGAAGGAACTTTTTTGATCCGAGGTCATTTGCTATTTGTTTTTGATTTTACAAAAGATTTTATCTTTGATTTTTCTGGTGCTGACACGTGGCAGCCCCAGAGGCCGCCACGTGTCAGTCATTTTCGGGCCTTTTAAATTTCGTTTTTATAAAAAAAATATAAAAAAATAAAAAAATATATATTATTCAAAAAACACGCATGTGCATCGCACATGCCACCCCCCGCACGCGCACTCCACGTGCGCCCGCGTTCTCACTTCCAGCCACGTGGCATGCCCGTGGCCGTTCGATCTCGCTTGATCGAATGGCCACTGCTCTTCTCCCCCAACCTCGCACCCTCCGCTCCTCCGTTATCCTCCGCAACCGCCGCCCCGCTGTTCTCACCAACCACCCCCGCAACCTCCGCTCCGCATCTTTCGCCGGTCGCCTCTTCCCCGTAACCCTCGCCGACCCTCTCCTATTTAAAGGGATTCGACTCGACGACGACCAATATCCGCCGATTTCGCCAGGCAAGGCACGGTGGTGACAGCACCAAGGCCTTGCCGTCGACGAGATCCGAGGGGCTCACCGCCCTCGTTGCATCAGCGTCTTCTCCGACGATGTGCTTCCGCTCCGGCCCTCGTGCCCGTTGAGCCTACGACCATCGAGCTCCACCGACAACACCTCTCAGCCATCTTCTCCGACTCTGACCATCCTCCAGAAGCTTCGAGCTTCACTTACGTCGCCTTCGTCTCCGACTACGGCCTCCGTCGCCCCTCCAGGAACTACGTCTCCACCGACCATCTTCATCGACTTCATTGCGTCATCGTCTCCAGCCACGACGCTGCGCCATCGGCCGCCATCGCCTCATCTACTCCATCGACCACCTGTTGCACCGACGCCAACTCCGCCTTGACCGACGCCGGCCACCACTACAACCTTCTGCTCCGACGTGCCACGCCTCCGCCGCTGCAGTTCCTCCATCAGTCGCCGCACCGCCACGCCCCCGCCGCTGCAGCTCCTCCTCCAGCCACCGCCGCTCCCACGCCTCCGCCGTGGCCGTGCGCCAGGTGCTTACCGCCGTACCAATCTCCACCGGTCAGCCGGGTCCAAGGCCTGAGACCCCTCCGCATGTGCGAGGCACGTGCGCGGGGGGACGTCAATACCACGTCACTCCCCGGTCACGTGCTCCGCACGTGACCAGGGGTCAAATTGCAAAGGCCCCCTGAAGGTCCATTATTTTGCAGATCATACCAGCCTACCCAGGGTCACGTGCGTAGCACGTGGCCGTCTGGGAATTTTGCAACGCAACCCCCTAGGCTTTCGGTAATTACGAGTACACCCCCCACTGCATTTAATATTTTATTTATCTATTGCATCTGTACCCCTGTGTTCCCATTTTGTTTCGAACATCTTATCTACATTATTTTATTAATACAAAATTATCATGATGTTTGTTAATTGATTCTCTACGCTTTGACATATTGTGAGTAATTTTGTGATTGATGGTTAATTAATAAATAATTACTTTATGGAAATTTGCATATTTTACCCATTTCTTGCTCTGAAATTCATAGTTGATTAACCATTGCTCTAAAAATCCCCAAAAAATCACATATTGTAGAATTAATTGTGCTTGACATTGTATCCAAAAAAATTTGCATTTGCATGCATATTTTCTCCTGTAAAAATCATTTTGCATCTTTTAGTATTTAATTTTTAATAGGTATTAAACCCCACATTTTCGAGGTTTACGATTTTTTTAAGATCCGTCACCTAGTGATCTATCTTAGATAATTTTATTTCCTGAAAATAATTAGGTTTAATATTTATTATAATTAAATATTGAAATTCACTTTGTTTGCATTTAAAAATTCATAAAAAAATCATATTGCATCCAAAAATTCCAAAAAATTTATAGTACATTCATTTCATCAATGACATGCTATGTAAATGAATGAAGTGCAAGACACATTTTGCTTCTGAATGCGAGGATGATATGCAAGAGTAAATAAGAAGCCTATTTTTTGTTTTGTTTTATTTTTTATTTTTTGGTATACCTCCTATTTTACAACTTATTTTACAAGGGTTTTACAAGTATTTTACCAATTATACTAGTGTTATACAATATATAAGTATACAAGTATTTTAGAAAAGTTTTTTTTCTATTTTTACCCACCCCGTATTTATTGCATAATATATACAAAAATACACGAAAATACGAGCTATGGGTAAAGTATATATGAAATATATACATGCCCCATATACTTAACGTATGCTATGTCTTCAGAGCACGAGAAGAGAGGAAAAAGACATAGCTTGTGCTAAGTGTAGGAGATCTAAAATAACAAAAAAGTATAGAAGTCGCTCCCCCCATACTTTGGCTCTAACAACCTAAGTGTAGAAGAAGATCAAAAATGAGACGGGCGAGGTTAAGAGGGGAAATGGATGAGCATATATACATGATGGGCATCGGTCCCCCCTATACTTAGGCTCTGGTCAGCCTAAGTCTAGGACAAGAATGAGTGTTAGAGCCGATGAGATCAAGAGAATGTACAGAGAATGATGCAGAGACTCGGGCCACTCTCCCCCCTATACTTAGGATCTGGTCATCCTAAGTACAACCATAAAATGAAACGATATGGATCTGGGGCGAGTGATTCGAATCACTGGGGAGGGAGGGAAAGAAAAAATATATATAAGGAGTGAGAATATACAAGGATCAAGAAGGTTTGTGACAAACCTTCTTGCGGAAGCGAGGAGGTGGATAATATACATATGTGTCACTGTCAAAATCATCCTCAGATGAATAATAGTGAGGTGTAGGGATCGTCCAACGAGGGTCGACACACAGCTGCTTGCTCAGATATGGCTTAAGAACATCCGAATTGAGTTCACTTATATAAATCACCTCATCCGGACCTGATGAAGATTCCTCCAAAAACTCCTTCTCCGGTATGTTGAAGGAAACTTTCTTAATCGGTTTTCTAGAATCTGAATCATTGAGAAGGAGAGGAGAGCCTTGAGGGGTTTGGGGGAACACCTCGAGGAATCAATTCTCGATTTCCTCTGGATAACCGACTAGAGGAAGGAGCAACCGTGGTTTTGGGTGGGGTCAATCAGTCCTGGTTGTTTGCTTTGAAGGTCCTGACTATGGTGCGGAGCTGACCACGGGTTCCTCATCAGATGAGTCACCATACAGATTATAATATTCCTGAAGGGTCAGCGCACGTCTCGGGAAGGTGCTAGTGGTCTTAGTTGACTTGGCATATTATTAGTCACAAATGTTGGATCATCGAAATGGTCATGACAATCAGCAAAATTTGTGTCCGACTCAATGATGGCTTCGGGTTGTGAGTCTTTTATTGAAGCTAACATAGTGGTGGTGAAAGCAGTTGGTGAAGTAGATGTATGGGGAGTCTCTAAACCAACGGTCGGCTCGATAGTCAGTATCTCAGGTGTAGTAGAGTGGTGGGACTCATCTACCTCTCGATGGTCACGACTGTCAGCTGCTTTGTGGGTCACCTTAGAGTAGAGTGTGTCAAAGAATGGGTGAGGTCGAAGTGCTCCCAATGTTGTAAAATCTATTTCCTGAGTCTCGCAATCTATAGTCGCCTTAGCCAAGGCTAAGAATGGTTTCTCGAGAATAATGGGAGACTTGGTAAACTATCCTCGGTGCTCAATGTCAATGTCAGTGAAGTCTACCTGGAGTAGAGCACCTTGGAAAGTAATGATGATTGAAATGGTTCCTCTCGACTGTTTGATAGATCGATCAGCTAGCTGAATGATCTCTCTCAACTTTCTGATTGGCCTGAGTTTGAGCTTGTCAAACACAGAGGTCGGGAGGATATTTATTGGCGAGTCATCATCGATTCTTACATAGGTAAATGTAGTTTCTTTGATTTCACATTCAACCCTAGGTAACCGCTTCACTATGCAGCTTTTGATCTTTCTCCCCATCACCAAGGAGGTGGCCATAGACACTACGTGTCTCTCAGTCCTTGTTCACTTATTGTACGACCTCTTGGCCATCAATTTACTTCTCACAAATCGTTAGAGGTTAGGGAAGTGATCTACGACCTTTATTAAGGGAAGCTTAAAAATAAGCTCCTCATTGAGTGCTTCCCTTAGAGTAGGATCTATTTTTTTAAGTCAATCTCAATTTTATGTGATTTTTTTTTGTTTATTCAATTTTTTGAGTCTTTTTGATTTTTTCGATTTTTGGTGTTTTTGATGAGCAAATGGTCAGACTCTGGATTGGTGGGTAAGTGGTTAGAAGAAGAGGGAGGTAGAATTGCTTCCAGCTGTATAGAGTGTGTGGGTTTCCTAATGTCCGCTCAATTTTCAACATCAAATCCACTTGTTTCTTTTTCCACTTTCATACCTAGGCTGGTAGAAATCAAGTGCAGTATTTGAATGACATCTCTTGACTTGTTATCAAATGATTCATTTTTCTCAACAAGTCTAGAAATGTCATCCTCCAACATGTTCTCATGACAAATCATGGGAGAAGTCTTTTCAATTGGACGATACTGTTGAGATCTTGGGGTCTCATACTCAACATACCTAGCCTCGGGCATGTAATTCTGATTTGAATATAGACCATCCAAATTACAGATATTGGTCGAAGACTCATGTGGATTAGATATATAAGGGGCTTGTAGATTTTTCTTATGAGTCCAATCCCTTATAGGTGTAGGCTCTCTGAATGAGTGGTGTGAGGGCTGGTTAATGCGTACTTGATCACTAAGGTCAATCAGGTCCAAAAAATCATAAGGTGCAGTCCTCTCCATTCGGTGTGTTTGGTCAACCATATGATACATTAAGGTCAAGTCGGGATGTGTATATGTGAATTGATTTTCGGTCCCTACTTGAGGTGAGAATGAGATGTATGGGGACACATGATTCTGCCATTTTTCTGTCTCAACTGTAGTTTGCTCTTCATTCGGTTTATTGATTCCAGAAAGCTCTCGAGTTTAAGGACAATCAACCCTAGATGGAAGTGGATCCGGAGTGTTAGAATATGGAGTAGGTGAGAAATGCGAGAAGTGGAGAAGTCAGTTGAAGTTATGACTCCATAATCGGGGTGAGATGGAGAGAAGAAGGGTGGCTGTGGATAAACCTTCTCGAAGAGAGGGTGCATGGGGGAGAAAGATGATGAAGATAGTCGGTGCGGAAATTGATGAGCTGACATCTTCTAAAAGTTGAGAGAGGATTGATGAGAAAACGTGCAAAAACACAGGGCGAGAACACACACAAACAGACATCAAGACAAATGCAAGAGCAAACCTTGAGTTTACACTCAACACGGTGAAGGACCCGAAGTCGGGTCCGATTAATTTGGTTGATTTTAAGTGTGATTTTCAAGCAATGGTAGGAAGGATTATGTGATGGCCTATAGGGAAGTTGGCTCAATGCCAGACACGTCTCCTCTGTTTAACCTATCGCCTAAGATAACAACGCCCTTCCTCGCTTAGCTCCTATCACTGGCTTACTCGATTTATACCGATAGAGTTCATGGACATACCCCTATCTACCTACCGAAGTAGGAGGAGGATGACAAGGATTATCACTTCTCCCCAGAGGGTTACTAGCAACTTGTCACGTCACACCGCTGCTTAACCCCTATCTACTTGCTGAAGCAAGCAGAGGCTACTTGGTGTTGGTCAGTTGAACTTCGAATACTTCAGCCCGTGATATTCACTAAGAGGGGGGTACGTTGATATGGAAGGTGGGGATTTGGGCTCTATCTTAGTGTGTGCACACACTCTCTGTACCCTCACTCAGCCTGAAATCAAGGTCGGGGTTGCTCTCCCATAAACAGAGGTTAATTTTAGTCAATTTTTTTAATCCAATTCAATTAGCAGTCTCAATTTTAGAGATTTGTTGTCACTTTAGTAAATCCGTACAAGCAATCACGTCTACCGTTCAGTCCCAATTCCTTTTTCCTAAATTAGAAAAATCGAGAGAGAGGGAATCGGAAAAAGCCGATGCGATCGAGAAAATGATGATGAATGCTTGAGTAAGAAGACTTACAATACCTCCAGCTCTCTACAATGCAGGATGCAATACTAAATTGAAATTTTACTCTAAATGAATGCGAGCGATGAAAAGTCACTTCTAGACAGGCAGTTCTATTAACAAGTGAAGAATAAATTTAAATTTGGCTGAAGTCCCGTGGTCTAAGTGCATCTTTTAGTGGTGGAGTGTGGTCTTAGAAATTACAAGCGCAAACAGTCCTAGGAAGCTCTAAGAGCCGCGAGTGCAGGATCTATTCTATGGCAAGCAACCGCACAACACAGAGAGTCTTTTTATTTGGTTACACACGTGAGAACCCAAACGGAACCCGCTGTAAATGCAGTTATTACAATTTAATGAAAATGGAAATCTTTTTGGTGTCTCAACAACCGATTTGATCCACTAATCATCGACCTCCGATGCACTTCGAGATGTGTCGACTTCAAGAAAGCCGCTTCAAGTCCACTGGACCCTCACACAAAAAGATAAAAAAATATATCTGAGAAAGATAAAAAATAAATAGAAAAAATTGAAAATATGGAATAATTACAAGTGGATCGGGGGTCAGACTACCCGAGTGAATGGAAGACCTAAATCTAATTTTCTAAAATGATCCTAAGCAGTTTGCCTCCCTGACAATGATGTCATTTAATGGATCTGCTGAGATGCCCTTTTAATTAATATGCATGTTAATTTTGTTGTAGTCGGAAATCATGATCGATCAAAATTAACTGCACGAATAGATGAATCAATCAATTAATTATTACACAATTTGATGTATTTTTAACCTGGGCCAGCCCCAGGGTCGACTCAAGGAGGCAAAGGAACAACGCCGGATCAAGTTAGATGAATTAGTTCAAGGATTTCTAAGCGAGATTTTTTGGTGATTTTTTTAAGCGATAAACATGCGAATGCAAAAATATGATTGAATTAAGTTAATAAGAAAATAAGCAACTTAGCCAAATTAATTTTACTAAAAAATTAATCCAAATTCAGCCAAAATTTATTTTTCCTATAAACCTAATCCAATCATGAATGAAAAATGTATTATTTAGGGAATTTTTGGGATTAAGATGCAACAATGAAAAATACAAAGTTTTTTGGGGTTTTTATACAATTTTTCATCAAAACAAGTGCAAAAATAATGGAATTTTTATTGGAACTCAAACATAATGAAATGAAGCTACAATATTTTTTTTGGAATTTTATGACAATTTATGATTTTTAAATTAATTTTTAATGGAAACAAAGTGACTGTGAGTATTAATTTCTAATAAATCCACCAAAATCAAATTATCCAGAGAAATAATTATCTCAAATAGATATTTTAATGAGAAACACATGAGACTTGAAATTTCATAAAAATAATACTCGTGGATTTAATTAAAAATCAAGTACTGAAATCACTCAAGAATTTATTTTAGGCACAAATCAACTCCTTTTGCGACAAAATTAGGATTGTAATAAAAGCACAACTAGAGGCATCAAATCTGAATTGTTTCACAATTTTTGGAGCAATATTTAACTAAATATGAATTGCATATCATGGAATGGGTAAAATATCTATTTTTTCTCCAAAAAATTTATTTAATTACCTAATGCTCATAAAATTATAAATAAATATCCAAATTATAAATAATTAATTGCTCAACAAGGTTTTATTTTCATTAAAATAAATGATGCGAGAAAGATGTCCAAATTATCATGCAAAGTTAGGGGTATCTTTGCAATACAGAATTAAAACTGAATGAACTGAAATGTAAATAGGGGCTATTATGCAATTAAATAAAATTAATGTTCTGGCTATGCATTTTTTTTCCAAAAAAATAGAAAAAAAGAAAAAGAAAAATGGAATGAAATGGACCTCAGACGTAGAATCGTGGTTTCCAAGAGTGGCTAGGGCACGCAAAGGGGGTAGCAGGCTGCATACAGCTAGGGGGGTGTGGTGGGTGATGTGGGAGGCGTGTAGCGGTTGATCGCTGGTGCATGGGCGAAGTCAAAGTTTTGTGCAGTGGAACCAGGTGGCTGGAGCGGTCGCGCGCGAAGCAGCTCAGGAGGTCACGGGAGCGCGCGACCAGGCGACTGGAGCAGCTGCGTGATGAATACCCATTCATCACTCTTTATTCTCATATTTTAGCTACAAAAACCTATGCAAATGCATGTAGATATTTGCAAATAGGAATAATTAGCAAAAGCATGCATTGTGTAAAAACTTATAATTAGCATGTTTTTGTGCAAAAATAAAAGAATAAAGATTAAAAAGAAAAAGAGGGAAATATTTAGAATAAATATTGAGCAACCTAACCCAAGGGAGGGCTCAGCATGGGCCTGACCGCATAAAAGCCAAAGTAGAGGGAGATAGGGGCTCATGTGTAAATATTTGTAAATAAATAAAAATGTTTTCCTCACTCAAAAATATGCTTGTAAATATTTGTATATATTTAGAAAATATTAAAAACAAAATAACAATTTAAAAATCAAAAAGTTTAAAAATGCCCTTTCACCATGTACATAGACCATGCTTCCTATATTTATTCAACCTTATAAATAAATAAAATTATTTTCTAAACTTTTTGTAAATATTCTATGCTATACATTGTAAATAAATAAAATAAAAAGAATCAAAACAAAAATCAAATAAAAATAACAAAATTAAAAACACAAACATATATTGTACATATGCCATGTATATAGATGTATATATCTATTTATTTTACCTATATACATAAATAATAAAAACCAAATAAAAATACCCTTTTATTCCTCATTTTATCCTATAAATAAAATATAAAATGGGAATAAAATTGTACAAAAATAATAATTAAAAATCAAAAATCAAAAATCAACATATTGTATATATATACCTATGTATAGCTATATATTGTAAATACCTTATTTTTATTTCCAAAAATTAATTAAAAATCACAAAAATAGAAAAAATTAAAATAAAAATATTTTATGTTTTGAGTTTTTAATAAATCGGCCATCTCCTATTTTTAAATGATTTTATAAATCTTTTTGACTTGGCCAATTCTCATTGGTCCACGGGGATTGTTGACCGCCCGGTCAACTCCCCCTGTGGACCACCTCCCACGGGTTTTGGGATGCCCGACCCGATTTCTTCCTATTTTCGCATCCAAACCCGATCCCTTCACACCTGAACCCTGGGTCCATCTTGACCGTGACAGATCCGGCACCCTCGCCGGGGTGCCCGCCTCGGGATCCGTGCTTCACGCTACCCTACCCGATCGAATCTTGCCGGACCTTCCACCGTATAAAGGCTGAGCTCCGCCCCCATTTTCATGCATCTTTGGCTCTCCACTCTTCATCCCGTGACCTCCACAGCTATCCCTGAGGTGACAGCTCTCGGTTGCCCGTGTCGCAGCGAGGAGAGAGTGGCCGGACCACTGATCCAGCGAATAGCTCCGCCGTAGCTCCGCCAGTGGTGTGAGCTCCGAGCCTCAGGACCAGACGACCTTCGAGGCTACGACCGGGAGCTTCCCCAGCTCCAGCCCAGTCTACTTCGCCACCCAGGTGCTCATTTAGCGTCCCTATTTCGCCTAATTTCCATTTCGCCCTAATTCGCTCCGCCGTCGTTCTTCGCCGATTCCGACCACCCAGCGCACCCATTCGATCATCGGAGTCCCCATTCATCTCCGCCTTTCCTCCACGCACATTCTCCGCCCCTCCGTTCAACCCAGCTCGCACAGGAGCTGGGAGTCGAATCCCCTCGCCGTCGCTTCGCCGGGATTCATCCGCTCCGACGCATAGACCACCTTCATGCCGCCTAACCGGGTCGAGGCACTTTGCCCTCGACCCGCGAAGTTTCTGAGCTACTTTGCAGGACCAGAGGAGGCCATCTGAGGCCTCCTGACACTTGAGCCAGGAGCTTTCCTCCGCCGACCTCGCCGGAGCCCCTTCAGGGCTCGGCTGGGCCATCGGAGTCGACCATCAGCTGCGGAGCTCCATCGCGCATCTTCTCCGATCTCCGGAAGCAGCAGACGAGGACCACCGCGCTCGCACGAGGCCGGCGAAAGTTGCCGGTGACTTGTTCTTCCAGGATCCTCGCCGACCGTTAGATCAGCCTTAGAGCTCCAGATCAGATCACGACCGTTCATTCGCGGAGCTGCAGCTAGCGTCAGATCAGTTGAGGTGTGATCCCCGCCGTTGGTTCACCGAGGGTTCGGCCACTACGTACGAGGACCGTCCGATCTCCACGTGGAGGACCCTCCACCGTTCGATCAGGCCGAGCCTTTCAAGGTCAAAGGCGCCACCGCTCTCGTTCGTTGGATCTGCTACGTGGCGCACATCCGGCCGTCGGCGTAATAAAAGGGGTAATTTGTCTTAGGCCCCCTCTTAGTTTATGCTTTTAGTTTCAGTCCTGTAAATATTTTGTGCCTTTTATTTACGTTGGGTTATTTGCACACTGGACCCCGTACTTTAGTTTATTTGCATTTATGCCCCTGTTTGTGTGAGCCACGTGCGTCGTCACGTGTATATTCGGTGTAATTGCAACTTTAGTCCTGTAGTTCTGGATGTTCGTTAATGAATGAAATGTTTTTAGTAATTGCACAAATGCCCCTGTGAGTGTTTTAATTCCGCATGTGCGTTTATTAGTGGGTTATTTGCAATACAGCCCCTGGACTTTTTGGTACGAGTTACCAAAAGGTCCTCGGACTTGTTTTTCTTACCAAAAGGTCCCTGAGTGCCCCAGGCACGCGCCGCGCGCGTGCGTTGCTGGGTATTTTGCACCTGGACCCCCAGAACTTCGGGTATTTGCACTTCAGTCCCTATGCACAGTGCCCTCTTTTGATTTTTGAATAAAATATCAAATCACCTCCAAATTCGATGAAAATTTGACACATGGCTCCTGCCATGTTGTAGGATTTTTGAGAATTTTTTAGGACATTTTTGAGTTTATTTGTTATTTTTAAAAATTCAAAAACCTTTATTTCAGCCACTGTCTAGTTTTAAAAATCCCAAAAAAATATAAAAACCCCTCAAAAATTCCATAAAAATTAGATACTGTTTTTTTGTGCTCTTTTAATTTCTAGCCAATTTTGGCTATTTTTCACTGAGTAAAAACCCTAAAAATTCAAAAACACCTAAAAACTCATAAAATTTATAATAAATAATTTAAAAACCCCAAAACAATAATTTTGGTACTCAAATTTTCCTTGTTTTGTCTAGTATACAGGAAAAATACCTCCAGGCCCTCTTGAGATCCTTAGATATTTTATTTAGGGATTTTGGTCCTGGCTGGACAGTACCTTGCTTTTCTATCACTGTTTGATTTTTAGAAAATAAAATATACATCAGAAAATTATCAAAAATTAACCAAAAACACTAAAAAACCTAAAAAACATAAAAACATTTTTGTTTGAATTTTTGCTTGGTTTTTGACACATTAAATAATTAGCCAAAGTGTGCTTGTCTTTGTTTTCTTTTATTTTCTCACTATATTAAAAATCCAAAAAAATATAAAAATCATTAAAAATCATTAAAAATACTTGTCTTTTATTTTATTTTATTTTTACTACTTCGTAGGCCTTTGGCCAACCCGTGCTCCTTGAGTTCGACCCTGGGTGCTATACCAGGTTATTCTCATAGCTGGACCGCTGTCTTGAGCTTGATTGATTTTATTTTTAGTAGTTGTCCGATATTTTTCTTGATTGACCTATCCTATGAGATCCGGGTCGCAACGACCCTTGTTTTATTACCTTCACCCGGGTTTTTGGGAAATTTTTGGGTCATCAGAATGGCGCCGTTGCCGGGGAGCACGGCTTAGTAGTTCTTTTTATTTTTCTCTTCGTTTTTATTTTCGCGGCTTTTCGGAGCTCGCGGCTTTTCGCGGTTTTTGTTTATAGTTTCTTTTTGTTTTATTTTGCTTTATTTTTATTTTCTTTTGTTTTTGTTTTTGATTGATTTTGTGTGTTTATTTCATTTTCCATTTTTGTATATATACCCTCACTTTTATTTTCCTTTCTTTTCTTTATTATTTGATTATTTTTGCCGGTCTGACCACTCTTCTCTTTGTCTTGCGAGGGCCCGAGGACCGCGGAGGCGACTTTCGAGGAGCCGGCGCAGCCGAGGAACTTGGAGGCGGCTTCCTTCTTTACGAAGCCGCAGGAGAGAGCGAGAGAGAGAGAGAGAGTTGAGTGGGTGAGGATAGATTAGGTTTTTATTTCATTTATTATTATTTTTGTAATAATACAGGGACCTGGACACTCTTGGACTTCTTGTGACCGTAGCGGGTCTGTTTCGCCGAGCACCGGTGTGCTCGGGGGACCCATTAGGACCTTCGCGGCTTTTTCGCGGCTTTTTCGTGGTTTTATTTTCTTTTATTTCTGTCTTTTCCGGTTTTCGCGGTTTTTGCTCGAGCCCCTAGATTTAGGATTTTCTGGTGAATGTGCCGTAACTAGTAGGATCCACACACCTAATTGCATATCTGTTCCTATAGACCGTAATTGGACCTACTTAAAATCAATAATAAAAATAACCGACTCGCTAGCCTTCGTAGCCTACGTGTCGTAGCCCGTCCTGTAAAGCGCTTACTCCTACCCCCGATTTGTCGGACAGAGGAGGGACGGGCCAAGACCGGACTCTTTGGCTTGGAGGTTGGTGACCGGTTAGACGGTTCTTCGCTAGAAGTTGCTTGTTTAGGACTCGGCTTTTCCCGCTGCATCATTTAGGTTAGTTTTATTTCTGTCTTTACTTTTATGCGCGGATCATATTACATGTAGAGAGCTGGAGACAGGTACGTATTTCTGACTTTGCATGCATCATTGATTTTTCGTGCATCGGCTTTTTCGTCTTCTCCCCCCTGCTTTGGACTTAATAATTAGGAGAACCGAAAAATTCGTTAGGCCTTTTGTTTGCTTTGAAAAAGATTAAAAAAGTGAAACCATAAAATTGGGACTGCTAATCTTATTGATCTTAAAACCCGCTCACCCTAAAATTTTGTCTTGGGGAGAGCAACCCCCTCATTGCTTGGTTTGTATGCGCGAGAGAGTGACCCGCACACTAGGTAGAGCCCCTCGGTGCTAAACCCGACTGACTACCGACTCTTCCGTGCGGGCCAGTCGGTTGGGTTAGCATCGGATATCCCAACAGGTCACGTAAGCGCTCTGATATTCTGTTTGTTCACCAAAATAAAATCGACAAGATAATTTGACCGAACTCTCACGGTCTTCAGCTCGCGTTGCGTTGGTGAACCGGGGGTTTGTTTTCTGATCGTAATTTTTCCAGATCTCATCCGCCTTACTCGCCAGATCAAGATGATGGGTAGACGGTCTCTTAGGCAGCCTCTGGCTGCACCGCTTTCGGGCGCGTCTACCTCATCATCTAGGTTGGTTCGCGAGAGCTCAGACCCGCTCTCCGAGCCCGAGTACGACTCCACCCTGTTCCCCCTCGATCCCCTTTCTGATCTACCTGAGAGACACGAGCCCGAGGAGAGATTGATACATTTGACAGCACCTGAGTTGGGCTCGTTTGATTTTGCAGACGTCGACATGGCCGGAGCCGGCAGTTCAGACGATCACTCCCGTCAGCCAGAGCATATTGTACTAGACCAGGGAGCGATCAACTCCACCCTGATCGCATCACTCGATACAGTCCAGCAGCAGCTCCGCGATCAGGGGGCATTTATGATAGAGATGAGGCGAGAGTTGGAGAGGCTCAGAGCAGAGCGAGACCAGCAGAGCGAGCCCGAGGAGCCCGATGATGCACAGGCACGAGCCGCAGCAGCAGCAGCAGCAGCGGCCGCCGCCGCAGCGGCAGCAGCCGCAGGAGGAGGAGGACCACCAAGACCGATGCGGGAGTTGCACAACCCCGGATCTACACTGATGCACCATTGGGTGGTGGTACCTGCTATCGTGGGGGACTTCAAGTTCCCCCCGAACACCCTGCAGATGCTTCCTCGTTTCCACGGACTCGCCACTGAGGAGCCCCACCTTCACCTCCAGGAGTTCCTGATGATTTGCAGCACTGTCCACGATCGCCACGTGGACCAGGACACAATCCGGATGATAGCCTTCCCATTTTCACTAGCAGATAGAGCAGCCACCTGGCTGAAGCATCTTGGGAGGTTTGTCTATACCTGGGAGCAGCTCCGCACCGAGTACTTGAACAAGTACTATCCACTCGGGCGGACGAATGCAGCGAGGGCCCTGATCAGCAACTTCTCCATGTTCCCCAACGAGCAGTTTCACGAGGCATGGGAGAGGTTCCGAGAGCTTCTGGACAGATGCCCGCACCACGACATCACGAAGCCGAACCTTGTGCATAGCTTCTTTAGCGGGTTGACACCAGAGCTACAGGGCCTGGTGAATGCTTCTAGCGGCGGGTCCTACTTCGCCAAGGACCACGACCAGGTCTGGGCCATCTTCGAGGAGATGGCTGAGAACTATATGGTGATGTCTCAGACCAGGTTGTACACTCAGAAGACCCAGCCACATCAGCCAGGACCCGTGTAGTACCAGCGGATAGCACGGGTAGATGCAGGTCCTTCCAGTTCGTCCGCAGCAGCAGCAGCACAGGCAGAGTCATTAGCTGCGGACATGGGCATTATCAGCGAGAAGCTGGACCGCATGGAGCTGATAGAGAAGAAGCAGTGCCAGGGTATCACGCAGATGGAGCAGATGGCACAGGTTCTGAGCGACATGAAGACACAGCTCATGTGTCTCCAGGAGGTACAGACGGCTTCTCAGCCCCGTCTTCAGTCGCGAGGCGACGCCGGCAGCAGCAGCAGCTCGTCCCAGCGCTCCAACACCCACGTGCAGCCTAGACAGGTTCACCTTGTACAAGCGGAGCCGTACCAGCAGCCGCAGCCCACCTACCAGTCCCCATCATCTCCAGAGATGCAGATGGTGGTCTACCAGCCGGACCAGCCTCTGGCAGTACTCCCGCCAGCCCCCTTCGATGCCGAGCCGTTGATGGATGTCAACGGGATTTGGTACGACTGCCCCTAGCCTGGGATCCGACGAGACCATCCCGGATTCAGGTGGGGGAGTGGTGGTACCCAGCCCCAGCAGCAGCCGTCAGGACAGGGAGGGCAGTACTCCCAACAGAGAGACCAGCACCAGCCGCAGCAGCAGCCCCCAACATATCAGCAGCACCAGTCATCCTTCGGTCCGCGTCCCTATCAGCAGCAGGGACAGTCATGGAGACGTGAGCAGCAGGCTCACCCGGGATATCAGCAGCAGCACCCTCCATCATACCCCTCTTACCAGCACTAGCAGCAGCAGTTCCAGCAGCCTCACCCACAGAGAGGCCACCCGTCGGGCTCCCACGAGAGCCCCGCTTTGGATGACATCGCCTGCCTCCTCACGGACCAGCAGGCCACATTCAGACGGGAGATGGACGAGTTCC
This sequence comes from Ottelia alismoides, assembly GCA_037367405.1. Taxonomy (NCBI): domain Eukaryota; kingdom Viridiplantae; phylum Streptophyta; class Magnoliopsida; order Alismatales; family Hydrocharitaceae; genus Ottelia; species Ottelia alismoides. Next base: position 892,634 of record JAZKJV010003246.1, on the reverse strand, counting down.
GCCAGGAGATGCGGGACCTGGTGAGAGGGAAGGCCGCCATACCAGCCCAGATAGAGCCGAATCCGAACAACCTCAAGAGGAAATCTGAGCAGGTAGTACATATTGAGTTAGCCACTCCTAGTGACCCATTTGATGATACATCTTCGGATCTATTTGATGCTGATTTTGTCACACTTAGGAGCGGTAGGACCCCAGCAGGCGGCGGCACCTCATCTGAGCTTCACCACGAGGACATTCCAGAGGCGCCACAGGAGGAGGAGAGCGGTACTGAGGCCGCTCCAGATGATGACGGTGGCACTGAGGCCACCAAGGATGTTGATTCCACCGGCGGTACTGAGGCCACCGCTTCACCAGATCTAGGAGGTGGTACTGAGGCCACCCGTTCAGCCGAGCCAGCCCGCGGTACTGATGCCGCACGACGTCTACCAGCACCAGCAGCAGCAGAGCCAGCCCGTGGTGGTACTGAGGCCACCAGTGTTTGTACAGATAGAGATGATGTTTTTCCTCGTATTCCTGTATCTCAGAACTCTGTTGTGAATAAAGGAAAAGGTTTACTTTCTTCTGGTCCCACTGTGGTGCATGATGTATGTGTGGATCCGGTCCTTGAACGCTTAGACCTTTTCCTAGTCCTTCATCTGAGAAGGACCCAGTGATCCCCTTCCCTAGAGCCCTTCAGATGGGGAAGGGGAAGAAAAATGATCCAAAAAAGAGAGAGCTTGAGGAGTTCAGCCAGAGTATGATCGATCGATTCCACATCCAGCTGACCCTCCAGGAGGCTTTGCAGCACATCCCCCTTCTCCAGCGATCTTTGAGAGAGAGGACTACAGTCAGGAGGAGGAGGAGGAACCACACTTCCGAGATACATGTACTGACCAAAGCCACGTGCTTCGCGATCCAGAACCGCCTGCCAGCCAAGAGGCCAGATTCAGGGGCCCCGTATGTCAGATGCCAGATTAGTGAGCAGAGGTTCGACCGTACTCTTCTAGATAGCGGATCGTCGATTAACCTTCTTCCGGCAGCCCTTCTCGACCGCTTCGAGTTGGGCACTCTTCGACAGAGCAGGACAGTCCTTCAGTTCGCTGATCGATCTGTCAAGAGGCCGAAGGGGTTATTACGAGACGTTATCGTCACGATTCAGGGCCTGAAATTCCCCGTGGACTTCGTAGTGTTGGACATGGAGATCCCTGAGTCAGTGGTCGATACCCCCATCATCCTTGGTCGTCCGTTCTTGGCCACAGCCAAGGCGGTGACTGATCATGATAGCGGGAAGGTGTACTTTCGCGTCCAGGGCGAGAGTATACAAATAGAGACGGTCGAGGACTACAGAGCTAGATTCAGATCCCGCTCAGATGCGAGTACAGAATCAGAGCAGCAGACAGACGCAGAGCCAGACATCCACCAGGACTGTGATTTTGTGATCACAGATAATGAGGCAGCGTGGGCAGATCTTGAGACACAGACCACCCTCTCACTTTCAGTTGCAGCTGATGCAGAGACGATAGCAGAGGAGAGTCTGGAGAGCACAGACCTGGTCCAGGATACCATTGAGGCAGCAGAGCCGGTCCTTGATCGCAGCACGATGTTTAGTGATGGTGGTGCTGAGGCCACCTTGTTTTCCGGTGGTACTGATGCCACCGCGGTTGATACAGATCCCTCGGATTCAGAGTCTGATTGGGCCAATTGTGATGATCAGATGCCAGACCTGAGTTCATCTGAGCCTATAGATGTGGAGGAGGTAGATGCAGAGCCGAGCAGAGACAGTACAGTTGAGCTGCCTTCTCCCGATCCAGTTTGCGAGAGTACGCTTTCACTTTCCCAGGCAGATTTGGCCGACCTTGCAGCTTTCGCTCAGTTTCTTCCACAGCCAGATTTGCCGGCACCCAGCATTCCAGAGCTGAAGCCGCTCCCTACTTCGCTGAAGTATCGATTCCTTGCGGGCGAGCCAGAGATGTACCCAGTCATCATCTCCGCCGAGTTGACTGGAGAGCAGGAATCCCGTTTGATGGGGGTTCTTGAAAAGAACCGTAAGGCGATCGGATGGAGCGTAGCAGATCTCCATGGGATTAGTCCATCAGTGTGCTCCCACCATATCTATCTCGAGGATGGGGCAAAGCCGTCGCGTGAGTTCCAGCAACATCTGAACCCCAACCTGAGAGAGGTTGTGATGAAGGAAATATCAAAATGGTGGGGTGCAGGTTTTATTTATCCCATTTCAGACTCCAAGTGGGTTAGCCCCTTGCATGTGGTGCCCAAGAAGACGGGCATCACGACTGTGATCAGTGAGTCGGGAGAGGAGATCGCTACACGAGTACCCACCTCTTGGAGGGTTTGTGTTGACTACAGGAGACTCAACCAAGACACCAAGAAGGACCATTTCCCCCTGCCTTTTATTGACCAGATCATTGAGAGACTGGCAGGGAAGAGCCATTATTGCTTCCTGGATGGGTACTCGGGCTACAACCAAGTGGCCATCGCTCCTGAGGATCAGGAGAAGACCACCTTTACCTGTCCCTTCGGCACATACTCTTTTCGACGCATGCCATTTGGGCTATGCAATGCCCCTGCGACTTTTCAGAGGTGCATGCTATCGATCTTTTCGGACATGGTGGGGGAGTGTTTGGAGGTCTTCATGGACGATTTCTCGATCTACGGCGACGGATTCGATTCTTGTCTTGACTGCCTAGATCGAGTACTCCAGCGATGTATTGAGTATCATTTGGTGCTATCTTGGGAAAAGAGTCACTTCATGGTGACTCAAGGGACGGTGCTTGGCCATATCATCTCCAACAGGGGCATGGAGGTTGATCCGGCCAAGGTAGATGTCATTAGAAAACTCACACCACCGTCCAATCTGAGGCAGTTACGGTCATTTCTGGGGCACGTTGGATTTTATAGGAGATTCATTCATGATTTCAGCAGGATTGCCCGACCGTTGACTGACCTCTTGACGAAAGACACCGAGTTCCTTGTCGATGACAAGTGTCTTTCGTCGTTTGCTACTCTCCAGCAGTGCGTTATTGAGGCTCCTGTCCTCCAGCCGCCTGATTGGTCTCTCCCATTTGAGATCATGACGGATGCCTCCGATTTTGCCGTAGGGGCAGTGCTGGGACAGAGGAGGGATGGAGTTCCATTTGCTATACACTATGCTAGTCGCACATTGGATTCCGCCCAGCGGAATTTTACAGTCACAGAGAAGGAGATGCTAGCCGTAGTGTTTGCCCTGGATAAGTTCAGATCATATATCATCGGATCTAGAGTGACTTTGTTTACAGATCACACCGCCATCAGGTACCTCATGGCAAAGAAGGATGCCAAGGCCGGACTGACTAGATGGATCCTTCTACTCCAGGAGTTCGATATTGAGATCAAGGATAAGCCTGGAGTCAAGAATGTGGTGGCGGATCATCTCTCCCGACTAGAGCAGCCTGAGGATTCTGAGCCGATTGACCCTATTAGAGATACCTTCCCAGATGAGGCGATCCTTGCTATCGCCTCACTCCCATGGTACGCCGATATTGTGAACTTTCTCGTTGTTGGGAAAGTCCCACAAGATTGGCCCAGGCAGAGACTTGAGACCTTCCTTGCGAAGGCCAAGTCCTACCACTGGGAGGATCCCATCCTTTACCACGAAGGAGGGGATAGCGTCTGGCATCGGTGTATTCCTCAGGAGGAACACCATAGCGTCCTCACTTACTGCCACAAGCTTGAGGCAGGAGGACATCATTCTGGGAGGAGAACGGCACAGAAAGTGCTCCAATCCGGCTTGTGGTGGCCTACCCTCTTCAAGGACTCAGATGAGTTCGTGAAGAGGTGTACTGACTGTCAGAGGATGGGCACTTGTGGACAGCGTGATATGATGCCGATGCAGCCCATTCACTTCTGTGAGGTTTTCGACGCATGGGGCATCGATTTCATGGGTCCATTCCCTAAGAGTCAGGGATTTGAGTACATTCTGTTGGCCGTAGATTATGTGAGTCGTTGGGTGGAGGATATCCCCGCCCGAGCCGCTGATGCGAGGACAGTTTGCAGATTTTTGAGGAAGCACATCATCACGCGGTTCGGGGTTCCACGAGTTCTGATTTCTGATGGGGGATCTCACTTCATCAACGACCAGGTGAAGGCACTTGCTAGCGAGTTCGGCATAGACCATCGTGTTGCTACACCTTACCATCCACAGATGAATGGTCTAGCCGAGATGTCGAATTGGGAGATCAAGACTATTCTACAGAAAGTCGTCCGCCCTGACCGAAAGGATTGGTCACAGCTTTTGGACTCGGTCTTGTGGGCATATAGGACGTCTTTCAAGACACCTTTGGGCACATCTCCCTTTCGCCTCGTATATGGCAAGCCATGCCATTTACCTATTGAGCTGAGGCACAAGTCACTTTGGGCAGTTACAGACATTATCATGGATCCAGATGGTATGGGAGACCAGAGGAGGGCAGAGCTAGCTGCCCTGGAGGAGCTTAGAGATGCAGCTTTCTCAAGCAGCCTACATTACAAGGAGAAAGTCAAGGAGTGGCACGATTCTCATATCAGCCACAAGCATTTTGAGATTGGACAGAGAGTATGGCTGTTTGATGCGAGACTTAGATTATTTCCAGGGAAGCTACAGAGCAAATGGAAAGGACCTTATCTGGTGAGAAAGGTACACGACAACGGTAGCATCGACATATCCGAGTTGTCTTCTGAGAGTACCTTCCGAGTGAACGGCCAGCGGCTCAAGCCATTTCAGATCATGAGCCGCGTGTCGTTGATCTTGCCCCTATTCATTTTGCGTGAGATGTGGTCTTTGACTCACATCTAATGCATCTCACGCCTGAGTTTCACTGATCTTCCGTTGTATATAGATCCAGATGTCCATATCATCACATTCCTTAGTCCCACATCCCCTTCTTCATCTTGTGATTATGCTATACTTAGGGTGCACTTTACCCTAAGTATAGGGGGGATGTGAGACCTTGCGGGTATTTCTTTTGCTTCTGTCCACCCCTGTTTTGCTGCCTATACTTAGGGATATCTCACCCTAAGTATAGGGGGGGCAGACCCTGTACATTCTGCACTCAGGTTTTCCCTTAGTGTACAGCCTGCTATACTTAGGATTATTTGATCCTAAGTATAGGGGGGAGACCTGAGTCCCTCTTGACTTTTCATTCTTCCTTTGTATAGCCTTTCTTTTCACTTCCCTATACATAGCACGAGTTATGTCTTCTTCATCACTCTTGACTCTGAGGACATCGTTCGAGCTAAGTATAGGGGGGTGTGTATATATTTCATATATACTTTAGCCATAACTCGTACTTTGTGTGAGTGGGTTAATAAATAAAAATGGCTAAAAATCACAAAAATTAAAAAATTTTCATGTACATAATCTTCTTTTATTTGCACATACATAGCTAGTGTACAAATTATTTTTGTAAAAATGATTTCAAAAATCTTTTGTGTAAAGCTTGTGTAAATATTTTTGTATCAAAATTATGTATATAGTACAAAATTTTTCCAAAATGTTTTGAAAATCAAAAGTTTGCAAAAATCTTGTGTAAATGTGTGTAAATATCCTTTTTGCAAAACTTGCACTTCATGCATCATCATTCATGATTTCAAAACATTTTTCAAAAATTTTGCATGATTGTAAAATATTATGTAAATAAGCATCTTTTTGTACATATGTATATAGTTTTTCTGGATGATAGTTGACATTTAAACTAGCCTGGAATCAAATTGAGAAATGGAGCTTGATTAAGATCTTAATCCACCTAATTTCTAAGAGGAACCTTATAGGGCTTAGGTTTAAGGCTTTTCAGGTCCATGGTGACTTAATTCTTTGAGTCCACGAGGCTATGATCACATGTCATCTCAATGAGCCTAAGTAGAGCCCTTAACAACAACACATGACTCATATAGATTATGGCTTTACTTGGACAACCGCACTATGCACCGAGCTCTCTACGGATGAGGTGGTGAGGAGGCAGTCTTCCTTGGCTTGGGGTAGCATATGAGGGTAGTACTTCTAGGCGGAACCTCTCTTCTTCTTATAGTGAAGGAAGTGCGTCTCAACTTGGTCTGGTTGCCATGAGGTCTAACGACGGGAGTTGTGGGTTGCAATAAAGCTTCAAAAGAGGGATAGTCTATTGGCTCAAGAGGAAAAACTCCTTGTATATATGCTGCACATGTATATGTTGTATAGATGCACTCGAAAAAAAATGTGTGCAAAAAGAAAAGAACTCCAAAAAAGTGGTGGGTCTGAGAGAAAATGATAATCCCACCGGAGTATGTATATAAGTGCAATAAGCAAAGCTTGGTTTCATGATCCACCTGTTGTAGCTTGCAGCAGGGAGACTTGGCTACACTGGTCAAGCTCCCAAGGGTACTTGGCTACACTGGCCTTGACCCATTCTCTTCTTCCCCCTCTTCTTGAGCCGGTTGTACTTGAACTTAGAAGGGAATACCCCGCTCCTCGAGGAAAGAGTGGCCAGATTGAGGTCATAGAGTTACCTTGTTAGGGAGGGTTGTCAAGTTACCATTTCTGAGGTGGAGAGCTTAGACTTCACATCCACAGGACAAGAAAAGATTCATGGTCTTCAGGGTTTGTGATTGATGACTTGTTCTGATCTGGAGCATTGAGGAGTCTTGATTATAGATTAGTGGAACTTAGAGGCTGTAAGGTTTTAAGCTTAAGTCTAAATAAGGTTCCGACACATTAATAATCCAAAGATCTGATTGAGCTCCATACCTCAATTTAATAAGGGCAAGTTTAATAATCAACCTTGATCCATGTACATCCTCTTTTTCTTTTTCTTTCTTTCTTTTTCACTTCTTTTTCAAATAAGTGTTTGCTAAGGGACTAGCAAAGTATAGTATAGGGGGGTGATGAATACCCATTCATCACTCTTTATTCTCATATTTTAGCTACAAAAACCTATGCAAATGCATGTAGATATTTGCAAATAGGAATAATTAGCAAAAGCATGTATTGTGTAAAAACTTATAATTAGCATGTTTTTGTGCAAAAATAAAGGAATAAAGATTAAAAAGAAAAAGAGGGAAATATTTAGAATAAATATTGAGCAACCTAACCCAAGGGAGGGCTAAGCATGGGCCTGACCGCATAAAAGCCAAAGTAGAGGGAGATAAGGGATCATGTGTAAATATTTGTAAATAAATAAAAATGTTTTCCTCACTCAAAAATATGCTTGTAAATATTTGTATATATTTAGAAAATATTAAAAACAAAATAAAAATTTAAAAATCAAAAAGTTTAAAAATGCCCTTTCACCATGTATATAGACCATGCTTCCTATATTTATTCAACCTTATAATTAAATAAAATTATTTTCTAAACTTTTTGTAAATATTCTATGCTATACATTGTAAATAAATAAAATAAAAAGAATCAAAACAAAAATCAAATAAAAATAACAAAATTAAAAACACAAACATATATTGTACATATGCCATGTATATAGATGTATATATCTATTTATTTTACCTATATACATAAATAATAAAAACCAAATAAAAATACCCTTTTATTCCTCATTTTATCCTATAAATAAAATATAAAATGGGAATAAAATTGTACAAAAATAATAATTAAAAATCAAAAATCAAAAATCAACATATTGTATATATACCTATGTATAGCTATATATTGTAAATACCTTATTTTTATTTCCAAAAATTAATTAAAAATCACCAAAAAATAGAAAAAATTAAAATAAAAATATTTTATGTTTTGAGTTTTTAATAAATCGTCCATCTCCTATTTTTAAATGATTTTATAAATCTTTTTGACTTGGCCAATTCTCATTGGTCCACGGGGATTGTTGACCGCCCGGTCAACTCCCCCTGTGGACCACCTCCCACGGGTTTTGGGATGCCCGACCCGATTTCTTCCTATTTTCGCATCCAAACCCGATCCCTTCACACCTGAACCCCGGGTCCATCTTGACCGTGACAGATCCGGCACCCTCGCCGGGGTGCCCGCCTCGGGATCCGCGCTTCACGCTACCCTACCCGATCGAATCTTGCCGGACCTTCCACCGTATAAAGGCTGAGCTCCGCCCCCATTTTCATGCATCTTTGGCTCTCCACTCTTCATCCCATGACCTCCACAGCTATCCCTGAGGTGACAGCTCTCGGTTGCCCGTGTCGCAGCGAGGAGAGAGTGGCCGGACCACTGATCCGGCGAATAGCTCCGCCGTAGCTCCGCCAGTGGTGTGAGCTCCGAGCCTCAGGACCAGACGACCTTCGAGGCTACGACCGGGAGCTTCCCCAGCTCCAGCCCAGTCTACTTCGCCACCCAGGTAATCATTTAGCGTCCCTATTTCGCCTAATTTCCATTTCGCCCCAATTCGCTCCGCCGTCGTTCTTCGCCGATTCCGACCACCCAGCGCACCCATTCGATCATCGGAGTCCCCATTCATCTCCGCCTTTCCTCCACACACATTCTCCGCCCCTCCGTTCAACCCAGCTCGCACAGGAGCTGGGAGTCGAATCCCCTCGCCGTCGCTTCGCCGGGATTCATCCGCTCCGACGCATAGACCACCTTCATGCCGCCTAATCGGGTCGAGGCACTTTGCCCTCGACCCGCGAAGTTTCTGAGCTACTTTGCAGGACCAGAGGAGGCCATCTGAGGCCTCCCGACACTTGAGCCAGGAGCTTTCCTCCACCGACCTCGCCGGAGCCCCTTCAGGGCTCGACTGGGCCATCGGAGTCGACCATCAGCTGCGGAGCTCCATCGCGCATCTTCTCCGATCTCCAGAAGCAGCAGACGAGGACCACCGCGCTCGCACGAGGCCGGCGAAAGTCGCCGGTGACTTGTTCTTCCAGGATCCTCGCCGACCGTTAGATCAGCCTTAGAGCTCCAGATCAGATCACGACCGTTCATTCGCGGAGCTGCAGCTAGCGTCAGATCAGTTGAGGTGTGATCCCCGCCGTTGGTTCACCGAGGGTTCAGCCACTACGTACGAGGACCGTCCGATCTCCACGTGGAGGACCCTCCACCGTTCGATCAGGCCGATCCTTTCAAGGTCAAAGGCGCCACCGCTCTCGTTCGTTGGATCTGCTACGTGGCGCACATCCGGCCGTCGGCGTAATAAAAGGGGTAATTTGTCTTAGGCCCCCTCTTAGTTTATGCTTTTAGTTTCAGTCCTGTAAATATTTTGTGCCTTTTATTTACGTTAGGTTATTTGCACACTGGACCCCGTACTTTAGTTTATTTGCATTTATGCCCCTGTTTGTGTGAGCCACGTGCATCGTCACGTGTATATTCGGTGTAATTGCAACTTTAGTCCTGTAGTTCTGGATGTTCGTTAATGAATGAAATGTTTTTTGTAATTGCACAAATGCCCCTGTGAGTGTTTTAATTCCGCATGTGCATTTATTAGTGGGTTATTTGCAATACAGCCCCTGGACTTTTTGGTACGAGTTACCAAAAGATCCTCGGACTTGTTTTTCTTACCAAAAGGTCCCTGAGTGCCCCAGGCACGCGCCGCGTGCGTGCGTTGCTGGGTATTTTGCACCTGGACCCCCAGAACTTCGGGTATTTGCACTTTAGTCCCTGTGCACAGTGCCCTCTTTTGATTTTTGAATAAAATATCAAATCACCTCCAAATTCGATGAAAATTTGACACATGGCTCCTGCCATGTTGTAGGATTTTTGAGAATTTTTGAGGACATTTATGAGTTTATTTGTTATTTTTAAAAATTCAAAAACCTTTATTTCAGCCACTGTCTAGTTTTAAAAATCCCAAAAAAATATAAAAACCCCTCAAAAATTCCATAAAAATTAGATACTGTTTTTTTTGTGCTCTTTTAATTTCTAGCCAATTTTGGCTATTTTTCACTGAGTAAAAACCCTAAAAATTCAAAAACACCTAAAAACTCATAAAAATTATAATAAATAATTTAAAAACCCAAAAACAATAATTTTGGTACTCAAATTTTCCTTGTTTTGTCTAGTATACAGGAAAAATACCTCCAGGCCCTCTTGAGATCCTTAGATATTTTATTTAGGGATTTTGGTCCTGGCTGGACAGTACCTTGCTTTTCTATCACTGTTTGATTTTTAGAAAATAAAATATACATCAGAAAATTATCAAAAATTAACCAAAAACACTAAAAAACCTAAAAAACATAAAAAAATTTTTTGTTTGAATTTTTGCTTGGTTTTTGACACATTAAATAATTAGCCAAAGTGTGCTTGTCTTTGTTTTCTTTTATTTTCTCACTATATTAAAAATCCAAAAAAATATAAAAATCATTAAAAATCATTAAAAATACTTGTCTTTTATTTTATTTTATTTTTACTACTTCGTAGGCCTTTGGCCAACCCGTGCTCCTTGAGTTCGACCCTGGGTGCTATACCAGGTTAATCTCATAGCTGGACCGCTGTCTTGAGCTTGATTGATTTTATTTTTAGTAGTGGTCCGATATTTTTCTTGATTGACCTATCCTCTGAGATCCGGGTCGCAACGACCCTTGTTTTATTACCTTCACCCGGGTCTTTGGGAAATTTTTGGGTCATCACTGCGCGAGGCAACGCGGTGGCCGCAAGGAGGATGGCGGCCAAGGGGCTATGCACGTGACCTGGAGGGCACGTGGCCTCGGGGCTTCTGGGTGCCGCTCTAGAGGAGACCGCGATCGTACGTGGAAGAACGCGGCAGCTGCGATCAAGGGCGGCTGGAGCTAGGGCTTCAGCCTGGCAGGAGCGGGTCGTGGTCGTGCGCTGCTGTGGCCAATGGCCAGGAGGGGGACGGTCATGGGGCGGGGACCTGCAGCTGAGGCCAGCAGATGGAGGGCGATCGAAGGGTGGTTGGAGTGAAGAGCATGCAATCGTAGGTCCACTGCGGTGAAACCTAGCTGTGCGTCAGTGAAGGAACGATCGAGGAGGGCTCATAGACTGCATCTTTTTTTCTTTTTTTGATGTAACATTTTTTGTATTTTTTTAAATAGAAATAAAAAAAATGAAATGAGTGGCGGTGACGGGAAATGATGAGGTGGTGGTGATGATGTGTGATGTAGAATTTATGTGGTAATAAGGTGATGGATCAAGATGGTTTAAGGGACTAATTGAATATTTTTAAAGAACACACAAACAAAATGTTAGATAAATAAAATAACAAGGAGAATGAGAGGATTACTTATCCATGATTCGCTGGGTTTTGAAGGAGAATGAAGGGGGTGAGGGGAATAAGAAGAGGAGGATGAGGAAGTTAGAAAAGAAGTGGTGAAAATGGAGGAGTGGTGGAGAAAAAAGAGACGTGATGGTGACTTGGAGTGGGGAACAAGTAAAGAATAAGTAAAAGGGAAAATAAAATAAAATAAAATAAGTAAATTAAGTAGGCTAAAAATAATAAAGGGGAAACAAATAAAATAAAATAGATAAATAAATAAATAGAAATAACTAATTAAAATAAAAAATAATAAATAAAATAAATAATAAAATAAAATATGAAATTAAAAAATTAATAAAAAATAGGATGACACGTGGCAGCTCCAGGAGCTGTCACGTGTGGCACCTGAAAAAAATCAAAAAATAAATATAAAGGAATTCAAAAAGAAATAAAAAAGGGTTCAAATCAAAAAGTGATCAATATGAAAGTTGCTCGTCTTGACGAGATTTACAACTTTCATAAAGAATCAAAAATCAAAGGAAGTCATATGTACAAAGTGTATTATTGGGTAATACCTTACAGATATGAAATATCGCATTTATCTTTTGTAATTTTCTTGTCATTTCTAAATAAGAGAAAAATCAAAATAAAAGTAGATAAAATATGAAAGGAAGATTTACAATTTAATCTGTTTTTTGGATTTTTAATAATTAGGAAATAAATGGATAAAATGAAGTGTATTTTGGTCAATATGTACAATATACAATAGGGAACCAAAACCCAAGTTTCACATGCGGTATCCGATTTTTATGAAATTGATCTTATTTTGAAGGTCTTTGAATGTATATTACTTTAAAAGTGAGTATACCTAAATCGGGCACTGTATGAGAGAGATACATACATTTTAAGGTTCATAGTCTCACACTTGGATTTGGATTTTATTGGACAATTTTACAAGTTAGTATTTTTTTTGATATTTTTCTTTATTAGTGTTGGTAATATATACACTATAGAGTTGAATCTATTGGATTTGGAGTTTGTACAAAATATATACAAATAGTTGAATTTTAGCTAATATATAGGTGAATATTTACAAGCGAATTTGGCTCCTTATTTAATGCAAATATGAATGCTAAAATGCAGATATTATTTACACATGCATGAATGCTAATCATGCAATATAAGTGATGAAATGCAGCTAATTACTTGGGAATAAAGCTCTATTTTCAACTTTTAGAGTGATGAATCACATATTCATCAACCCCCTATGCTTAAACCTTGCTCGTCCACAAGCAACTAAAATGAAATGCAAGAGTGAAATGAGATTGGGTTCCATACCAATATCATGAACAAAAGGTGAAAATGGAGCTTGACTTGACCTTTGGATTAATAATTTGGAGGAACCTTATTGGGATCTGAATTTGAGACCTAACAGCCTTTAAGTTCCACAAGTCTTCTATTCAGGTTGCCTTAACAGTAAGGTCAGAACATATCCTCATACGCAAATTCAGATGACTTTGATCTTTACTTGTACTGTGTAAGTGAAATATAGCTCTCCACATCAGAAAGGGCAAAGAAATAACCTCCTCTAACAAGGTAACTCTAATTCCCTGGTCTAGCCACTCTTTCTTTGTGGAGCGGGGTATTCCCTTCTAAGTTCAAGTACAAACAAATCAAGAAGAGGGGATGGAGAGAAGAATGGACGGTAGCCAGTGTAGCTACCTATCCTAAGATGCTTGACCAGTGTAGCCAAGTCATCCAGCTGCAAGCTTTGAAGCTCTTCTTATTTTTCTGTACTTGTATATACACTCCGGCAGGCATTTTACTTTTCTATCAGGCCTGTCCACTTTTGGAGATTTTGCATTTTCTTCTTCTTCTTTTTTTCTTTTTTCTTTTTTTTGACATATATACGAGGTGTATCATGTACATAAGGAGTTTTTCTTCTTGAGTCAGTAGACTATCCCTCTTTTGAAGCATTATTGCAACCCACAATATCCCATCATTAGACATCCATGCCACTAGACTAGGATGAGATGCACTGCCCTCCCTAGAGGAGGACGGATGTTTCCACTCGTGTTCTACTCCAAGCCAAAGGATTCTACCTCCTCACCATCTTATCAATAAAGAGCTACATGCATGGTGCTTGTCCAACTTAGGCCACTGTCTAAAAGAATCATGCGTGTGTACGAAATATTCTACTTAGACCAATCAAGATGACATGTGAAAATAGACTTGCGGACTCAAAGAATTAAGTTGCTCGACTTGAAAAATCTTAACTTCAGTTCCTATAAGGCTCCTCTAAAATTAGGTAGAGTAAGGTCAAATCAAATCCGTCCTCGACATCTATTCATAACTTGGTTCAGAACCCACTAATTTTCACATTGCATATGTTAGATATGCAGATTGGGTGTAGATGACATGCTATGTAGATGAATGAAGTGCAAGACATTTTTTTCTTCTGAATGCAAGGATGATATGCAAGAGTAAATAAGAAGTCTATTTTTTGTTTTGTTTTTTTTTTGTTCTATTTTTTTGGTATACCTCCTATTTTATAACAAATTTTACAAGGGCTTTACATGTATTTTACAAATTATACAAGTGTTATAAAATATACAATTATACATGTATTTTATAAAAAGTTTTTTTTCCAATTTTTACCCACCCCGTAATTATTGCATATATAGAAAAATACACGAAAGTACGAGCTATGGGTGAAGTATATATGAAATATATACACGCCCCCTATACTTAACATGTTCTATGTCCTCAGAGCATGAGAAGCGAGGAAAAAGACATAACTCATGCTGAGCGTAGGAGAACTAAAATAACAAAAAAGTATAGAAGTCGCCCGTCTCTCTATACTTAGGCTCTGGCCGCCTAAGTGTAGAAGAAGATCAAAAATGGGGCAGGCGAGGTTAAGAGGGGAAATGGATGAGTATATATACATGATGGGCATCGGTCCCCCCTATACTTAGGCTCTGGCCAGCATAAGTCTAGGACATGAATGAGTGTAAGAACCGATGAGATCTAGAGAATGTATAGAGAATGATGCAGAGATTCGGACCACTCCCCCCTTATACTAGGATCGGGTCATCCTAAGTATAGCCATAAAATTAAACGATATGGAGCCGGAGCGAGTGATTCGAATCATTGGGGAGGGAGGGAAAGAAAATATATACAAGGAGGAGTGAGAATATACAAGGATCAAGAAGGTTTGTGATGAACCTTCTTGTGGAAGCGAGGAGGTGGATAATATACATATGTGTCGTTGTCAGAATAGTTCTCATATGAATATTAGTGAGGTGTAGGGATTGTCTAACGAGCGTCGACACGTGGTTGCTTGATCAAATATGGCTTAAGAACAACTGAACTGAGCTCACTCATATAAATCACCTCATCCTTATCCGATCAGGATTCCTCTGAAAATTCCGTCTTCGGTATGTTGAAGAAAACTTTTTTAATTGGTTTTCTAGAACTTGAATCATTGAGAGGGAGAGGAGAGTGACACGCCTTGAGGGGTTTGGGGGAACTCCTCGAGGAATCAATTCTCGACTTCCTCTCACTGGATAACCGACTAGAGGAAGGAGCAACCATGGTTTTGGGTGGGGTCAATTCAGTCCTGATTGTTTGCTTTGAAGGTTCGGGCTATGATACAGTGATGATCATGGGTTCCTCATCAGACGAGTCATCATATAGATTATAATATTCCTAAAGGGTCAGTGTATGTCTCGGAAGGTGCTAGTGGTCTCAGTTGGCTTGGCATTATTAGTCACGGATATCGGATCATCGAAATGGTCATGACAATCAGCAAAATTCATGCCCAACTCAATGACAGCTTCGGGTTGTGAGTCTTTTATTGAAGCTGAAACAGTGGTGGTGCAAGCAGTTGGTGAGTCTCTAAACCAACGGTTGGCTCTCGATAGTCGGTATCTCATGTGTAGCAAAGAGGTGGGACTCATCCACCTCTCGATGGTTGTGACTGTCAGTAGCTTTGTGGGTCACCTTAGAGTAGAGTGTGTCAAATAATGGGTGAAGTCGAAGTGCTCCCAATGCCGTAAATTCGATTTCCTGAGTCTCACAATCTATAGTCGCCTTATCTAAGGCTAAGAGCGGCTTCCTAAGAATAATGGGAGACTGGGTAAACTCTCCTCGGTGCTCAATGTCAATGACCGTGAAGTTTACCTAGAGTAGAGCACCTTGGAAAGTAATGATGACTGAATTGGTTCCTCCCGATCGTTTGATAGATCGTTCAGCCAGCTGAATGATCTCTCTTGACTTTCTGATTGACCTAAGTTTGAGCTTGTCAAACACAGAGGTCGGGAGGATATTTATAGGCGAGTCATCATAAATTCTTACATGGGTAAAGGTAGTTTCTTTGATTTCATATTCAACCCTAGGCAACCGCTTCACTCTGCGGCTTTTGATCTTTCTCCCCATCACCAAGGATGTGGCCATAGACACTATGTGTTTCTCAGTTCTTATTACCCGGCCTCTCGGGCATCAATTTACTTCTCACAAATCGTTTGAGATCAGGGAAGTGATCTATTACCTTTATTAAGGGAAGCTTAAAAATCAGTTCCTCATCGAGTGCTTCCCTTAGAGTATGATCTAATTTTTTAAGTCATTTTCATTTTCAATTTTTATGTGATTTTTTTGTTTCTTCAATTTTTTGATCTTTTTGAGATTTTTAATTTTTTTGGTGCTTTTGATGAGCGAATGGTTAGATTATGGATTGGAGGGTAAGTGGTTAGAAGAACAGAGAGGTAGAATGGACTCCAGTTGTACAGAGTGTGTGGTTCCCTAATGTCCGCTCGATTTTCAACATCAAATCCACTTGTTTCTTTTTCCACTTTCATACCTAGGCTAGCAGAAATTAAGTACAATATTTGATTGACATCTCTTCACTTGTTATCAAATGATTCATTTTTCTCAATAAGTCTAGAAATGTCATCCTCCAAAATGTTCTCATGACAAATCATGGGAGAAGTCTTTTCAGTTGGAGGATACTGCTGAGATCTCCGGGTCTCATACTCAACATACTAGACTCGGGCATGTAATTCTGATTCGAGTATAGACCATCCGAATTGCAGATATTGGTCGAAGCCGCATGTGGATTAGATATAAAAGGGGCTTGTAGATTTTGCTTATGAGTCCAATCCCTTATAGGTGTAGTCTCTCTGAATGAGTGGTGTGAGGGTTTGTTCATGCGTACTTGATCACTAAGGTCAATCAAGTCCCGAAAATCATAAGGTGTAGTCCTCTCCATTCGATATGTTTGGTCGACCATATGATTCCCTAAGGTCAAGTCGAGATGTGTATATGTGAATTGATGTTCGGTCCCTACTTGAGGTGAGAATGAGATGTGTGGGGACACATGATTCTGCCATTTTTCTGTCTCAGCAGTAGCTTGCTCTTCATTCTGTTCATTTACTCTAGCAAGCTCTTGAGAATAAGGACAGTCAGCCCAAGATGGAAGTGGATCCGGAGTGTTAGAATATGGAGTAGGTCAGAAATGCAAAGAAGTGGAGAAGTCAGTTGAAGTTATGACTCCATAATCGGGGTGAGATGGAGAGAAGATGGGTGGTTGTGGAGAAAACTTCTCGAAGAGAGGGTGTATGGGGGAGAAAGATGATGAAGATGGTCGGTGCGGAAATTGATAAGCCGACATCTTTGAAAAGGATTGAGAGAGTATTGATGTGAAAACATGCAAAAACACAGGGTGAGAACACACACAAACAAACACCAAGACAAACGCAAGAGCAAACCCCGAGTTCACATTCAACACTGTGAATGACCAGAAGCCAGGTCCGATTAATCTGGTTGATTTTAAGTATGATTTTCAAGCAAAGTTAGGAAGGACTACGAGATGGCCTATAGGGAAGTTGGCTCAATACTGGACGTGTCTCCTCTGTTTAACCTGTCACATTGATCAAGCAAGGTTAGGCTTGTGATATTCACTAAGAGTGGGGTACGTTGATATGGTAGGCGAGGATTCGAGATCTATCTTAGTGTGCACACACACTCTCTGTACCCACACTCAGCCTGAAATCAAGGTCGGGGATGCTCTCCTGCAAACAGAGGTTAATTTTAGTCAATTTTTTTGTTCCAATTCAATTAGCAGTCTCGATTTTAGAGATTAGTTATCACTTTAGTTAATCCACAAAAGCAATCACGTCTACCGTTCAGTTCCAATTTCTTTATCCTAAGTTAGAAAAACCGAGAGAGAGGAGATCGGAAAAAGTCAATGCGATCGAGAAAACGATGATGAATGCTTGAGTAAGAAGACTTACAGTGCCTCTAGCTCTCTACAATACATGATGCAATACTGAATTGAAATTTTACACTACATGAATGTAAGCGATGAAAAGCCGCTCCTAGACAGAGAGTTCTATTAGCAAGTGAAGAATGAATTTAAATTTGGCTAAAGTCTTGCATTCTAAGTGTGTCTTTTAGTGGTGCAGAGTGGTCTTAGAAATTACAAGCACAAACAATCCTAGGAAGCTCTAAGAGCCGTGAGTGCAGGATCTATTCTATGGCAAGCAACCACACAACACAGAGAGTCTTTTTATTTGGTTACACACGTGAGAACCCAAACGAGACCCGATGTAAATGCAGTTATTACAATTTAACGAAAATGGAAATCTTTTTGGTGTCTCAACATCCGACTTGATCCACGAATCATCAACCTCTGATGCACTTCGAGATGCATCGACTTCAAGAAAGCCGCTTCAAGTCCACTGGATCCTCACACAAAAAGATAAAAAATATGTCAGAGAAAGATAAAAAAATAGAAAAATTGAAAATATGGAATAATTACAAAGTGGATCGGGGGTCAGACTACCCGAGTGAATGGAAGACCTAAATCTAATTTTCTAAAATGATCCTAAGCAGTTTGCCTCCCCGACAATGACGTCATTTGACGGATCTACTGAGATGCCCTTTTAATTATTATGCTTGTCGATTTTGTTGTAGTCGGGTAATCCGGATCGATAAAAAATTAACCGCACAAATCGATGAATCGATTAATTAATTATTGCACGGTTTAATGTATTTTTAACCTGGTCAAGCCTCAGGTTCGAATCAAGGAGGCAAAGGAACAACGTCGGATCAAGTTAGACGAATTAGCTTAAGTTTTTCTAAGCGGGATTTTTTTGGTAATTTTTATGCGATAAACATGCAAATGCAAAAATGCGATTAAATTAAGTTAATAAGAAAATAAGCAACTTAGCCAAATCAATTTTAATACTAAATTAATCCAAATTCAATCAAATTTTATTTTTCCTATAAACCTAATCCAATTATGAATGCAAAATGTATTTTTTTTATTTTTGGGGATTAAGATGCATCAATGAAAAATGCAAACTTTTTTGGGGTTTTTATAAAATTTTTCATGCAAAAAGAGTGCAAAAATTATGGAATTTTTATTGGAACTCAAACATGATGAAATGAAGCTACAATAATTTTTTGGGAATTTCCTTACAATTTATGAATTTTTTATAATTTTTTAATGGAAACATAGTGATTATGAGTATTTAATTTCTAATAAATCTTGTAATCAAATTGTCCAGAGAAAGAATTATCTCAAATATATATTTTAATGAGAAACACAAGTGACTTGAAATTTCAAAAAATTATACTCATGGATTTAATTAAAAATCAATTACAGAAATCACTAAAGAATTTATTTTAGGCACAATACAACTCCATTTGCGATGAAATTTGGATTGATTAAAGAACAACTAGAGGCATCAAATTTGAATTTTTCACATTTTTTGGAGCAATATTTAATTAAATATGAACTACAGATCACAAAATGGGTAAAATTTTTAAATTTTCACGAAAAAAATTTTATTTAATTACCCAATGCTCAGAAAATTATATATAAATATCCAAATGATAAAGAATTAATTTCTCAACAACGTGTTATTTTTAATTAAAATGAATGATGCAAGAAAGATGCCCAAATTATCATGCAAAGTCAGGAGTGTCTTTGCAATACAGAATTAAAATTGGATGAACTGAAATGTGAGAAGAAGCTCTTTTGCAATTAAATAAAATTAACGGGCTGTCTATGCAATTTTTTCTAAAAAAAGAAAAAGAAAAAAATGAAATGGACCTCGGATGTGGAATCATGGTTTCCAAGAGTGTCTAGGGCACGTAGAGGGGACGATGGACGGCGCACGACCAGGGGCGCGCGACGGGTGACGCGCGACGGGCGATGCGGGAGGCGCGTGGCGGCTGGCCACTAGAGAATGGGTGGAGGGCGGCTGGAGCGACCACGTGAGGCAGCGCGGTGGCCGCGAGGAGGATTGAGGCTGAGGGACTGTGTGCATGACCTGGAGGGTGTGCGGCCCGAGGGCTTCTGGGTGCCAATCTGGAGGAGATCGCAACCATGCATGGAAGAACGTGACGGCTGCGATCCAGGGCGGCTGGAGTTGGGGCTTCGGCCTGGCTAGAGTGGGTCGTGGCCATGCGGTGATGCGACCAAGGACCAGGAGGGGGACGGTCGTGTTGCGGCGACTGATGAATACCCATTCATCACTCTTTATTCTTATATTTTAGCTACAAAAACCTTTGCAAATGCATGTAGATACATGTAAATAGGAATAATTACCAAAAGCATGCATTGTGTAAAAATCTATAATTAGCATGTTTTTGTGCAAAAATAAAAGAATAAAGATTAAAAAGAAAAAGAGGGAAATATTTAGAATAAATATTGAGCAACCTAACCCAAGGGAAGGCTCAGCATGGGCCTGACCGCATAAAAGCCAAAGTAGAGGGAGATAGGGGCTCATGTGTAAATATGTGTGTAAATAAATAAAATTATATTTTCCTCACCTAAAAACATGCTTGTAAATATTTGTATATATTTATAAAAGATAAAAACAAAAAAAAAATTTAAAAATCAAAAAGATTAAAAATACCCCTTTTACCATGTACATAAACCACACCTATACATTTGTTTAGCTTTGTAAATATACAAAAGTGATTTTTATAATTTTTTGTAAATAATCTATGTCATATATTGTAAATAAATAAAATAAAAAGAATCAAAACAAAAACCAAATAAAAATAACAAATACAAAAATACATTGTACATATACCATGTATATAGATGTACATACCTACTTATTTTACATATGTACATAAATAATAAAAATAAAATAAAAACACCCTTTTATTCCTTACTTTATTCTATAAATAAATAAAATATAAAATAAGGATAAAATGGTATAAAAATAATAAATAAAAATCAAAAATCAAAACCTTGTATATATTGTATATACCTATATATAGTACATATTATGTATATAGCCTATTTTTATTTCCAAAAATTAATTAAAAATCACCAAAAAATAAAAAAAATAAAATAAAAATATTTCATGTTTTGAGTTTTTGCAGATTCGGCCCCTAGCTATGTTTATTTATCATCTTAAGATCCAGCCACGTGGCCGAACCACATTGGCTCCTGGGGATGTTGACCGCCCGGTCAACTGGCCCCCCCAGGACCACTTCTCACGGGTTTGAGCTTCGGACCCAACTTCTCGGATTTTTTCCCCGCTCAACCCGATTGCCTTCCACCCAAATCCCGGGTCCGAATCATTCTCCTTGCATCCGGCACCCTCGCCGGAGCCGCTCCCTCGAGATCCGCACGCTCCTGAGCTTGCCCGGACCCCCTCTTCTCGGACCCCTAGCCATATAAAGCTGGAGCTCAGCCACCTTCCCACGCTATCTTTGGCCATTTGCGTAGTCCTCCAGTGAGCTCCAGAGAGAGAGCGAGGTGACAGCTTGCGTCCCCGACCTGTTGCAGCGAGGAGAACCGGCGAATCCACTGATCCGGCGACCTAGCCGCCGTAGCTCCGCCACCTGAGCGAGCTTCGAGCCTCGGGCAGAGACGCCCCTCGAGGCGACGACCGGGAGCTTCCCCAGCTCCGCCACAGTCTATTCCTTCGCCCAGGTGGTCCCTTAGCTTAGCTATTTCATCTAATTTCCGTGTACCCCCAATCTTCGCCGTCGTCATCTTTCTTCGATTCACCCCGGTTCCGACCACCGTTCGACCATCGGACCCGACCCACATCTCCGCCTTCCTCCGCCGCACGTTCTCCACCCACTCACACAACCCAGCTCGCACAGGAGCTGGGAACCGGGCTCCACCGTCTTCCACCTTCGCCGGAGCCCGCCGCCCCGACACA
Source organism: Ottelia alismoides (assembly GCA_037367405.1). Lineage (NCBI taxonomy): Eukaryota > Viridiplantae > Streptophyta > Magnoliopsida > Alismatales > Hydrocharitaceae > Ottelia > Ottelia alismoides. The sequence goes on along the minus strand of JAZKJV010003246.1, from coordinate 871,324 downwards.
CCAGTCACCTTCACATCGCCTAACTGGGTCGAGGCAGTTTGCCCTCGACCCGCGAGTCTTCTGAGCCCTTTTGCAGGTCCTACCGAGCCCATCTGAGGGCTTGGTCATTCAGGCCGGGAGACCCAGCTCCGCCGACCGTGCCTGAGCTTCTCCGAGCTTGGGTCGATCATCGGAGCACCGCAGCAGACGCAGGAGCACACCGGCTTGCTTCTCCGATCATCAGAGCGCTCCGAGGAGGAGGCCAGCACCCGCACGAGCCCGGCGAAGTTCGCCGGGGACCAGTTCTTCCAGCACCCTCCAACGTCGTCGGATTAGCCTCCAGCTCCAGATGCCATCCTGACCGTTGGTTGCTGGAGCCCTCTTTGACGTCAGATCCGAGGCGACAGATCCGGACCGTTAGATCCACACGTGTTCTGGCCTGGACCGTTGGATCGACCAGAGCAGCACCTGCGTTGAGAGCCGCCCCCATTTGGACCGTCCGATCTACACGTGGCAACCATCCAGCCGCTCCGGTTAATAAAGGGTAATTTACCCTTAGGCCCTTATCTTTGTTTAATTTCGCATTAGTCCTGTAAATATTTAAGTACGTTGTTTAGTTTTAGGTTTAATTGCATAGAGGACCCTGAGATTTAGATATTTGCACTTATACCCCTACCTGTTGTGAGCCACGTGCTTCGTCACGTGTTTTGTTGGTGTATTTGCAATCTATGCCCTTGTAGTTCTGGATGTTTATGAATGAATGAAACGTTTTAGTTAATTGCATTTATACCCCTGTGCGTGGTTGTTTTGCACATGTGCGTTTTATTTTGGGTTATTTGCAACTGAGCCCCCTGGACTTTTGGTACGTGTTATCAATAGGTCCTCGAGACTTATTTTCCTTACATATAGGTCCCTGAGTGCCCCAGGCACGCGCTTGGCGCGTGTTTTGCTGGGTATTTTGCACCTGGACCCCCAGAACTTTGGGTATTTGCATTCTAGTCCCTGTGCACAGTACCCTTTTGTTATTTTTGAAAAAATATCAATCACCTCCAAATCCAATGAGAATTTGATACATGGCTCCTGCCATGGTGTAGGATTTTCAAGGATTTTTGAGGACATTATTGATTTTGTTTGCTATTTTTAAAAATTCAAAAACCTTAATTTTTGTTACTGTCTAAATTGAAAAATCACAAAAAAATATAAAAACTCCCTTAAAAATTTCACAAAAATTGTCTACTATTTAGTTTAGTTTGTTTGATTTTCTAACCAATTTTGACTATTTTTCATTGCTTAAAAACCTTAAAAACTTAAAAACGCCAAAAAAACCCATAAAAATTCTAATAAATTCATCAAAAACCCAAAAACAATAAATTTGGTACCTAAATTTTCCTTATTTTATCTATTCTACAAGAAAATTACCTCCAGGCCATTTTGAGGCCCTTAGGCATTTTATCTAGGGCTTCTTGGCTCGGTTGGACAGTACCCCTTGTTTTTTCTATTGTTAGATTTTTAGAAAATAAAATAAATATCAGAAAATTATCAAAAATTCACCAAAAACATAAAAAATATAAAACACATAAAAATATTTTTGTTTTAATTTTTGGTTGAATTTTGTTGCTTTAAATAATTTGTTGAAAGTGTGCTTGTATTTGTTTTTCTTAATTTCTTAATCTATTAAAAATCCAAAAAAATATAAAAATAATTAAAAACCACTAAAAAATATTTTGTCTTTTATTTTATTTGTTTTTACTACTTCGTAGACCTTTGGCCAATCCGTGCTCCTCGAGTTCGACCCTAGGTGCTATACCAGGTTAAACATATAGCAGGACCGCTTATTCGTGCTTGATTGATTTTATTTGTATCGAGTGGTCTATTTTTCTTGATTGACACATCCGAGCGATTGAGGTCGCAACGACCGTCTCATATACCTGATTGCCTTAGTCACTCGAGATTTTTGTGTCATCAGAATGGCGCCGTTGCCGGGGAGCACGGCTTAGTAGTTCTTTTTATTTTTCATTTTTTGATTTTCTGCGGCTTTTCGCGGCTCTTCCAGAGCTTGCGGCTCTTTGCAGCTTTTTGTCTATATTTTATTTTCACTTTATTTTGCTTTATTTTCTTTTTCTTTTATTTTTTTTGTTTTCTTTTGTGTGTTTATTTTATTTTACATTTTTGCATATATACCCTTTTATTTTCATTTCCATTTCTTTTTCCTTTATTATTATTTGATTATTGGTTCTGACCACTCTGTTTTCTCTTGCGAGGGCCCGAGGACCGAGGCGGCTACTCTCGAGAAGCCGAAGCAATCGCGGGAATCGGAGGCGGCTCTTTTCTTCGCGGAGCCGCAGGAGAGAGTGAGAGAGAGTTGAGTGGGTAAGGATTAGGGTAGACTCTTATTTCATTTCATTATTATTGTAATAATACAGGACACTCTTGGACACTTGTGGATTGCTTAGCGGGTCTGTTTCGCCGAGCACCGGTGTGCTCGGGGGACCCTTAGGACCTTAGCGATTTCTCACGGTTTTTACGCGGCTTTCTTTTCCTTTTATTTCTGCCTTTTCCGGTGTTTACACGGTTTTTGCTCGAGCCCCTAGACTTAGGAATTTCTGGTGAATGTGCCGTAATTAGTAGGATCCACACACCTAACTGCTTATCTGTTCCCATAGATCGTTAATTGGACCTACTTAAAAATCACTAATAAAAATAACCGATTCATTTGCCTTCGTAGCCTACGTGCCGCAGCCCGTCCTGTAAAGCGCTTACTCCTACCCCCGATTTGTCGGACAGAGGAGGGACGGGCCAAGACCGGACTCTTTGGCTTGGAGGTCGGTGACCGGTTAGACGGTTCTTCGCTAGAAATTGCTCATCTAGGACTCGGCTTTCCCGTTGCATCATATAGGTAGTTTTCTTTCTGTCTTTACTTTTATGCGCGGATCATATTGCATGTAGAGTGCTGGAGACATGTACGCATTTCTTACTCAGCAAGCATCATTGATTTATCGCGCATCGGCTTTTTCGTCTTCTCCCCCTGTTTTGGACTTAATAACCAGGAGAGCCGAAAAATTCGTTAGGCCATTTGTTTGCTTTGAAAAATACTAAAAAGTGAAACCATAAAATTGGGACTGGCTAATACTATTGATCTTAAAATCCGCTCACCCTAAAAAACCTTGTCTTGGGGAGAGCAACCCCCTCATTGTATGGTTTGGATGCGCGAGAGAGTGACCCGCACCCTAGATAGAGCCCCCCGGTGCTAGTCCCGACTGATTACCGACTTTTTCGTGCGGGCCAGTCGGTTGGGTTAGCATCGGATATCCTAACAGGTCACGTAAGCGCTCTGATATTTTGTGTGTTCACCAAATAAAATTGACAAGATAAATTGACCGAACTTTCACGGTCTTCAGCTCGCGTTGCGTTGGTGAACCGGGGGTTTATTTGTGATCATAGTTTCTCCAGATCTCATCCGCACTACTCGCCAGATCAAGATGATGGGTAGACGGTCTCTTAGGCAGCCTCTGGCTGCACCGCTTTCGGGCACGTCCACCTCATCATCTAGGTTGGCTCGCGAGAGCTCAGACCCGCTCTCCGAGCCCGAGTACGACTCCACCCTGTTCCCCCTCGACCCCCTTTCTGTTCTACCTGAGAGACACGAGCCCGAGGAGATACTGATTGATTTGACAGCACCTGAGTTGGGCTCGTTTGATTTTGCAGACGTCGCTATGGCCGGAGCCGGCAGTTTAGATGATCACTCCCGTCAGCCCGAGCACTTTGTACTTGACCAGGGAGCGATCAACTCCACCCTGATCGCATCACTTGAGACGGTCCAGCAGCAGTTATGTGATCAGGGGGCATTTATGATAGAGATGAGGCGAGAGTTGGAGAGGCTCAGAGCAGAGCGAGACCAGCAGAGCGAGCCCGAGGATATTCCAGATGCAGAGGCACGAGCCGCAGCAGCCGCAGCCGCAGCAGCAGCCGCCGCAGTGGGAGGCGCTGCGGTAGGAGGACCACCACGACCGATGCGGGAGTTGCACAACCCCGGATCTACTCTGATGCATCACTGGGTAGTGGTGCCGGCGATCGTGGGGGACTTCAAGTTCCCCCCGAACACCTTGCAGTTGCTACCCTGCTTCCACGGACTTGCCACTGAGGAGCCCCACCTCCACCTCCAGGAGTTCCTGATGATCTGCAGTACTGTCCACGATCGCCACGTGGACCAGGACACAATCCGGATGATAGCCTTCCCGTTTTCACTGGCAGATAGAGCAGCCACCTGGCTGAAGCATCTTGGGAGGTTTGTCTACACCTGGGAGCAGCTCCGCACCGAGTACTTGAACAAGTACTATCCACTCGGGCGGACGAATGCAGCGAGGGCCCTGATCAGCAACTTCTCCATGTTCCCCAACGAGCAGTTTCACGAGGCATGGGAGAGGTTTCGAGAGCTCCTAGACCGATGCCCGCACCACGACATCTCCAAGCCGAACCTAGTTCAGAGCTTTTTCAGCGGGTTGACGCCAGAGCTTCAGGGTCTGGTGAACGCTTCTTGCGGCGGGTCCTACTTTGCCAAGGACCATGACCAGGTCTGGGCCATCTACGAGGAGATGGCAGAAAACTACATGGTGATGTCCCAGACCAGGTTGTATACTCAGAAGACCCAGCCACAACAGCCAGGACCCGTGCAGTACCAGCGGATAGCACGGGTAGATGCAGGTCCATCCAGTTCGTCCGCAGCCGCAGCAGCACAGGCAGAGTCGACAGCTGCGGACATGGGCATTATCAGCGAGAAGTTGGACCGCATGGAGCTGATTGAGAAGAAGCAGTGCTAGAGCATCACTCAGATGGAACAGATGGCACAGGTTCTGAGCGACATGAAGACACAGCTCATGTGTCTCCAGGAGGCACAGACGGCTTCTCAGCCCCGTCTTCAGTCGCGAGGCGACTCCGGCAGCAGCAGCAGCTCGTCCCAGCGCTCCAGCACCCCTGTGCAGCCTAGACAGGTTCACCTTGTACAGGCGGAGTCGTACCAGCAGCCACAGCCCACCTACCAGTCCCCACCATCTCCAGACATGCAGATGGTGGTATACCAGCCGGACCAGCCTCTGGCAGTACTCCCGCCAGCCCCCTACGATGCCGAGCCGTTGATGGACGTCAACGGGATTTGGTATGACCGCCCCCAGCCTGGGATCCGATGAGACCATCCCGGATTCAGGTGGGGGAGTGGTGGTACCCAGCCCCAGCAGTAGCCGTCAGGTCAGGGAGGGCAGTACTCCCAGCAGAGAGATCACCAGCCGCAGCAGCAGCCCCCAACATACCAGCAGCACCAGCCATCATCCTTCGGTCCTCGTCCCTATCAGCAGCAGGGACAGTCATGGAGACGTGAGCAGCAGGCTCACCCAGTTCAGCAGCAGCACCCTTCCTCATACCCCTCTTACCACCAGCAGCAGTTTCAGCAGCCTCACCCCAGAGAGGCTACCCGTCGGGCTCCCACGAGAGCCCCGCTTTGGATGACATCGCCCGCCTCCTCACGGACCAGCAGGCCACATTCAGACGGGAGATGGACGAGTTCCTCCAGGAGATGCGGGACTTGGTGAGAGGGAAGGCCGCCATTCCAGCCCAGATTGAGCCGAATCCGAATAACCTCAAGAGGAAATCTGAGCAGGTAGTACACACTGAGTTTGCCACTCCTAGTGACCCATTTGATGATACATCTTCGGATCTATTTGATGCTGATTTTGTCACACTTAGGAGCGGTAGGACCCCAGCAGGCGGCGGCGCCTCATCTGAGCTTCACCACGAGGATACTTCAGAGGTGCCACATGAGGAGGAGGAGAGCGGTACTGAGGCCGCTCCAGATGATGACGGTGGCACTGAGGCCACCAAGGATGCTGATCCCACCGGCGGTACTGAGGCCGCCGCTTCACCAGATCGAGGAGGTGGTACTGACGCCACCAGGATAGCCGAGCCAGCCCGCAGTACTGAGGCCGCGAGACGTCTACCAGCAGCAACAGCAGAGTCAGCCCATGGTGGTACTGAGGCCACCGGTGTTTGTGTTGAGAGAGATGTTGTCTTTCCTCGCCTTGATGTATCTCAGAACTTTGGTTTGAATAAAGGAAAAGGTTTAGTTTCTTCTGGTCCCACTGTGGTGCATGATGTATGTGTGGATCCGGTCATCGAACCGTCTAGGCCTTTTCCTAGTCCTTCATCTGCGAAGGACCCTGTGATCCCCTTCCCTAGAGCCCTTCAGATGGGGAAGGGGAAGAAAAAAGAAAATCCAAAAAAGAGAGAGCTTGAGGAGTTCAGCCAGAGCATGATCGATCGATTCCACATCCAGCTGACACTCCAGGAGGCTTTGCAGCACATCCCCCTTCTCCAGCGATCATTGAGAGACAGGACTACAGTCAGGAGGAGGAGGAGGAACCATACTTCAGAGATCCATGTGCTGACGAAAGCCACGTGTTTTGCGATCCAGAACCGACTGCCAGCCAAGAGGCCGGATTCAGGGGCCCCGTATGTCAGATGCCAGATTAGTGAGCAGAGGTTCGACCGTACTCTACTAGATAGCGGATCGTCGATCAACCTTCTTCCGGCAGCCCTTCTCGACCGCTTCGAGTTGGGCACTCTTCGACATAGCAGGACAGTCCTTCAGTTCGCTGATCGATCTGTCAAGAGGCCGAAGGGGTTATTACGAGACGTTATCGTCACGATTCAGGGCCTGAAATTCCCCGTGGACTTTGTAGTGTTGGACATGGAGATCCCTGAGTCAATGGTCGATACCCCCATCATCCTCGGTCGTCCATTCTTGGCCACAGCCAAGGCGGTGACTGATCATGATAGCGGGTAGGTGTACTTTCGCGTCGAGGGCGAGAGTATACATATAGAGAAGGTCGAGGACTACAGAGCTAGAGAGAGAGCCCGCTCAGATGCGAGTTCAGATTTAGAGCAGCTGACAGACGCAGAGCCAGACATCCACCAGGACTGTGATTTTGTGATCACAGACGATGAGGCAGCTTGGACAGATCCTGCAGCACAGACCATCCTCTCATATTCAGATACAGTTGATGCCGAGATGATGGCAGAGGAGAGTCTGGAGAGCACAGCTCTGGTTCAGGATACCACAGAGGCAGCAGAGCCGGTCCTTGATCGCTACACGGATTCCAGTGATAGTGGTGCTGAGGAACCCTTGCTCTACGGTGGTACTGATGCCACAGCGGTTGATACAGATCCCTCGGATTCAGAGTCTGATTGGGCCGATTGTGATGATCAGATGCCAGACCTGATTCCACCTGAGCCTACAGATGAGGAGGAGGCAGATGCAGAGCAGACCAGAGACAGTGCAGTTGAGCAGCCTTCTTCCGATCCAGTTTGCGAGAGTACGCTTTCACTTTCCCAGGCAGATTTGGCAGACTTAGCAGCTTTCACTCAGTTTCTTCCACAGCCAGATTTGCCAGCACCCAGCATTCCAGAGCTGAAGCCGCTCCCTACTTCGCTGAAGTATCGATTCCTTGCGGGCGAGCCAGAGATGTACCCAGTCATCATCTCCGCCGAGTTGACTGGAGAGCAAGAATCCCGTTTGATGGGGGTTTTTGAAAAGAACCGCAAGGCGATCGGATGGAGCGTAGCAGATCTCCATGGGATTAGTCCATCAGTGTGCTCCCACCATATCTATCTCGAGGAGGGGGCGAAGCCGTCGCGTGAGTTCCAGCGGCGACTGAACCCCAACCTGAGAGAGGTTGTGATGAAGGAAATATCAAAATGGTGGAGTGCAGATTTTATTTATCCCATTTCCGACTCCAAGTGGGTTAGCCCCTTGCATGTGGTACCCAAGAAGATGGGCATCACGACTGTGATCAGTGAGTCGGGAGAGGAGATTGCTACACGAGTACCCACCTCTTGGAGGGTCTGTGTTGACTACAGGAGACTCAACCAGGCCACCAAGAAGGACCATTTCCCCCTGCCTTTTATTGACCAGATCATTGAGAGACTGGCAGGGAAGAGCCATTACTGCTTCCTGGATGGGTACTCGGGCTACAACCAAGTGTCCATCACTCCTGAGGATCAGGAGAAGACCACCTTTACCTGTCCCTTCGGCACATATGCTTTTCGACGCATGCCATTTGGGCTATGCAATGCCCCTGCGACTTTTCAGAGGTGCATGCTGTCGATCTTTTCGGGCATGGTAGGGGAGTGTTTGGAGGTCTTCATGGACGATTTCTCGGTCTACGGCGACGGATTCGATTCTTGTCTTGATTGCCTAGACCGAGTACTCCAGCGATGTATCGAGTATCATTTGGTTTTATCTTGGGAGAAGAGTCACTTCATGGTGAATCAAGGGACGGTGCTTGGCCATATCATCTCCAACAGGGGCATGGAGGTGGATCCGGCCAAGGTTGATGTCATTAGGAAACTCGCACCACCGTCCAATCTGAGGCAGCTACGGTCATTCTTGGGGCATGTTGGATTTTATAGGAGATTTATTCAGGATTTCAGCAGGATTGCCCGACCGTTGACTGACCTCTTGACGAAAGACACCGAGTTCCTTGTCGATGACAAGTGTCTTTCGTCGTTCGCGACTCTCCAGCAGTGTGTTATTGAGGCTCCTGTCCTCCAGCCACCTGATTGGTCTCTCCCATTCGAGATCATGACGGATGCCTCCGATTTTGCCGTAGGGGCAGTGCTGGGACAGAGGAGGGATGGAGTTCCGTTTGCCAAACACTATGCTAGCCGCACATTGGATTCCGCCCAGCGGAATTACACAGTCACAGAGAAGGAGATGCTAGCTGTAGTGTTCGCCCTAGATAAGTTCAGATCGTATATCATTGGATCTAGAGTGACTTTGTTTACAGATCACACCGCCATCAGGTACCTCATGGCAAAGAAGGATGCCAAGGCCAGACTGACTAGATGGATCCTTCTACTCCAGGAGTTCGACATTGAGATTAAGGATAAGCCTGGAGTCAAGAATGTGGTGGCGGATCATCTCTCCCGACTAGAGCAGCCTGAGGATTCTGAGCAGATTGACCCTATTAGAGATACCTTCCCAGATGAGGCGATCCTTGCTATCGCCTCACTCCCATGGTATGTCGATATTGTGAACTTTCTCGTTGCTGGGAAAGTCCCACAAGATTGGCCCAGACAGAGACTTGAGACCTTCCTTGCGAAGGCCAAGTCCTACCATTGGGAGGATCCCATCCTTTACCACGAAGGAGGGGATAGCGTCTGGCGTCGGTGTATTCCTCAGGAGGAACACCATAGCATCCTCACTTACTGCCACAAGCTTGAGGCAGGAGGACATCATTCTGGGAGGAGAACGGCACAGAAAGTGCTCCAATCCGGCTTGTGGTGGCCTACCCTCTTCAACGACTCAGATGAGTTCGTGAAGAGGTGTACTGACTGTCAGAGGATGGGCACTTGTGGACGGCGTGATATGATGCCGATGCAGCCCAATTCACTTCTGTGAGGTTTTTGACGCATGGGGCATCGATTTCATGGGTCCATTCCCTAAGAGTCAGGGATTTGAGTACATTCTGTTGGCCGTTGATTATGTGAGTCGTTGGGTGGAGGCTATCCCCGCCCGAGCCGCTGATGCGAGGACAGTTTGTAGATTTTTGAGGAAGCACATCATCACGCGGTTTGGGGTTCCACGAGTTCTGATTTCTGATGGGGGATCTCACTTCATCAACGACCAGGTGAAGGCACTTGCTAGCGAGTTCGGCATAGACCATCGTGTTGCTACACCTTACCATCCACAGACGAATGGTCTAGCCGAAGTGTCGAATAGGGAGATCAAGACTATTCTGCAGAAAGTCGTCCGCCCTGACCGAAAGGATTGGTCACAGCTTTTGGACTCGGTCTTGTGGGCATATAGGACGTCTTTCAAGACACCTTTGGGCACATCTCCCTTTCGCCTCGTATATGGCAAGCCATGCCATTTACCTGTTGAGCTGAGGCACAAGTCACTTTGGGCAGTTACAGATATTTTGATGGATCCAGATGGTATGGGAAATCAGAGGAGGGCAGAGCTAGCTGCCCTGGAGGATCTTAGAGATGCAGCTTTCTCAAGCAGCCTACATTATAAGGAGAAAGTCAAGGAGTGGCATGATTCTCATATCAGCCACAAGCATTTTGAGATTGGACAGAGAGTATGGTTGTTTGATGTGAGGCTACGATTATTTCTAGGGAAGCTACAGAGCAAATGGAAGGGACCTTATCTGGTTAGAAAGGTACACGACAACGGTAGCATAGATATATCCGAGTTGTCTTCTGAGAGTACCTTTCGAGTAAACGGCCAGCGGCTCAAACCATTTCTAGATCATGAACCGCAGGTCGTTGATCTTGCCCCTATTCATTTTGCGTGAGATGTGGTCTTTGACTCACATCTAATACATCTCACGCCTGAGTTTCACTGATCTTCCGCCTTGTATAGATCCAGATGTCCATATCACCACATTCTGTAGTCCCACATCCCTTCCTTCATCTTGTGATTATGCTATACTTAGGGTGCACTTTACCCTAAGTATAGGGGGATGTGAGGCCTTTCGGGTATTTCTTTTGTTTCTGTCTACCCCTGTCTTTGATGCCTATACTTAGGGATATTTCACCCTAAGTATAGGGGGGGGGGTAGACCCTGTACATTCTGCACTCAGGTTTTCCCTTAGTATACAACCTGCTATACTTAGGATTACTTGATCCTAAGTATAGGGGGGAGACCTGGGTCCCTCTTGACTTCTCATTTCCTTTTTGTATAGCTTTCCTTTTCACTTCCCTATACCTAGCACGAGTTATGTCTTCTTCATCGCTCTTGACTCTGAGGACATCGTTCGAGCTAAGTATAGGGGGGTGTGTATATATTTCATATATACTTTAGCCATAACTTGTACTTTGTGTGAGTGTGTTAATAAATAAAATGGCTAAAAACCACAAAAATTAAAAATTTTTTTCATATACATAATCTTCTTTTATTTGCACATAAATAGCTAGTGTACAAATTATTTTTGTAAAAATGATTTCAAAAATCTTTTGTGTAGAGCTTGTGTAAATATTTTTGTATCAAAATTATGTATATAGTACAAAATTTTTCCAAAATGTTTTGAAAATCAAAAGTTTGCAAAAATCTTGTGTAAATGTGTGTAAATATCTTTTTGCAAAACGTGCACGTCATGCATCATCATTTCATGATTTCAAAACATTTTTTCAAAAATTTTGCATGATTGTAAAATATGTGTAAATAAGCATCTTTTTGTACATATGTATATAGTTTTTCTGGATGAGTGTTGACATTTAAACTAGCCTGGAATCAAATTGAGAAATGGAGCTTGAATAAGATCTTAATCCACCTAATTTCTAAGAGGAACCTTATAGGACTTAGGTTTAAGGCTTTTCAGGTCCATGGTGACTTAATTCTTTGAGTCCACTATGCTATGATCACATGTCATCTCAATGAGCCTAAGTAGAGCATTTAACAACAACACATGACTCATAGAGATTATGGCTTTACTTGGACACCAGCACTATGCACCGAGCTCTCTACGGATGAGGTGGTGAGGAGGCAGTCCTCCTTGACTTGGGGTAGCATATGAGGGTAGTACTTCTAGGCGGATCCTCTCTTCTTCTTATAGTGAAGGAAGTGCGTCTCAACTTGGTCTGGTTGCCATGAGGTCTAACGACGGGAGTTGTGGGTTGCAATAAAGCTTCAAAAGAGGGATAGTCTACTGGCTCAAGAGGAAAAACTCCTTGTATATATGCTGCACATGTATATGTTGTACAGATGCACTTGAAAAAAAATGTGCAAAAAGAAAAGAACTCCAAAAAAGTGGTGGGTCTGAGAGAAAATGATAATCCCACCGGAGTATGTATATAGAGTGCAATAAGCAAAGCTTGGTTTCATGATCCACCTGTTGTAGCTTGCAGCAGGGAGACTTGGCTACACTGGTCAAGCTCCCAAGGGTACTTGGCTACACTGGCCTTGACCCATTCTCTTCTTCCCCCTCTTCTTGAGCCGGTTGAACTTGAACTTAGAAGGGAATACCCCGCTCCTCGAGGAAAGAGTGGCCAGATTGAGGTCATAGAGTTACCTTGTTGGGAAGGGTTGTCAAGTTGCCATTTCTGAGGTGGAGAGCTTAGACTTCACATTCACAAGACAAGAAAAGATTCATGGTCTTCAGGGTTTGTGATTGATGACTTGTTCTGATCGGGAGCATGGAGGAGTCTTGATTATAGATTAGTGGAACTTAGAGACTGTTGAGTTTTAAGCTTAAGTCTAAATAAGGTTCCGACACATTAATAATCCAAAGATCTGATCGAGCTCCATACCCCAATTTAATGAAGGCAGGTTTAATAATCAACCTTGATCCATGTACATCCTCTTTTTCTTTCTTTCTTTTTCACTTCTTTTTCAAATAAGTGTTTGCTAAGGGACTAGCAAAGTTAAGTATAGGTGGGTGATGAATACCCATTCATCACTCTTTATTCTTATATTTTAGCTACAAAAACCTTTGCAAATGCATGTAGATACATGTAAATAGGAATAGTTACCAAAAGCATGCATTGTGTAAAAATCTATAATTAGCATGTTTTTGTGCAAAAATAAAAGAATAAAGATTAAAAAGAAAAAGAGGGAAATATTTAGAATAAATATTGAGCAACCTAACCCAAGGGAAGGCTCAGCATGGGCCTGACCGCATAAAAGCCAAAGTAGAGGGAGATAGGGGCTCATGTGTAAATATGTGTGTAAATAAATAAAATTATATTTTCCTCACCTAAAAACATGCTTGTAAATATTTGTATATATTTATAAAAGATAAAAACAAAATAAAAATTTAAAAATCAAAAAGATTAAAAATACCCCTTTTACCATGTACATAAACCACACCTATACATTTGTTTAGCTTTGTAAATATACAAAAGTGATTTTTATAATTTTTTGTAAATAATCTATGTCATATATTGTAAATAAATAAAATAAAAAGAATCAAAACAAAAACCAAATAAAAATAACAAATACAAAAATACATTGTACATATACCATGTATATAGATGTACATACCTACTTATTTTACCTATGTACATAAATAATAAAAATAAAATAAAAACACCCTTTTATTCCTTACTTTATTCTATAAATAAATAAAATATAAAATAAGGATAAAATGGTATAAAAATAATAAATAAAAATCAAAAATCAAAACCTTGTATATATTGTATATACCTATATATAGTACATATTATGTATATAGCCTATTTTTATTTCCAAAAATTAATTAAAAATCACCAAAAAATAGAAAAAAAATAAAATAAAAATATTTCATGTTTTGAGTTTTTGCAGATTCGGCCCCTAGCTATGTTTATTTGTCATCTTAAGATCCAGCCACGTGGCCGAACCACATTGGCTCCTGGGGATGTTGACCGCCCGGTCAACTGGCCCCCCCAGGACCACTTCTCACGGGTTTGAGCTTCGGACCCAACTTCTCGGATTTTTTCCCCGCTCAACCCGATTGCCTTCCACCCAAACCCCGGGTCCGAATCATTCTCCTTGCATCCGGCACCCTCGCCGGAGCCGCTCCCTCGGGATACGCGTGCTCCTGAGCTTGCCCGGACCCCCTCTTCTCGGACCCCTAGCCATATAAAGCTGGAGCTCAGCCACCTTCCCACGCTATCTTTGGCCATTTGCGTAGTCCTCCAGTGAGCTCCAGAGAGAGCGAGGTGACAGCTCGCGTCCCCGACCTGTTGCAGCGAGGAGAACCGGCGAATCCACTGATCCGGCGACCTAGCCGCCGTAGCTCCGCCACCTGAGCGAGCTTCGAGCCTCGGGCAGAGACGCCCCTCGAGGCGACGACCGGGAGCTTCCCCAGCTCCGCCACAGTCTATTCCTTCGCCCAGGTAGTCCCTTAGCTTAACTATTTCATCTAATTTCCGTGTACCCCCAATCTTCGCCGTCGTCATCTTTCTTCGATTCACCCCGGTTCCGACCACCGTTCGACCATCGGACCCGACCCACATCTCCGCCTTCCTCCGCCGCACGTTCTCCACCCACTCACACAACCCAGCTCGCACAGGAGCTGGGAACCGGGCTCCACCGTCTTCCACCTTCGCCGGAGCCCGCCGCCCCGACGCACCAGTCACCTTCACATCGCCTAACTGGGTCGAGGCAGTGTGCCCTCGACCTGCGAGTCTTCTGAGCCCTTTTGCAGGTCCTACCGAGCCCATCTGAGGGCTTGGTCATTCAGGCCGGGAGACCCAGCTCCGCTGACCGTGCCTGAGCTTCTCCGAGCTTGGGTCGATCATCGGAGCACCGCAGCAGACGCAGGAGCGCACCGGCTTGCTTCTCCGATCATCAGAGTGCTCCGAGGAGGAGGCCAGCACCCGCACGAGCCCGGCGAAGTTCGCCGGGGACCAGTTCTTCCAGCACCCTCCAGCGTCGTCGGATTAGCCTCCAGCTCCAGATGCCATCCTGACCGTTGGTTGCTGGAGCCCTCTTTGACGTCAGATCCGAGGCGACAGATCCGGACCGTTAGATCCACACGTGTCCTTGCCTGGACCGTTGGATCGACCAGAGCAGCACCTGCGTTGAGAGCCGCCCCCATTTGGACCGTCCGATCTACACGTGGCAGCCATCCAGCCGCTCCGGTTAATAAAGGGTAATTTACCCTTCGGCCCTTATCTTTGTTTAATTTCGCATTAGTCCTGTAAATATTTAAGTACGTTGTTTAGTTTTAGGTTTAATTGCATAGAGGACCCTGAGCTTTAGATATTTGCACTTATACCCCTGCCTGTTGTGAGCCACGTGCTTCGTCACGTGTTTTGTTGGTGTATTTGCAATCTATGCCCTTGTAGTTCTGGATGTTTATGAATGAATGAAACGTTTTAGTTAATTGCATTTATACCCCTGTGCGTGGTTGTTTTGCACATGTGCGTTTTATTTCGGGTTATTTGCAACTGAGCCCCCTGGACTTTTGGTATGTGTTACCAATAGGTCCTCGAGACTTATTTTCCTTACATATAGGTCCCTGAGTGCCCAGGCACGCGCTTGGCGCGTGTTTTGTTGGGTATTTTGCACCTGGACCCCCAGAACTTTGGGTATTTGCATTCCAGTCCCTATGCACAGTACCCTTTTGTTATTTTTGAATAAAATATCAAATCACCTTCAAATCCAATGAGAATTTGATAAGGATTTTCAAGGATTTTTGAGGACATTATTGATTTTGTTTGCTATTTTTAAAAATTCAAAAACCTTAATTTTTGTTACTGTCAAAAATCACAAAAAAATATAAAAACTCCCCTAAAAATTTCACAAAAATTGTCTACTATTTAGTTTAGTTTGTTTGATTTTCTAGCCAATTTTGGCTATTTTTCATTGCTTAAAAACCTTAAAAACTTAAAAACACCAAAAAAACCCATAAAAATTCTAATAAATTCATCAAAAACCCAAAAACAATAAATTTGGTACCTAAATTTTCCTTATTTTATCTATTGTACAGGAAAATTACCTCCAGACCATTTTGAGGCCCTTAGGCATTTTATCTAGGGCTTCTTGGCTCGGTTGGACAGTACCCCTTGTTTTTGCTATTGTTAGATTTTTAGAAAATAAAATAAATATCAGAAAATTATCAAAAATTCACCAAAAACATAAAAAAATATAAAACACATAAAAATATTTTTGTTTTAATTTTTGGTTGAATTTTGTTGCTTTAAATAATTTGTTGAAAGTGTGCTTGTATTTGTTTTTCTTAATTTCTTAATCTATTAAAAATCCAAAAAAATATAAAAATAATTAAAAACCACTAAAAAAATATTTTGTCTTTTATTTTATTTGTTTTTACTACTTCGTAGGCCTTCGGCCAATCCGTGCTCCTCGAGTTCGACCCTGGGTGCTATACCAGGTTAAACATATAGCAGGACCGCTTATTCGTGCTTGATTGATTTTATTTGTATCGAGTGGTCTATTTTTCTTGATTGACACATCCGAGCGATTGGGGTCGCAACGACCATCTCAGATACCGGATTGCCTTAGTCACTCGGGATTTTTGTGTCATCAGCGACCTGCGGCTGAGGTCAGCAGATGGAGGGCGGCTAGACTAAAGAGCGCGCAGCCACAGGTCCACAATGGTGAAACCTGGCTGTGCGTCGGTGAAGGAACGACCAAGGAGGGCTCACAGACTGCATCTTTTTTCTTTTTTTTATGTGACAAATTTTTTTTTGAAATTTTTTAAGCGGAAATAAGAAAATGAAATGAATGGCGTTGACGGGAAATGATGAGGTGGTGGTAATGATGTGTGATGTAGAATTTGATGTGGTAATAAGGTGATGGATCATGATGGTTTAAGGGACTATCTGAATATGATTAAAGAACACACAAACAAAATGTTAGATAAATAAAATAACAAGGAGAATGAGAGGATTACTTACCTGTGATTCGTCGAGTTTTGGAGGAGTTATGGTGTGCGGCCTCCGTCATGACCTTGATCTGACTCAGCGAAAAATCAGAGAAGCTATGCAACTTGGATGCTGCTACGACGGGGTTGAATTCTCTACCTCAGATCTCTCCAAATACGATGGAAACCGTCGTCGCAGCGAAAACTTACTCGGTCGCTATCATCGTCGAATAGGTTGAGGTGGTGGTTCCCTTTCTCTCTCGATTATGGCAGATGGAGATGAATGAAGGGGGTGAGGGGAATAAAAAAGAGGAGATGAGGAAATTAGAAAAGAAGCGATGAAAATGAAGGAGTGATAGAGAAAATGGAGAAGTGGTGGAGACTTGGAGTGGGGAACAAGTAAAGAAGAAGTAAAAGGGAAAATAAAATAAAATAAATTAAGTAAATTAAGTAGGCTAAAAATAATAAAGGGAAAATAAATAAAAGAAAATAGATAAATAGATAAATAAATATAAATAACTAATAAAATAAAAAATCAATAAATAAAGTTATAAATAAAGTAAAATAAAATATGTAATAAATAAATTAATAAAAAAATAGGGTGACACGTGGTGGCTCTAGGAGCGACCACGTGTCGCGCTTGGAAAAATTGAAAATTAAATATAAAGAAAATAAAAAGAAATAACAAAAGGGTTCAAATCAAAAAGTGGTCAACATGAAAGTTGCTCATCTCGACGAGTCTACAACTTTTATGAAGGATTAAAAATCAAAAGAAGTCATATGTACAAAGTGTATTTTTGGGTGGTACCTTATAGATATAAAATTCCGCATTTTATCTTTTCTAATTTTTTGTCATTTTTAAATAAGAGAAAAATCAAAAATAAAAGTAGAGAAAATATGAAAGGAAGATTTACGATTTAATCTAATTTTTTGGATTTTTAATAAATAATAAAATAAAAGGATAAAATGAAGGGTATTTGGTTAATATGTACAATATACAATAGGGGCCCAAAACCCACGTTTCACATACGATATCCGATTTTTATGAAATTGGTCTTGTTTTGAAGGTCTTTGAATGTATATTACTTTAAAAGTGAGTAGACCTAAATCGGATACTGTATGAGAGAGATAAGTGCATTTTGAGATTCATAGTCTCAAACTTGGATTTGGATTTTATTGGGCAATTTTACAAGTTAGTATTTTTTTGATATTTTTTCTTTATTAGTGTAAGTAATATATACACTATAGAGTTGAATTTATTGGATTTGGAGTTAGTATAAAATATATACAAATAGGTGAATTTTATCTAATATACATGTGAATATTTACAAGTGAATATGGCTCATTATTTAATGCAAATATGAATGCTAAAATGCAGATATTACTTACACATGCACGAATGCTAATTATGCAATATATGTGATGAAATGCAGCTAATTAATCGTAAGAAAGCTCTATTTTCAACTTTTAGAGTGATGAATCACATATTCATCAGCGCCTCTGCCCTGCAGCCCTTCCCCTGCCTCCACGCCTCTGCACCCCCCCTGCATGGAAGCTCTGGCCCTCCCTGCGCCTCCGCCCCCCCGTTTGTTGCGCGTGCCTCTTCTTTGCAACCCCCCTCCCGTAAGCTCCAGCACCCCCCGCAAGCTCCATCCGTCCTCACGTGCCCCCCGCAACCGCAACCCCCCTGCTTCAGCCCTCCCGCCGCTCACATGCAAGCTCCAGCCCTCCTCCCGTGCCCCCGCAACTGCAACCCCACCACCACCACCACGCACACCTGCAAGCTCGCCCCCTCCCCTCGTGTTGCACACTCTTCGACCTCTCCCCGCGCCCCTGTCATCCTCTAGACCCCGTTAGCGCAACAGAGAGTTCCTTCTTTGATCGTTCTCCTCCAACCACCTTGTATGATAATAGTTCGAGGGAGGGACACCCTCCACCTACAACCATCATGCATGGAGTTTGAAGCTTCACTCGACCATCCACATACCAACGTCATACACCCCTTCGATTCCAGCAGCAACGTACCTCAGTAATTTGTGGACTCCGTCGAACGACCGCACCGCGAGCAGAGTAACCACGAGCTGGTGAAGGAGAAGCCTCATTGTGCACTTGTTTGCATAATCTGCCATCGAAAACCTCTCTGTTGTGCAGCCGTGCTCCATGCCAAACAACAGCAGCATTAGGGTCATCGTCCTGGAAGCCCCGCAACCTGCACATTTTTTTCTTTTTTCTTGTTAACTTTTGATTACTCTTAGCCGTTAGATCGTGTATCGGTTAGATTAACTCACTCACATGGTTGAGTTAATGAAGAAAAACTAGGTGTAATTCGTAATTACAAAGGGTTTCTGGGATAATTACGAAATTACTCATGGTTATAGGTGTAAATATCCCTATATATATGCTAACATCTTTTTTTACAAAGATATAATGCAAGTTACAATAAAGAGTAAGAAACCATGTTTCAATAATTAACAAGGAATTTAAGTATTATTTAGGTGAAGGTGTATTGAATCGCATTAAATATAAGTCAAGCATAATGCAAGATATCATTCAAAAGTGGTAGTTATCTACATTCTTTGGATCTTTGACAACATGATACAAATATGGCTATGTAAATATAAGGTGAATGCAAAGTATGAGAATCGCGTGTATAGAAATAGTTAGCTCATAAGCATTTGTCAATGTTCCATCAAATATTTAAGATAAACATGACATAATAAACATCCTGACAACTAAACATGCAATGATGAGTAAAGAATGATGCAAATCAAATATTGAACCAACACATTAATTGTAAGTTGGCTTTAATGAACAAGATAGGTTTTTGATATTTTTGGTATGTTGCAGAATCACTGACACTTATCTTTGCTTCCACATATATATGCTACTATTTTTCGAGTGAGAAAAGATAAGTTTTACCAAGACTTCCCTTAGAATAAACTTGATAGCTCTACCCACGCTCTACTTCCTCGACAACACTAAGAGTCATTGAAAATTACATGATAAAGAATCTCAACCTATACGCTTTACCATGAAAAGAATCCATGCCTGATAGGTTTACAATTTCTATTAGAACACAATATCCATCCTCGTATGGTGTAAAGGAACAAGGTACATAAGTCATGCCCATGCCTCAACTATATACCAATAAATATCTTGAATCCAATATATAGTCTCATATAAGTACATACCAACATTTGATGTACCCAAATATAAGGCGTCTTTCTTGGGTATAAAGTATAAACCTCTTATTTCTGTAAGTCTTGATCAACATCAAAGTTCTTAGTTTTAGGTTGATGTCTAGCAAGTATCTCAATAAACATTAAGCTTGAACATATAATATATTCATCAAAATCAAAGTCTACCGCCAACCCATGAAAAAAGACCTACATTATAGGAGATTAGCCATCCTTTAAATAGTAAATTATCCATTTTCCAATTAAATATTTTAAAAGAATTATAATCTTATATATAATAATCTATAAATAGACCATAGTATATCTGCATTTTTTCTCTTCCTTGCTCAACTACTTCTCAAGTTTTCTCATGTGTAAGGTGAAAGAATTTCCCCATAGCATATGTTTTGATTTCAATCTTTTTAAAAACAACTTAATATAGGAATTTATTCGAGATTTTGAGCATTTTAGTAAATGTTTTCTTTCCATATTACACTAGAGCAAGTTTGTTATTGAAGAGTAACCTCTTGGATTTAATTTTGTCTAAAAAGAAGATTTTTATTTATAAGAAGACAAAAATATAAATATTTTTTAAGCAATGATTTGTTTGTAAAACTTAATGATATGATAATATATCTCTCTATAAACAAAAGAATTTATTTGGAAGGTTTGATGGTATGATATGAAAACATATTAGCGCTACTACAAAATAAAACTATAGCGACATTTTTCGAAAATCCATCACTAAACATCCGTTGTTAAAATATATAACGACGATATTATTTGTTGTGAAATTATTTTTATACTTTAACAATGAAGGTCATATCCGTTCCTATATCATCAACGTTTGTCAATTGCTATTTTTAAAATTGTAACTAAATTTCGCTAGATTTTGACTAAACTAGCGGCAATTAGTTAAAATTTTGAAAAATAGTAATGGATAAATATCGCTATATGCACCGTCGTTAATGATATAATATTGTATATGATATCCGTCGCTAATTTCAAGTATAAAAAATAATCTCACAATGAATTTTACCATCGAAATATATTTAATAATGGATGATGCATTGACAAATTTTGAAAAAAAACATTGTTATAGATCCATTTTGTTATAGTGTAAATCACAACTGGAAAATTATTCTACAAATTTGGATGATTTTGACGATGTGATAATGTACCCCTAAAAATGAACTTTATAACATAGAAAATTTAGATATTATGTTTGTATATTAAATATTTTTTTATTCGACACAATATGCCCCTTATAATATGTGATGGTGTTGTTAAACAAATCATGATTGATAGAATTATATGAAAAAAAATATGTGTTGCAGTTGATATTCAATAATTCATATATTATATATTTTAGTATTAATTTTTTTATCTAAAAAGCAGTTTTTTTAGATTACCAAAAAATAAAGATTCATACATAGGGTCTATTTAATTAATTTATTCATACACAGAGAATAAATAAAGACTCTGAAA
The DNA here is from genome assembly GCA_037367405.1 of Ottelia alismoides. NCBI lineage: Eukaryota > Viridiplantae > Streptophyta > Magnoliopsida > Alismatales > Hydrocharitaceae > Ottelia > Ottelia alismoides. The sequence goes on along the minus strand of JAZKJV010003246.1, from coordinate 850,323 downwards.
AATAAATATTAGAACACAAATGTTATTATTTATTTTAGAACATTAACAAATTGTAAAAAGAGAAATGCATATTTTCCTTCGTATATCTAGAAATGATGCAAAATGTTCGAAAAAAATCATTGATATCTTTGCCTTGATTTTAGGTCAAAAAATGCTCACACTATTTTTATGAAAAAATCTACATCCAAACCTATCTTTTTATTCTATATAGCACTCCAAGCAAATAATACTGTCTTCATCCCTGCCAAATATCATAATATATAGTAGACTTATATAAATTTGATCTTATATATGTTTGTGTAGCCTGATAGTCCAACTAATGGAAAATAAAGTAAACTCATGCACCTTGCAAGTAGCAAGATATCTTAACAAATCTTGGTAACACTTATTAGAAAGCTCAAGCACCTCATCAATTTATTTAATTTCATTATTTGATGCATAATATAAAAATGATTTTATCTGTCAACCTTTAACTTAATTCCAAATATTTATGTGTATAGATACTCATGTAGCCATATAAGCTTATTCATTTGATTTTAGTTTTAGAAGACCTAATGTGGATCTTCTCCGAACTTCAGTGAATCATAAGTGTGTGAACATATTATTACGCCAATTCAAAATTTAGCAAAAATTGTGATGTAACATAGATCAACCAACCAAAAGTTGTTTTAGTAAGCACGTGAACATTTTTTAACTAATGAAGAACACAATGATCACGAATCCATTGTCATTTAGCTTAAAAACCCAACAACACCAACAACAATGTTACATAATTGTGTTAACTTTCACGTGAAGCCAATCTTTTGGTTTATGTTCAACTAAGATGATTGATGGCTTTTGAAATGAATGAAGTCTATTTATGAATCAAGAATACAAAGAACATGCGAAGAACAAATGAAGAACTTGAAGAATGAACGAGGAATGGAAAGAACACGAAGAGCATAAGTCGTTCCGAATTACGAGAGAGTTTTCTCTTATATTAAGTGATATTTCAGAAAAGTTCTGCAAAGAGTTTTCCCTTATATCATGTAATATTTTAAAGAGAAATTTGACAAAGTTTCTTTTGGTAGAAAGTGAAATATGAAAGAAAGACAAAATGAAGGATCGGCGTACCTCACGTCATGGGTGGGTGAAGCATGCGAATAATCACATACTCTCTGATGGAAATATCGTCCTCACCAGAGTAGGGCATTATTCAGGTTTCTACATCACTTAACTAAGAATTCCTGGGGATCACACTGGTGGAGGAGGTGAATGAGTATTTAAAAATTATGACACTTTAAAATAATTAATAGAGTTTAAAGAGTATGGACAAAAAAACCATATATATAACCACAACACACAGACATTTACCTGAAAACTCAACCAGGTAATTAATAGAATGACCCAGGTCATTTTAGAATTATCGACCAGCTGAGTAGATCAACTACTTCACTATTTCTAGTTATTTGCATAGATAACTCAATCGTTTACAAATCTCTTGGATCAAACACTAAAATACTTTGATGTCTTTGACCAGCATATCATAGACACACCAGCATATCAAACATTGCGGCAACATCGAGAGGGTAGGTAGACTCTGACTATCCTTTAATCTCCTTGGATTGGCAGACTTGAATATCCAAGAAACTTACAAACTTGGATCTAACATACTAATACCAAGATTTCCTACAGAAAGAGTTAACTTCAAAGCAATTATAATAACTTTTGTTGTATCGATTGCAAAGATATATTGTTAGTCAATTATTTTAATAGTGAGCACAAACAACAATGTTATCTCTGACAAAAGTAGCACATGTGTATAAAATAATGTTTTGAAAGAATATCACCCATAGTGTTGTTACCTGCAGAGAGTATCTTCGACAAATATCATAAAAACTTGTCTTGGAGGCATGTGATGAAACTCGATTTCATTCACCTTAATGCATAAAATTGAGTTAAATTCCTAAACAAATATATTCTTATATGTATTAATATGTGTTTATTATAAATTAATTCTTGTAGCATAAAAAATTCTTTTTATAACTCAAAAACACCTAAATATGTAAAAGGAAAATTCAAGAAGAAACACAAAAATACATGAATTTGTACATGAAATGATAGCAATACAAATATACATGCATACATATATACTTAAAATATTTATAACTAACTATGTACAACTTCGTTTCGATTATTTTTTTAATTAATTCAATAAAAATATATAGAAAAATATTAAATCATCGCATAAATACCACCTTAAACAATTGGCAATTAGAACAGGTTATTTTTTTCCAATAGACATGTATTCCATATTTTATATATAACATATTAAGTCCAATTCGCCCCAATTTACCTTTAAAGTTCATCATTTAAAATATTTAAATTTTGTAAAAATACTATGAAAGTGATCAGGGATCATTATGAAAAGTTGATTTCGGGACCCATTTGTACAACTTTTTACACTTTTTTCTTTCTTCTGTACAGAGTTCATTTTAAGTCACTTTCTCTTGATTTTAATTTTACTCTATTACTTATATATTTTATTCAAATTTACAAATATAAAATCAACTAAAAATTACAAAATAAAAAAGAAACAAAAGTATGCCTTTTCTATACAAGTCATTTTAACTTATATTCTATCCCATTATTTCAGTGTTTTTTATTTCATAAAATCAAAAATCAGCAAAAAAAAGTTTGAATAGTATATAATGTATTTTATTGTTATAAGTATGGGATTATTATCAACAAGAAAATAAAAAAAGACCAAAAATATTGGTATTTTATACATTAAAAATTGGCTTATAATTTATATCTTTAATCGTAATCATTTTTTGGAGAAACTTTCTTTAGCAATATTTTTGATAAAAATATAGAGAGAATTTCATATTTTGAGTTTTTCAATTGATGGCCTCCTATTGTTATTTCATGCTCATTTTCATGTATTTAGCCTTTCTTTTTGTGATAGGGTCACATGGTCTAATTTGAACCGCACTTGACTCCCACTATAGTCCAAGCATTTGAAATGCTCCACCCTCATTGACCAACACCCCTCCACCTCACCCCTCTCCTTTTTTTGGAATGTTGACAAATGGTCAACATTTCCACCTCCATTTTCACCCTTCCTCCCTTGACGTTCTAGGATCCTGCAACCCATCGACCGCCTTCTTCTTTGGCCACAACACACGTCCTCCTCCTTGAAACTCTCCACAAGAACAACAACAAAGCCTCTCCACACAATTAAGTAGAGTCGGGTACATGGATTCTTTGCCTCCATTCAGATCTATCTTGGGTCAATCTCGGGCTTATATCTAAAAAAACTAAGATCCCTTTGTATAGTCTCCTTCCAACATTTTTTGGGCCATCCTTGCCCTCTCTTAGTTGGCTCAACATCCCAAAACTCGCATCTCCTAACTGGTGCATCAGTTGACCTTCTTTGCAAATGACCAAATCATCTTAAGCGGTTTGCTCACATCCTATCCTTAATCGGAGCTACACCAGCTTTCTTTCTGATTACATCCTCTTTGAAACTCTTCACCAAATAAAAAAGAACCCATGCCCAAACTTCGAATCATGACCCATTAGATCAAGGTTTCCTCTAGATCCTCCTCTCCTATCGTCTAAGTGACCTTAGACGGGTCTGGCGAGAGTTGAGTATAATACCAACAAGCTTTTCATGGCGGAGTGGTCCATGTGGTTCCAACCATCTGCAACAAATCTCCGGTCGAATAACAACATGATGACCAGGTCATATTCATTGGAACACGAATCAACCCAGGTGAATACATCCATTTGTTATGTTAATCATAGTTTTAATTGTAGTTTTTATTTGTTCTTTTTCTTCCAATTTTAGATAGAGATCCATCACCATCTTTGTTCATCCCTTCCCTTCTCACGGTAAACCATATTTATATATGTTTTCAACTGCCCTTATTCCCACCTCTCTTCCGCAAACCTTCTTTAAGTCCAACCACATGCGATGGCCAAAGAGCATCTCCTCCTCCCTCCCATGGAGAACATCCTTTCATCATCCCAATTTTTATTATCTTATTTGTTGTTCGGGTCTTGAATTCGAGAGTACTTCTTTTGCATGTCATAAAGTTAGCATCAAACTTGTGTCCTTTCATCAAAGGCCTGTGAGCCAGCTCGCAGCCTTCGTCGGAGGGTTGTCATCCACCTCCTTCGCATGCCCCCTTTCATTCCTACATAGCAAAGATGAACGAATGGGGCGTCAACGAGCCACATCATCAATTGGATACCCCTATAACCTATTGGAATTAATGTTGTTGGGATATTTTGATGGTCAATATCAGGTTGTATTAATGTATCTCAATTCCTAGAATTCAATGTTTCAACCCTGTGGGGTGCTGTTTAGTCCCACATCGTGGAGACTCAAAACTGGCACTTGGTTTTTATATGGAAAGTCCTGAGACTAGTCTGGAAACAGACTAGAGAGGACTTTGGACCACCACACACACGTGCGCGCCCCCGCCTCCGCGTCGGGTCGGGCCGGGCTTGGGTGCCGACGGCTGCGGTTGTGACGTGAAGACGGGATCCGTTTTGTGTAACCGTACGTTTGAATTCCAAGGGACGTGTCCCTTTATCCTCTCACGATGCGTAACCGCTCAGACATCTTTAAGGATCTCTTAAAGTCATGGACGTGGGTTACGAACATACGATTCTCATTCTCACCGCCTCCTCCCTCCCTCTCACGATCTCGGACTTTGTCTACGGAGGTGGCTTTCGAGGATGCTCAAGCATGGTGCGCACCGTCGACGAGCGTGGACCGTCAGACCCTGGGCGCGTCACGTCAAGGCCCTGTGTGTCGGTAAAGTGGGGGAGGGGGCGTTGTCTCTCTAAGGGGAGTCCTACAACATGAGACTTCGGTTGTTATCTCCAACTCTCCTTTTTTGTCGCATTGTTTGTCGTGATGTTTGTTTTAGGATTTTTTTCCTTGTTCTAAAATGCATACATTCATTAAATGGATATTTTTCTTGTTATTAATGATCTGGATGCATACATACTTTGATTTAAACTGCAAACGTGTTCATAATCTGATTCATGTATATATGTTGATATCTTTTTTCTCAACAATCTTAGAGAGATAGATCTTTAACAAGATAAGAAAAATGTCGGATTTGAGGTTTCGTTCTCGTGTGGATTTCACTGGCATGCCAGAGAAATTCGAGAGCCAGAATTTTAAGCGTTGGCAACAACGCATGAAAATCTGACTGACCACGATTGGCCTGATTTTGATTATGGAAACTGAATGCCCTAAGTTATCTGAACAGAATCCAGATCTAGATGCGGTTAAGATGGTGGATGCGTGGAAAGAACATGACTGTCTATGTCATGAGTGCATTCTTACTACACCATCGAACGTTCTGTTCGATGTCTATGTCGCATCCACCAAGACTGCTAAAGATCTATGAGAGGAACTGGATAAGAAATACAACACAGAGGATCTGGGTACTGAAAAATACTCGGTATCCAAGTTCCTAAAGTTGCAGATGACAGTGGGCAAATCGATTTCTGAATAGGCTCATGAGTTTCTATTATTGCTCTCGGTTTAGCTGAGGCGGAAATAAAACTTCCTGAAAAGTTTCAGGTCATGTCAATCATTGAGAAATTTCTCAAGTCCTGGGAAGATTTTAGGATGTCCCTAAAGCACGGGAAGGGAAAAATTTCTCTGTATGATTTAATGATTTCAATAGCTATTGAAGAGGAGCATAGGAAACAAAAACATGTGATGCATGTTGACGTGAACCCTAAGCTCAATTTGATAACCTCAAAGGGAAATAATGCTAAAGGGAAAAATAAGAAACTGAAAGTCAAGGGAGAAATCTAGAAAAAACTAAAGAACAAACCTTGCTGGCAGTGTGGACAGGTTGGACACTGGAAGAAGGATTGCCCTTCTCTAAAGATTCAACAGAAGTCTACGGATGTCGTTCCTTAGGCTCTTGTGCTGACTGAGGGAGGTGGGCCCGGTGAGGTGTATGTCTCAATGAACCATGAACTCTATATAGTAAACGAGCCTAATGAGTGGCTTGTTGATACTGGTGCAAATGCACACATTTGTACTGACATGACCTTTTTTGCGTCTTATCAGGCTTCAGCCGGTAGAACAGTAATGATGGGAGCAGATCTGCAGCCAAGGTGCTTGGGTCTAGACGAGTCGAGCTGAGATTCTCAACTGGATGAGTTTGGACATTGCGTAGGGTGCTCCATGTTCCTGATATTAAGAAGAATGTCTTGTCTGGTTCTTTATTAGTTAGAGAGGATTTTCAATTAGACTTTAAATGTAATAAAGTAGTTTTTTTGAGACATGGTATTTTCTTTGACAAAGGATATTTGGCTGATCATGATCTTTTATTTAGAATCAGATGGGACATTGATAGTTCAGTTAATAATATTGCTGGTTTTGATTCTTCTAGTTGTATTGTTTCAGATATTGAATCTATTGATTTATTGTATGCTAGGCTAGGACATGTGAATCTCAATTATATGAAAAGAATGATGAAACTTGACATGATTCATGATCATACTAAGGATAAACTCACTAAATGTGAAATATGTGCTCAAGCTAAGTTGCCAAGAAAGCATTTTCATTCTGTGAATAGGGAAACTGAAATTCTAGACTTAGTGCATTCTGATATTTGTGAGTTTGGTGGTGTGATGATTAGAGATAACAAAAGATATTTTATCACCTTCATAGATGATAGCAGTAGATACTGTTATGTTTATCTGCTTAAACTAAGGATGAAGCCTTAGAAAAGTTTCTTATCTTTAAGAATGAAGCAGAAACACAAGTCGGTAAAATCATTAAACGTCTAAGGTCAGATAGGGGTGTTGAATACACATCTAAGATATTTGATGAAAAATGCAAATTATTTTGCATAGTTCATGAGGTCACTGCACCATATTCACCACAGTCTAATGGAATAGCAGAACGAAAGAATAAGACCCTAACTGATATGGTCAATGCACTTTTACAAAGTTCTGGGCTACCATCTTACATGTGGGGGGAGGCTTTGAATACGGCTTGCCATATTCTAAATAGAGCTCCCCTACTACATAAAGATAAGAGTCTATTTGAACTTTGAAGAAATAGGAAACCAAACCTAAAATATCTCAAAGTATTTGGATGCTTGGCTAAGGTCTTAGTCCGAAAACACAAGGAAAGAAGCTTGGACCTAAAACAGTTGACACGGTCGTCTTAGGATATCTAGAAAATAGCTATGCCTATCGATTCTTAGTAATTCGATCTGAGATCACGTGCATATATACTAATACTATTGTTGAACTTCGTGATGCTACCTTTTTTTAGGATATTTTTCCAATGAAAAAAGGAATTCCTGAAAATCTGACTAGCGATGTAGCCTCCACATCTGGTTCTATTCTACAACAAATAGAAAAGATGTCAAATGTGGGGGTTACCTCTTCTTAACCCAATGAACTTTTGAAGGATGTTGAACCTAGACAAAGTAAGAGGCATAGGATTGCCAAGAATTTAGGTAGCGACTTTGTCTCCTACCAAACCGCAGGTGATTCTCCCACATACAAGGATGTCATGGCTTCTACTGAAGTAAGGCATTGGAAGGATGCCATTAAATCTGAAATGGATTTGATCATTTCAAACGGCACGTGAGAATTGATCGATCTACCTCCTGGGTGTTCTACCATAGGAAGCAAATGGGTATCAGAAGGAAACTTAGACCAGACGGATCCATAGAAAAATATAAGGCAAGACTTGTAGCCAAATATTTCAAGCAAAAGGAGGGTATTGATTATTTTGATACATATTCCCTTGTTACTAGGATGACTACGATTCGGATGCTCATTGCGTTGGCCTCTATACATTATCTCACAATTCATCAAATGGATGTGAAGACTGTCTTTTTATATGACAATCTTGAGGAGGAGATATATATATGGATCAACTAAGGGATTCGTAGCATCTGGTAATGAAAGAAAGGTCTGCAAGCTTGTAAAATCTCTTATGGACTAAAACAAGCTCCGAAACTGTGGCATGGCAAGTTTGATAAGACTATCCAGTCTTATGGCTTTATTGTTCATGAATCCAATAAATGTGTGTACTCTATTATTAAATGTGATATGTTTGTTGTCTTGTGCCTATATGCCGATGATATTTTGATGTTTGGATCAAACATAAGGATAGTGGAAGAAATCAAGAGGTCCTTGAGCAGTAAGTTTGAGATGAAGGACTTAGGAGTTGCAAATGTGATTTTGAGGCTCAAACTGATTAGATCTACTAATAGGATAGATGTGTCTCCGTCACATTATACTGAGAAAGTTCTTGAAAACTTTGGCTATCGGAGCTGTAAATCTGTATGCACTCCTTATGATTCATCTAAACCCCTTTGCAAGAACAAGAGTGGAGTACCTGTAGCACAGCTACGATATTCCCAGATTATAGGAAGCTTGATGTATCTTGTGAACTGTACTCGACGTGATATTTCATTCACGGTCGCAAAGTTGAGTAGATATACAAGATGTCCTGATCATGCTCATTGGGAGACCTTGGATCGAGTGTTGAAGTACCTTAAGGGCACTGCACCTCTTGGAATGCATTATGGTAAATATCCGCTTATCTTAGAAAGATATAGTGATGCAAGTTGGATTGGTCAAATGGAGGTCTCCGGGAGTAACGATGTAACTGGGCATGTATTTACCCTTGGAGGCAGTGCAGTCTCCTGGAGGTATGTGAAACTGACCATCTTGTCTCGGTCTACTTTTGAGACAGAGTTGTGTGCTTTGGACACAACAGGTATAGAGGCTGAATGGTTTAGGGAGCTTCTCTCTGAGATGTCCATGGTGGGTAAGTCGATACTGGCAATTTTTTTACATTGTGATAGCATGACTACTATTGCAAAGGTAAAGAGTTCAAAGTACAATCAGAAAACTAGAAGTTTGATGTCTTCTGGAGTGATTGTCGTGGAATTTGTTGGTATCAAAGATAACATGGCAGATCCACTTACAAAGGGATTTGATAGATCTTTAGTCCAAAAATCTAGCCTTGGGATGGGGCTAAAACCCACTGAGAGTTTAGCCGCAGTAGCAACCCAACCTAAATGTGTGGAGATCCAACAAAATAGGTTCAATGGGAAAACAAACTGTATGGGGAACTGATTGGCACTCATTATGCAACACTTTGCATGTGATTCCTATCCCTGAAATTCGAGTGCCTGAAAGCTGCAGGAAAAGGTTGAGCATCATGCTCTTAATGGATTCAAGCTTTTATAAGCAGGATGTGAGCAGTGCATCCTTGGAGAATGTCACCTATATGAGTATTTCTGTGGGTCACAGATAAAGGATGAGAGTTTATCCTTAATATACTCATGAAACAGGGCAGTGTGAATGGTCATTAATAGCACCAAAATCAGAAGATTGTCACCATAGACTTCACTCTGTTGCTACCACTCGATACCATTACATCAAAGGATTAAAGTTCAAGACTTAGCTTACTTTATTCATGTGATGGTGAAAGGGGATAACTCAGGTAAAGGTTCAAACTGGAAGGTACCTTTACCGAAAGCAGAGTGTGGAAACCTGAGATTTTGGCTATTCGTGTTTCAACAGTGAATTCGTGGAGGATTGTTAGAATTAACGTTGTTGGGATATTTTGATGCAATTTGATAGTCAATATCAAGTTGTATTAATGTATCTCAATTCCTAGAATTCAATGTTTCAATCATGTGAGGTGCTGTTTAGTTCCACATCATGGAGAGTCAAAACTGGCACTTGGTTTTTTATATGGGAAGTCTTGAGACTAGTCTGGAAATAGACTAGAGAGGACTTTGGACCACCACACGCGCACACGCGTGAGCGCGCGCTCGCCCGCGCTGTGTCGTGCCGGGCTCAGGCGTGGGCGCGGTTGTGGCATGGCATGGCGTGACGTGAAGATCGGGTCAATTTTGTGTAACCGCATGTTTGAATTCCAAGGGATGTGTCCCTTTATCCTCTCACGATGCAGTTAAGTATCTCTTAAAGTCGTGGGCATGGGTTACGAACGTACGGTTCTCATTCTCACCGCCTCTTCTCTCTCTCTCTCACGATCTCGGGTTTCGTCTACGGAGGTGGCTTTCGAGGACGCTCAAGCATGATGCGCACCTTCGATGAGCGTGGACCGTCGGACCCTGGGAGCAGCACGTCAAGGCCCTATACGCCAGTAAAGTGGGGGCGTTGTCTCTCTAAGGGGAGTCCTACAACAGGACGCTTCGGTTGTGATCTCTAACTCTCCTTTTTCTTTGTCACATTGTTGATCGTGATGTTTGTTTCCGGTTTTTTCGTTGTTCTAAAATGCATACATTCATTAAATATATATTTTCTTGTCTTTAATGATCTGCATGCATACTACTTTGATTTAAACTGCAGACGTGTTCATAATCTGATTCATGTATGTATGTTGATGTCGTTTTTCTCAACATAACCTACCCCTCCCCTCCTGCCAAATCTGAGCCACCCATCAACAAAGAACCAATGCTGTTAGACCTCACCATCTATGCCTTCCACTCTGCCACACATCTTGGATCGACTAACCGCTAGATCTCGAATTTATGCCTCTTCATCCTTGCATTCACGTGGACGCCTCAGGATTGCTCGATCAGGCTGACGTTAGCTTTGTGATTTTTACATCTCTACCCTTGAGCATATTGCATATTACAGAGAAAATCCCCTCAGGCTTTATAAACTCTTGATATTAATTCGAATTGTTCATATATCCTATGTCGTTAAATGTATATTGAGTTTTAATCTGAACTCGAATTTTTATGAGATTAGTTTTGTTTGAAAGCTGACTTAAGTATTTTTATTGTATCAAAGTCATTGTATTTTGATGCATGCATTTTTAATGATGAATTTTTGAAGTCAAGGTAGAGTTTTATCTATTTCATTAGAGAAGTTTTATATGGTTTATATCTTTTGCTCATTTTGTAATATATCATAGATCTAACATAGGCCAAATTTTCCCCCCAAGTTTCATCAAAATATTTTTTTGAATAATAAGTTTCATCAAAAAATACTTTCACTTGTGGCATGTAGAATTTTTATAATATTTTAGGCAATTGATTTACTCAAGGAACATTTTACATGTATTTAAAAATCTAAAATTATGTGTCTGTAACGTTGACTTCTCTATAGTCAAAGATTTTTGTTGGTTTTTTGTTTTACTGGTTAAATAGATTAAAAAATCAAAAGTACGCTTTAAGCCTTCATATAGTTTTATATTTTTAATTAATCATCATCATATCTACAATAGGAAAAAATATTGTAGATTGCTCTCACATAGGTCTACATCATATCTAAAGGGACTTTGCGTGACTTTGTGTCTAGAGTCCAAAAACCCAAAAACATTGAAAATTTAAAAATATCACTTAAATTTCGTATATTATCATAAATCCAAAAGTTTTGTTCCGTTTAATTTTACCTATATAGGAGAAATAGTGGCAGACTTTTAGGACTCCATTTTGAACCATTTGTAGTGTTATTCTGAATGTCTTAGTTGGGATATTTTTCTTAGTGTAGATTTGCTCGTTTGCATTTATTTATTGCATTTATAAATATATCAGAGTTATTTGAATATATTCTAAAAATACAAAATATATTTTCTATATTTTTCCTTATTTTGTATACTTTTTCTTGGTGTTTATGTTTGCATTTTGTGTTGTGTTCTTGTGCTAGTTTATCTCTCCTCTACAGTGTCCTCTCTCCTAGCTTGTATGCCTTCTATTGTGATGTGTGTGTTGTTTTTTTTTATTTTCTTATCATTTTATGTTTGTTTGAGTGAAGTAGATATTTGAAATAAATGTCGAATAAAAACAAAGCTTCTTACTTAGTGCTTCTTGAGTTCGACCTTGGGACTTGCTCAAGTAAATCCACGTACTTCACTCATATATTTTGTTTTGATTCGATAATTCCTACATATAACACCGATAGCTAATCCACCTTGGAATTGACAAATATTGGAAATGCCACATCAAAATGGCACAGTTGGCAAGGAGTAAGATTTTTTTCATCGCTTTTTAGATCTTTGGGCGATTTTGCTCTTTGTGTATATTTTATTGTTTGCATTTTATTTTATTTTTTTACTCCTTATGTATATTTGGTATTGTTGATCTTATATTTTTATCTTGCAAGTCTTGGAGCGACTAGGTAGGTAGGAATACTAGAGGCCGACCTCAATTGACGCAATGATTGCTAAGCAGCTTGGAGAGGATGAGATCGGTGTAGAAATGTAGTTTAGTGTTGCATTTTTACTTCAATAGAAACTTTGTGTAGATATTTGTGTATTTATTTATAATACTTGGTCTGTAATAACCATATATCATGGACACTATTAACTATTATCGAGGTGTGTTTCGATTCCCATTCTGAGTAAGGTCGAGATCTTACCATAATTCTTGTGGTTTTTTTACCTTTATTTTATTTAATTCCTGACTTATTTTCTTGATTCCCGTAATTTGAGTTTTTCGATTTTGATATTCATTTGTTTTTTTGTGAATGATTAGATCCCACAAGTTATTACTCTCTTTTGTTGTGCAAGTAGTTCTTAGGTCCAAATCCATAATATAATCCGTGCACCTAAAACATATGGTTGGACTTAGTCAAATCAGATCAACTTCTTGTCCGCTAATAAGATTTCATGCTTAGGGTGATTTTTGCTTGCATTTGCATTTAGTATAATTTCAATTCATTTCTAATATCCCACATGGAGAGTACTGGAAAGAAAGGTGAGCACTTCTAACTTTCCATCTATCATTTCCAATCATCATTGCATTATTGGCTTCTCCCTCTATTTTTTTACCACTAAGTGAAAAAGGAAATCGAGAACTCGGTAATTGTTTGAAAATATCCAACAAGAGCGAAAACTAAAATTTTAAATGAGAGATTGCTGAGAGCACTTTGATCTTAACATAAAAACCATAAAGGATTCATTTATTGTGTTCACAACACCCTCATTATGTGCATGTACTTTCAATTGAGAGAGGTATGTCGTACAAAAGGATTAATGCTCAAATCCCTCACTGATTGTTTGCAATATTGATGAATCCATGGTTCGTCTACTTTATATGGAGATGTTAGCAAAATCCCATCACTAGTTCACTGAATAAACCCTGTAAAGTGAGATTAATAACCCTACTAACAGTGTTAGAAATTAGATCTAATATCTGTGAATAAATAAAACCTAATTCTGGCTACCTAGAGCTTAATATTTTATATACAAAAATTCACCTTTTTATTTTATTTATTTTTATATTTTAACCATATACTAACTTAGTATACAGTTACACAATGCAAAAAAATATAAAATAAAAATATGTGAACATGTATATATTGCATATACACTAAATTGTTTGCCATTGTTTTACAGTTTTCTAACTGATAAAAAATACATAAAAATAGATTAATATGTATATATATTATATAAACACATCTCTAATCACAACCTATTGAAAATATATAAATAAATGCAAACATAAAAAATGAGGGATTAATTATCAAATTAATACCTATACAAAAATGTATTTTGAACAATTGACATCTTTTAATTGTGAGCCCTTCATGAAAGTTGTAGATTTCATTGAGACCAATAAATTTCAGGTTGACTACCTTGTTCATTTGAGTTTCTTTATATTTTATTTCATACTTTCTTTTTGTTTATTTTATTGGTCAACGTCAACTCCTTTTCTATACTCTCATTAGTCCACGTCACCACCCCACACACACAATCTCTTTCTCTCTCTCCAGCACTTCTCCCACCCGCCAGCCAATCAGAACTCGTCCAACATTGACTCCAAGTCAACTAGCCCCCTCTTTGGCCCTTACGAACCCAGACGTGTTTCCCACTTTCTCCCTCATATCCCCTTCGTTCATCGTCGGTATCCGCCTCCTTAAACACATGCATGTAACCTCCCCATGACCCCCGTCTTTTTTGAACCTTCAAACCTCCCATTAAACCCTAAACTGCTATCAATCATCCCTATAAAACCCCATGGTACTCCCACCGTTGTCCAGTATTCACCATTGTAATCCTCCACCTCTGGTGCAATTCTCCTACCCAGTGACAATCGGAGGAGTTCCTAATCATGCGACGACAAGATCATGAGGACGGTGAGATCTACGGCCTTCTCATATGGTTGTGTAGCATCTCCAAATCTGCAGAGCTTGTGCCTCTCTGCTAGAGCATTCGAGTGAAGACATGAGGTCATTCGTCCTTCCAGGCAATCCGGTCAACCCTCTCCGCTCTCAGTACCTCCTCAGGTAACCCCTTCGTGTCTTCTTTCTTTTCCTTCTTTACAGATCCTCTTCCTTCGGGAAGATGAAACCAACTACTTTGATTCCACTCCACTGAACCCAAAATAAACCCCCTTCGACTCGACCAATCGCCTTCATCAGACCTCCCCATCTGGTTTTCTTCCTCCTCCTCCAAGTCTACCATCTCTGTCCTCACATATGTTGGAGCATCAAGCTCTATTCTCTCACCTTGAGGATCAACACCATCCCCCTTCCTTTTTTCTTTGGTTTTGCTAACATCTATAGGACAAACCTTCCTAGAGCTCAATCAATGCTAGCACTTGCAGATGAAGAAAGGAGCATGAGCTCTACCTAGAGTTCTGTCTCCATCGCAACATCATAAGAACCATCAGGCTCCTCCCTCCATGTTTCACCAGACCCACGTAGAGCGGGGGAGGATCTCTTCTGCAGATATCAGTGGAGGAGGAACCAACACTTCCTTCTAGATCAATCGTCCCTCCTTCTCCCAAGCTCTTCCTCGACCATTGCTCTGTCGCCCGCGTCGTTCAGCCCGAGGAAGAAGGAGATCACTCGACACTACATGTGTCGTCAGATGTTCTTAATCCTACAGCCCCTGACCAAGACCTCCTCGGGACATCTGATACAAAACCAAAAGACTCCTTTGTCGTTAGATCCATCCCACACGAGCCTCCCAGCCTTGGGTGGTCCCTAGCCATCGTAACACGCCACATGGTGGCATGGCACCCGAAGATCCACTCGAATCGAAGCTGCCTCACGTGCTCCATATGCATGTGCAACACTTTTGTATTGAGGCCCCCACACTTTTATAGGATCACAAAAGAGTTCCGTCTAGATCATATTATAGAGAAGTCCCTTTTTCTTTTAATATTCACATATAAGCCTCTATTTAGGACTATTTTTATTATAAAAACTCATATTTTCCTTTCAAAATAGTCTCTATAACTTCTTTATTGTATATCTTTTACATTTTTAATCCTACAATTGCATATTTTATGTCATTTTGGAGCTTGTTTGATGATATATCATATTATATTATTTGAGGACGGATCAAAGCTTGACTAAATGGAATTATTATTCTTGTACTAAATTGATATATTGATGAATCTCTAATTTATTATCACCATACTCCTTAATTACCCTCAGAGCATAAACTTTTTAATTAAAATCTTTATTGATTCTGGTTAATTAATAATTGACCCTTCTCCTGTAAATAACCCTAATTAGTGTACAAAATTAACCACTTTTATTTTCTTTTCTTTTTGTAGGCTAGCTCCACTGCTTTTACAAAGTTAGCGCACACTGATCAACAATTATTTAGTTTCATCACACCCTGGCACTTAGGTCAATAACAAATAATGGCATGAGAACTTGTTCACATATTGGCTAGGGTTTGCTGACACTCAGATTTTGAAGCCTTCATTGACTTTATCACATCCTCGAACATCATTGAATCGGGTCTGGACTCAAATCTCCGGTCCTAGTCCCTCAAGCGATAACTGAACTCATCTCATCATTCATGCAATTTTGAAAGTGATGTATTGATCATATTCTTTAGAAGGTAGAGATTAAGAGTGCAATATAATGCTTATATCTATCAAACTAGGGAAGTATAGATTATTAAGTCTCAAACCCTGATGACTAAGGCTAGTTAACTTAGATTCTCAAGATCTCAAAAATCAAGTGTTCTCAAATCCCCAAGCCTTGAGTGATAGTGGATATGTCAGGAATACACCAAGTCCAAAGTTAGTGATTTTTATAATTTTTGGATTTTGCAATTTTTATGGATTTTTTTATTTCCGAAGAGAAAAAATGGTTGGCCTAAGCTCATATGAATAGTTGCATCTACTTTCAGCTAGTATGGGTGTAAGTACGGACTGTCAGATGGCTACATATATTACTTCAAGACGGTGACATTCATAATCTTTTAACCACCCACTCTGCTAAGGGAGACTCTAGTTCCCTCACTGAGAACTAGCTACTCATTTTTAAGCTCGGTAGTTAGAATCGCTGCTAAAGAAAAGTTCTTTTATTATTTCTAAATTTTTATGGAATTTTTTAATAAGTTTACTTGCATTTACAAAAACAAGGCAGTTAGTCCCTTATTTTTGAAAATATTCATCAAACCATGTCACATAATATATAGATTTTCAAAACATTTTTCAAACAATTTTCAAAATGAGTCAAATTCTATTTTTCATACCATTGTCAATTTTTTTTCAAAATAGTGTCACACAGTTAGAAATGTTATCAAAGCATTTAAAAATATTTTTACGAAAGTCATTTCAAAATACTTATACCCTAGACCCAAAAGGTTTCAAAATTTTCAAAATATGAGCTATGGCTAAAGTATATATACAATATATACAATATACTACCTATACTTAACTTTTGCTGCATCCCCATAGCACAAAGTGATATGAAGTCGTAGCTCAAGTTAAAATACAAGGTGATATAGCAAAGTGACTCAGATGTTTCCCCTATACTTAGGTTAAAATAACCTAAGTATAAGAAGAACAAGAAGAGGGAACAATATACTTGACTTAGTTCCCCATATACTTATGCTGAGAATAGCCTAAGTAGAGAGTATGCAATAAGGATAGTGGGACCTGCTGTGAGTACTCAGAGATTGTACAAGGTTTCCCCTACACTTGGGTGGAAGGGTAGCCTAAGTATTTGGGTGTGAGGAATTAAGGATGGGGAACCTCGAATTTGTTAGGTTAGAGAGGGAGCGGATTTACAAAAATGATTGATGAATCTGCGGAGATGAGGGTAGAGTCACTAGGGTCATAGGAGGGTTGGGTAAAGATCATAAATCAGGCTCAACCAAGCAAGCACAAACCCTTGATTCACCAACATACACATGATGGTCGTAAGGGTTCAGACAAATTTATCATGTCTGTTTTTAGTTAGTGATCATCCAAATTTTTAGTCCATTACACAGAATAAAAGATAGATTTTGAGCACTATCATAGACATATAACCTCACCTCTCAAGTTGCAATCACAAACTGCATTCAATGAGGGTATTGCTCTTTTAAAATCCAAGGTTCATTTTATTCCATTTATTTTTGTCGACTTATATTAATAGTCCTAATTTTTAGCTTAAGGTTATCACTGCATTTAATGTGAGTACAGATCAAGAAATCATCATCTATGCAGTCATTCCCAATTTCCTGTAATATCCTAAGTGATAAATCAAGATTGAGAAAAACTGATGCATTCGTGAAATGCATGAAGCATGCTTTGAGAGAAGACTTACAGTGCCTCCAGCAATCTTCATGTGTGTGCAAGACTGTATTTAAATTTGACACTACATGCATGCAAGTCGATAAAACCTCACCCTAAACAAGATATTATTAGCATGAAGAATTGGAGTTAAATTTGTCTATAGATAGATCGATGTTTATGTGTGTCTCAATGAATCAAAGAGAAGTGAATTCTCCTCGATCCTTATTGTGTATCCTAACCTATGAATCAAGCACATGAAATTTGAACAGTAAGCTCAGAGAGTCGCATGCCTAACCATAGGTTCAAACACTCAAGTGAAGCCCCACCCGGACTGGGGTGACTCAGGCTCCACATATACAAGCAAGGTTCAAGTTCGATTTATACATGCGAGCCCTCGAAGGAGGATTGCTGGAAATGTAATTATTATAATGATTTACAAAAATGAAATGAAATGCATTACTAATTAAATTCCTCAAATTCTTCAGGGTTTCTTCGTAGCTCCTTGCAACAAGAGCTCCCAACTCCATGCCTCCATGTTGATCAAGCGTCCCCCATATCCATGGGCCTTGCCACAAAAGAAAGTTATCAAAAATACATCAAAAAATTAATCAACAAAGAAAATGCAAAAACAAACACAACATGAAGACCTAAATGTTTGAAATTAATCAACTCAAAAATAGTACATTTAAATCCAAAATATAAACAAGGATGAAACGTGTCCCCGGCAACGACACCATCTGATGAACCGTGAAATCGCCTACTTAATTTGTTGTTTTTATCTTCATAGTATAGGCGATGATTTCATATTTATGCATAATACCACTTCTTTGAATAAATGGATAAAAATTTTACTTAGTAGGTCTACCAAGATCGAACATAGGAATATGAGCCTCCTCATCGATAAATCGGAAATTAATGGTTAAATTTGGGTAATTACATTCTTAAATCCAGGTCTGCTTATGCATATATAATGGATACATAAAATGCATATATACTGGATACATAAAATGCACAGACAAAACAATATGATGTAAATAAATGGGATGCAAATATATGATGCAAGACAATTAAACAAAGATGCACACAACATGAGGATGCATTTTTTTAGTTTATTATGTGCAAAACAAATATAATGTAAGAAAAGGATATGAATGGAATGCTGAAAAGTATGCAATTTTTAGTATGATTTTTAGCAATTAAGAAAAAATGTGCAAGAATGCCATAAGATGTTATGATGTAAGATGATGCAAGCACAAATGGACAGCATACAAAAAGATGCCCTAAAATGATTCATTCATTGAGCATAAATAAAGAGGATTAATTTCAATATCAATTAAAGCACATATATCTTTTACTATTTGAATAATGGAACTAAAATGAGGAATAAATGATATAATTAACAACTAGAATTTAGAATCTTAAATTGTGCATCAAATCAGAGAAATAAGCATGGCATTATGGAGAGCATCACATTAGAAAAAATGAAATTTAAATCAACTGAAATGGAGATTGTATGCTCGAGATATTGATGAAAGAGTCTAGGGGCATAATTGAGAAGAAAAACATGAAAAATAAAGAGATAAATAATGTAAATTGATCCTCATAGGAACATATCTGAAATTTATGGAAATTGGCAGGACCCTTTTGCAAAATTCTCGGGCGCAACACGTGAGGCATATGTGCCTAGGGAGGACCTATTTTCAAATTCTAAAAAGCGATGAGGTGAAGTGTAAAATGTCCAACATGCACGCACGCTGCACGTGCACAGGCCAGGTTCGAGGCGAGGGTCGATCGGTAGCAAGTATGGAAGTCACGTGGCGTGGCCTACTCGGAGCAGGCTCGGTCCCACCAAGATTGTTGGGATGGGGAAGAGCGACGTGGAGATATCTATGTCGTTGGATGGTCGTCGAGGAGGCACCATCCAACGGTACCTGCTCAATCTGGGAGTTCTCATCTGCCGCAAAGGTGGCGACAATTATGGACCTTTGTCGAGGAGCCTTCTCCTCCTCCTTTCTCCTCCGAGAAGCCTGACGCTAGGGGAAGCTTCTAGGACCACAGGCGAAGAAACTGGCAAGTTGAGGAGGCGGTGGCGGGGCTTGGCATGCACTCGGAGGAGGAGCTTTAAAAAGGAGCTCCTCCAAGGCATCCAGTTAATAGTGATTGACCTGTAAGGGGGTTAGTCAATAGCCGAGGAGTGCGTACAAGTGAAATGGCAGGCTACAGGGTGGAGAACGAAGTGCCCATAGTGAGATCTCCTTCGCCTCTGATGGATGAGATGGTCTGAAGTTGATGGGGTTGCAGAGGAAGGAGAGTGGTGTTCGGAGGGTAGTGCATAGGTGATGGATGTGTAACAAAGCTCGGAGAGGGTTCAATATAAGGTGAGGTGATGTGTGTGTCACTGACAAAATTAGAGAAATTGAAGGAAAAGGAGGTGGAGGTCTTACGCAGTCGGAGAAGAGGTACAACGGAGGAGGAGGTCTGGGATGAGGATCTGGAGGTCCTTTGATCGTTGTTCGACCTAGGCGATCTGTCCATGGAGATCAACGGTATCAGAGCACCATAACTTGGCTATGGCAACCAAGGGTCAACACCTGGGGAAAGTGAGCCCATTGTCGGAGCTCAATCTTGCTTCCCCCTGTCACGGGGAGGAGGAGAGACCTAGGAAACCCCCCTTGGAATGGTGGATCGAGTTGGAAGTGGTCGAAGGAGTTGGTTTTATAGGATGGATCTTCGGTTGTTACAGTGGTGACGAGATGATTTGCAACCGTCGCTCTTTCGTCATAGGAATAGGATCGAGGGGAGTAATGGTTGAGTGGATCAGAGGAGGGTGAAGGCGACATGAAGGAGGTATTAACAAGCTGAGAGAGTGGATGAGGTGGTTGCTAAAAATGGAAGGGGAGAGGATCGTGGCGAGGTGTAATGTCTGAGAGAGGGGCATTTAGAGGAGGAAGAAGGGGTCCTATCAGTTGGATCTTGTGCTCCAACGAAAGCTATGAAGGCACGAGGGAGTGGGTTAGATCATATCAAAGGATCTGATCCAACGGCTAGGAGTGTGGCACTGGGGAGGCCATGATAGGATAGGAGGTTAATCCTACAACTAGGAGAGAAGGGGTGACGTGGAGGAGATGGAGCCGTTGGATGCGACACAATCAACCAGTTGGGAGGAGCGCAGGAGTGGGTGGTGGAGATCACATCTGATGGGGAGATCTAAGGGTCCAGAGAGAGACGGAGAAGGACGGTTGAGATGGAGGTGGGAGAGGGAGATCCAAGGATCCTGGAGGAAGTCGGGTGGCGTGAAGGAAGATGGGTCGCGTGTCGACTTCAGAGAACGCCACATGGCCCAATGGAATTATTCGGAAATTGAAAAACAAAAGCAAAATACAGAAGAAATAAGAGCAAGTTGAATTAGTAAAAAGTCAAAACATGAAAGTTGTAGATCTCGATGAGATCTACAAGTTTTATGTTGAACAAAAGGCCAAAAGAGATCAATTACACAAAACAAAAAAATTTAGATGTATTTTTAATAGATAAAAACATTAGCTTTTAATTCTTTTGCAGTTTTTTTATCTTTTTAATTTCTTTTTTAAAATCAAATAAATATCTACAATAAATTACTCTAATTTTTAGGAATTTTTAATAAGAAATAAAACAAGGAAAATAAAGAAAATGAAAAGGGTTGATTTTATACATTAAGTAGGGTTATTTACAGAAGAAGGGTCAATTATTAATTAAGCAGAATTAATGAAGATTTTGATTTAAAAGTTTATGCTCCGAGGGTAATTGAGGACTATAGTGATGATAAATCAGATATTCATCACATATGTAGGCTTGATTTAACATATATTCACAATTGAATTATTGAGAAATTTGATTTATTTTGTAAGGATTAAATATGGGAGACATAATTATTAGTTATCTCTCTGATATTTGTGATTGAAAATCATTCTTTAAGAATTAAGATTGTAGGAAACTTGGAGCTATTAATTTGAAGATTAATCTGTTTGCTATTGGTATTAAGATTAATCTCAATGTAAAATTGATTGACTTAACTTGAATTATAGCATGCAACTTTGAGTTTTGAATAGCAAATATTTCTTGAATCTATTTATTTAAGATCTGCTATTTATTTAGGGATATTATTGATCATATTACTTAGAGGATTAAAATTGATAATCATGAATCCATCTCTTTCTCTTTTTTCTTTCTCTTTATTTCTTTCTTTATTTTATTTATATCTACATCCGTTCATCATTGCATTGTTTTCTGACAAGAATTTTTTTCATTTAAATTAAATATATAGATTAAGTGAAACCAAGCAACTAGAGAACCAACGTTCCTGAGTTCGACCTTGGTATACTTATCAAGTAAAATTGACCACCCTTAATTTGTGAAACTTGCGGTTTTTGATAAATCATTTTCTATCTCCTGTCCTTCAACTCAACTCTTTTAAGAGAGGTAGAAAGATGTTCATCAAATGGCACAGTTGCTGGGAAGCTACGAATACTTTAGGGTTTAAATTAATCATTATATTTATTCTTTGTAATTTCAATTTTAGTTTCACTATTCTTATGCATTTTATTCTTCATTTTGTCTTGATTTTATCTCTTTCCACTTGTACTTACCAATTGAATTTTTGCAGGACTATGTCGGAGCGCATCCAAGGAAAAACTCAAGGACCTAGAGAAGATTTTTCTAAGTTGTGAGAAAGGGTAGTTTGGGTTTAATTCTATAATTTTATTTTCAAGGGTATGCTTTGAACTCTTATTGTGTGTAACACGTGACTAAACATTGGGACACTCATGCATGTTTTGACCCTTTTTGTGTGGTTAGGGACCTAGTGTTGTGTGGATTGGCGTATACAATAAGACTAGCACTTGCAGCTCATAGAGCTTTACTTTATCAAATTTTCAATGTGTGTGCTCGTTTAATTCATTAGGACTCACAATACTTTAGTTATATGCACCGTATATCGTTCAACTTAGCCAAATTTTGAAATCAATTTTCCCCGCTAATAGAACTTTCTGCTTAGATACGATTCATCGATTGCATGCGTATAGTGTAAATTCAATTTGGTTATGCATCTCACATGAAGATTGCAAGGAAGCATTGTAAGTCTTCTAACTGAGCACACATCATTGTTTTCAGCGTGTAACATTTTTTCTTGACTCGTGTCTCAAGTTTTCTCATCTAAGTTAAAGGAATCTAGATTGATCGGTAGGCACATAATTTAAAATTGGGACACTAACCAGGCTTATTGAAATAATTCGAATAAAATCAACCCTTGGTTTTTAGAGATCAATACCCGCCATTTGACACAGGTACCCTCCAGATTGAGCAAAGCACACTACACTTAAAGAGTAGATCCCAAATCCTTGGATGTTTGCTTGGAATATCATGGTGTAGAAACCTTAGTCGATGATGTGGATCAGAGAGTAGCCTATTGACACTAACACTAAGTAGGAACTCCCCACAAGTGTGTTGGATTTTCCAAAGGATTGCTGAAGCTATATTGCTAGTGACTGTGCCCCCTCTGGTGTTTAATACTCGGATAGAAGGGCAGAATGGCACCGTCTCATCGAGATTTAGGCGAAGAGCATCGTCTCGTGCACACTTGATTCTGACAAGTGACATTTTTGGTATTACAAGTACTCATCATCATGTTGACAATGATTGAGAGTGGTAAATTATATAGGAGGATTGATTTGTTGTTAGCTCAAGTGAGTAATCTCTGAGTCTCTTCAAGTATACATCAACCACTTATCACTATAGGCAAACTGGGTGATATATTTGAAAATCTTGTTCGAAAAATAATCCTACAACTGAAAAGATAAACGGTTTCCTTTAGAAGTGTCAAGTGAGTGAATTTACGGGTTTGATTTGTGTTTGCTTTGTGTGTGTATAAAGATTATACATTTGTACCTTCTCTTTGTATTTTGTCTCGCTTTGATTTGATTTTCATGCTCTTCTCACGTCCCTCTTGACATCGGAGATGGATAATTTTGGGGATTTTAGTTTGGAGTTTGCAGACACTTCGCAGAACCCCTTATATCTCACATCTTCAAGGGTTCGAGATGACCCTCTTCTCGAATCCACCTGGTCATGGGAAACTCTTCCCAAGACTAGGACTAATAAGTTATTATCAGGGTTAGTCCATACCGGACTAATCATTTCTTCAATTCTCCTCCTTCTAAGGAAACCCTTATCCTTGGTAGGACCCACCTTTCTTCTGCACCGGTATCTAATTATGATCTCTTCATGTCAGAGGGTGAAGAAGAAGATAAGATGCCTCCCAAGAGACATACAAATGATGATGAGGACAACAATGACCTCCTACGAGCCATCCTCACCCAATTGACCACAGTTGAAAAATAGAAGGAATTACTTAGAGCACAACTAGGGAAGCTACATGAGCTGGGAATATGGACCAAGATGCAATGCAAGATGCTTACATCCCAGAGATCAATGAAGATTATAATTGGTTGAATCGTGTACCTCCAGAACATGTGTTCGAGCACAAACCACACTTCCATGCACTGCTGTCGAAGTTCAATGAAAACCCCCAACGGATACTCATTCCTTCAAAAATTTGAATTAGTCTACAAAAACTTCTCACATCCTAGGGTTAGTCAGGACTACATTCAATTGAGAGCCACCATCTTTACCTTAGTGGACAAGACAACATATTGGTTGAAGAACCTCAAGGAGGTGATCACCAGATGGGTTGCATTCAAGACCATGTTCTTAAAGAAATTCTATCCTACGAGTAGAATTTATTAGATGAGATCACAAGCTTCACCTAGTTTCCCCAAGAACCATTTCATGAAACTTGGGAGATGATCAAGGAACTATTGCAAAAACGCCCAAGGCATGACATAGATAAAATGATGCTGGTAAAAAGTCTTGTAAATGGTCTCACCCCTGAGATGCAAGGGTTAGTGAGCACTTACTGTAGAGGAAGCTACATGGGCCGACATGTGAAAACCATCTTAAAGGTGTTCAAGAAATTAACCGAGGCGAGATGCGCCCAGACTACGAGCCAAGTGTAATTGCCCAACCCCTTTCACTCTTATCTAAAGAAGCAGGTAAGAATGATGTGCATAATTTGTCTAGCGATCAGATCTCTGATGTGGGGATAATAGAAGATAAATTAACAATGGCCGAGCAGAATAAGAAAAAATGGACAGGTTCCATTAATTCATTGATATGGAGAGCTTATCCAAACTACCCAAACATATGGAAGAGTTTAGTGGAAGGGTATCCAAAATCAAGATACCCATGACTACACCCTTTGCCCATGTTCACCAGGTCCACTACATTTAAGTGCAAGGGTTAGGGCCACAGAGCACCTAGGATGAGGACCAATCCTACACCCACAAGTACCATATTGAAGAACCATCTGAGCAGACAATGTTCTAGGAGCCTCCGCATATATTAAAGATTAATACGATATGGTATAACCTTGATCCAGTCAATAAACATGACCTCGCCCAGAACCCTTGTCCAGCACAGTCTCTATCCAACCCTCAGCAGATATACTAAGTAGGTGTGTAAACGAGCCGAACCTGAGTGAACCAACTCGGGCTATGTTCGATTCGTTTAGCATACATTCATGTTCAGATTCAGTTTGGCTCGATAAAATGAAAATGATATTCAAGTTCAGTTCGGCTCGGGTATGGTTCGTAAAGGCTCAGTTCGACTCGTTAAAGGTTCATCTTAGAATAAACATTGGATAAGACCAATATATAGGTATTTTTGCATTGAATAATGTTTTTTATAACCAAACTTCAACAGTGTATGTTATATACTATTTTTCTTAGATTCATATGGATCATTTGATTTAAATAGCCTCAATATTAATATATTAAATTTTTAACAATTGTGACGATACATCAGGATTGTGAAACTTAGTGAGAGTTGTCATGTGTTAAAGTAGCATGATCTAATAAGTTACTGACCTTGAGCACTCTTCACATTGTTGAACATGGTTACGATTAGAAAGGTGAGGGTAATTTGTAGGCTTATGAAAACAAAGTATGAAAGAAATTGTATGTTGTAATATTGCATTGTGAAGTACTTTAATATTGCATTCATAAGATTGGAAATTAAGCTTTGAGTTGTAAAAAATGTTCATATAATTCATGGGATATGAATCCTCACCTATGAGAGAACCAAATACAATCACTATCAGGACATAAGTTATGGATTACATGAGAAGATAGTCGTAAGAGATGTTATAATATGTGTGATTGCCAAGATCGTGTAAGTTCATCATGATCTGAAATTCTTGAGCTTGTATCGATGGTTGTACACAAGGTATGTCAATAGATCATGCATGAAAGGATGCTTTAATAACAAATATAATCATGAGATTTATACTTATATACGATCCTTGCGTATAGATTCCAAGGTAAACAAACAACAATGTTCAGGTTTCATCAAAAATAAAATATGTAGAATTCCATCTTGTTGGGCAATCAATGCACAAACCCTTGCTTGTAGGAATGTCAAGTTGTTTTGCAATCTCTCCAAACCTAAACAAGCTAGAAGTTGATTTCTTCAAATATTTGGCACTCTCTCTTAAGAGATGAACGTATTTTCAATATATTTAAGATCATCTTGCATCATAAGATTTAAGATGTGTTCAGTCCACCTAACATGGAAGATATTTTACTTCAAATGTTACTTATTTCGTGACTCAAAATTAGCCTGTAAAAACTCAACCACAATGGTGTTGTTGGATGCATTATCCAAAGTGATTATTTGAATTTTATCTTGAATTCCCTATTCTTGATTGCATATAGCAATTGCATCACCAATCACAACCTCTATGTGAGGTGGTTCTAAATTACAAAATCTAATGATACATTTCCACAACTTCCACTTTGGATCAATGAAGTGAGCAACCAAACACATATACACAATTGTTTGATTGGATGTCCAACAATCAGATGTGAGTGAAATGCGATCCATGTCCTTGAAACTTGTCTTTAATTATTCTTTCTCGGAATCATACACCTTGATGCATTCATTTTTATCGTGTTCCTAGACATCTTCTCATATCTAGGATTCAATATTTTTGCAGATATTAAATCCAATGTGCTTGACCATCTTAAATGAGTACTTATGCACGAGTATCATTCTTGCAAGTGCATCTCTCACCTTCTTCAGACCATATGGCGTTGCCACAGAAAATCCAAGTATTTCACCTTTTTCCTTAGTAGTAGAATTAAAAGAAAGGGTGTATTGCTTGTTTTTCTTATCGCATCTTTTATAATATGGGCACACATTTTCCAAATGCGTCTTCATGTGTCTGGTTGTCCCGCTCTTAAGTTTAGATAAAACTTATCCATGACACTTGCATTTGGTTTTAATCACTGCTTGTTTCTCTTCACCTTCCTTCCCATTATTCTTAACAAATTTGATAGATTTATCTTGAAAAAAGGACCACACAAAGGATGTTTTTCTTCTCGTTCTTTTTCAGTATTTTCCTATATCTTCATTAGTTTCACTTTCTTCGACCTGGTCATCTCTTATTTCAACCAATCCAACATTTATCTCACCATCATCCATTAGATCCCTCTCTAATAATACGTGATCAATAGATTTTTGGGAGGATGGTATAAAAGCCATTTTCTAAATAAATAAATAATATAAATAAGAGATGATTATAGTGCTAAATAGCATCCACTATACACACCATGTATTGGATTTACAAAGATGATTTAATGAAGATAAATACATTTTTTATAACAATCGCTTCATATCAACATTTTTATTCAAGCAAACAAGATATAGCATGCCTAACAAATTGATTTCAATATATAACATTGGAACACTATAGATGGATGCACAAGCCAACTCAAAAATATATCTAATTTCAACCCATAACACATGTCTAAACCAATGATGTCAAGCTTGAACATAAGTTTACAACCATTTCAAACTGAAAATTCAATCCTAAGAAGAAATATTCTAAAAAAATTATATGCCCATTTGAAATCTAAAGAAGCAGAAACCATGATGGGTTACCGTGACTTTTATGCAGGGAAGCTACGATGAGGAGAGAGCTGGGAGGTGAGAACTGTGTGTGGTGCAGCCATGCGGGGACCTACGACGAGGAGGGAGTTGGGGGACGAGAGATGCGAGACTGTATAATCGTGCAAAGGAACCGAGGAGGAAGTGGACAGGGAGGGTCAAGTTGAGGGAGACGTGACCATCATGCGAGGAGGGAGGGAGGGATGAGGCGGTCATGCGAGGGAGCTGTGATGTGGATAGAGTTGGGGAGGCCCAGGAGGAAGAACTGTGCAGGGGAAATGCGACGAGGAGGGAGTTTAGGGGCGACCAGACAAGAACCACGAGATTGTACCTACAATAGAGGGGGGAGGGTTGAGGTTGTCGTGCGGGGGAGCGTGGAGGGAAGCGGCTGGTAAGAGTCGTGCATGTGAGAGGGGAGAAGGAGGGTCGAGAGGGTTTCATTGGGGAAAATAGGGAAGCTAGGAGTCGGGGAGTGGAGGTATTCGAGGGAGGTATTTGGGGGTTTTGGAAATTGGAGGTTGGGTATGTAAGGGATGGGATTCTGGTTTTTGATAAAAACATATTTTATCCTTATATATCTATAACATGTATGTATGTACGTACGTGTGTATGTAAGTATACTTTTATGTATGTATGTGTGTATATATATTGAACTTCTAACGAACCAAACCTGAGCAAACCTATGTTTTTGAGGTTTGGTTTGTTTTTTTAATCGAGCCCAAACTCATGTTTAGGTTTGGTTCATTTATTCTCAAATCGAATCTGAATCAAACTTTTAGCAAGCCGAATCTAAGAGAATGTCGAACTTGAGAATTTTCTGATAGTCCTAGTACCAAGTCTGTCCTTACCAACAGAATTGCTAAGGCCCACCACCACAATCACAATATGAACGCCAAGGCCAACATGGCCAATACAGTCATCAACAGCAATACCAGCAACCCTAGGCAAGACAGGGCCAAGGGTCTTCCTATTCTATATCTCCTGAATTACAATGAATTCTTGACGAACATCACACCATGAGAGTCGATGTGAACCGTCTCTCGAGATGGAGAGATGAATTTACTGCACCCAGATCACGATTCTTGCTCAATTCTAGTCTAATCCAAATAGCCTTCGACACAAGGATCATGTATTTATTTCAGAACATCTCAATCCTGGATATGAGATCTTTTCGCATGATGATATTAATCATATTTCCTTTAAGAGTGGAAGGATTGTAGTAATGCAAGATCGGGCACAGGAACATGAAGAGAAGATCCCAGAAATTTCACCTAAGTACCACTCTGGATGATGAGGAAAAGAGGCAGCAACCATCATCACAGCAATAATATCTTCATAGAGGGGATCTGAATCCTCAAAAACAACAAAAAAATCATAAAAAACAAAATTCCAACAAGAGGAGAAGCACACCAATTGAATCAAATGAGTCTGAGCCAGAGGAAGATCTTGCACCTCATCAAGAGGAGGACATATATCGTTAAGAGCCCTCACATTAGCAGTAGCAATATTCTTTTACTTTTAGTTTGAGTCATATTCAGAGTCAGAGTCCACGTTTAAGTCAAATTCTTGTAAATAACTTTGATTTTGCAATAGAAGCGAACTTTCAATTTCTGAATCGTGTCACTTAATTCCTTTCCCCGTGCTCTAATGGATGGAAATAAGTAAAATCCAAAATCCAAAAAATTGATGAAGAGATGGCCCAAATTCGCAAAGAAAATATCAAGGTCACATTATCACTAGACGAAACGATGGAAATAGATTGTGCATTAAGAAAATACCTTAAGGTGAAATGCACACCTACCAGGGTTAGCAAAAGAACCCTAACAGAACAAAGAAGCATATACTCTCTATCGCTACCTCTCGTATGATCTGCAATGAGCTTCCCTGAGATAGAGGGACATGGGTGCACATTTTGTGGCAAGCCAACTCAATGACATCATGTTTGCATGAATTCTCTTGGACAACGGTTCCTCCATCAACCTCTTGCCTGCTGCCCTATATGAACACATTAATCCGAGTCCTCTTAAGAAGTCTAGAGCAATACTTCAATTTGTAGATACCTCCACTAAAAAACCCAAGGGTAAAATAAGGAACGTTGTAATCAACCTTGAGGGACGGAACTATCAAGTGGACTTCATGGTCATTGACATGGATGTCCTGAAAAAATGGAAAGATCCTCAGACCATTCAAGGGTGACCTTTCCTTAGAACCACTAGGGCGTTATTTGATTACAATCCTTGGAAGATATAGTTCCAATCTCTAGATGGAGATGTGGAACTAGAGAGAAAACAAACAAGATTTCAAAGATCTGATTCAAAGTCCAGCACAGAGTCCATTTCTTCTGAGTCTGAGGCATAATGCATAGTCATCAGGATAGTTGGGCCATGGAGACAGTACCCAACAATGTTTGATGAGTCCATATCATCTGGAGAGGTATGTGTCAATGTTGCATTTTGCCAATTCGTGCGAGATCACTTACTCAATGCATCTCCTTACACCCTTAGTGACTCAGGGGTCACTTCTGACCTATCAGTCCCCATTCTCTCGGGATAATCTAATGGTGAGGATGATCAGTCAGGCACAACTTTTGCTGAATTCAGATACATCTTTGGTGATCCAATTCCTGAGATAGTGTACTTGGTGGTAGCATATACAACACGTGATTCAACCACATCCTTGACACTTTCATATTTAATAGTGGTAGAGACAGATCCTTTGGATGACGCAGAATTACCCGAGCTCAAACCACCCCCTCCTACTATCAAATATGCCTTGCTTGCAGGACCCAAGGGAAAGTTTTCGATTATTATCAATTCATAGTCGACCTAAGAGCAGAAAATTTGCATGTTAAAGATCTTAGAGAAAACTGCAAGTCCATAGACTGGAGATTGTTGGATCTCCAATGGATTAATCCCACTCTTTTCTCACACCACGTCTATCTTGAGGACAATGATAAGCCCTCCTGTGAATTCCAATGCATGTTGAATCCAAACTTATGAGAGGTTGTGAATAAAGAAATTGAGAAATGATGTGGAGCAGGGTTTATCTATCCCATCTCTAATTCCAAGTGGGTGTCTCCCCTACACGTCATTCCGAAGAAGTCGGGACTTCAAATAATCTCCAATGAGGAGGGAGAGGAGATCGTGACATGGGTACCCACGTCATGTCATGTATGTGTGGACTACAGATGTCTGAATATTGCGACAAAGAAGGACCACTTCCCTTTAACATTTATTGATCAAATTTTGGAGAGACTGGCAAGGAGAAAATATTTATGCTTTTTAGATATGTACTCGGGATACAATCAAGTGGCCACCACCCCCGAGGACCAAGAAAAGGTTGCTTCTACCTATCCCTTCAGTACATACGCATTCAGTTACATGCTGATGAAACTCGATTTCATCATCACAATTTCCAATTATTAACCTCCTTGCTTAAGCTTAGTGTCAATAAAACCCAGTTAATGTCTTGTAATTATCAGAGTCTCAAATAAATTAAAAACCACAAAAAATGGCAAAATAAAAATTCGTGGTATTTTTAGACTTAAAAATACCCTCAAAAATATTTCGGGTCTTTGTTTGAGCTCATCTCCAGTTTCGGTCAACATGAAACTTGTAGATCTCATCAAGATCTACAACTTTCATGTTTTGAGTTTTCTCAAATTCGGCCAAATTAACCCTTAAAAATAAAAAATACCCTCCCAATAATCTGATTGGGCCACGTGGCCCAATCTGGGTGAGCCACGTGGCCCGCTCCTCTTAGCTCTATCCGCCCGCGCTTTTAGGCCGTTGGATTGACTTTTGATCCAATGGATTCACTTTCTCCACGTACGCCTCTCACTACAGCCGTTTGATCCTCTCCCGCCTCTAATCTGATCCGTCCGTGAGCGCTCTCACCAGAGCTTGACAGGTGGCGCATTTTGCGCCCTTCGATCGCGCTCCTGATCTTCCATCTCGGCCGCTCCTTCCTTTGGAGCTCCTCAACCCTTCGATCGCCTTCAAAAGAGATCATCGCGTCGTCCGTTCGCGGCCCTCCCTCATCATGACACATGGCGCATTCCAGCTCCATTCGATCGCTTCGCCATCGATCTAATCGCACCCGTTATTTCGCGCCTAATTGACAGCTGTTGGATCTCCAGATCCAACGGCCGTCAGTCATCGTCAACCTCTGCTCCCCCTCTCTTCCGACGTTCTCCACCTGGCGAAGCCCGTATGCCCTTTCCATTATCTCCACCTCCTCCGACCTCCTCTCCTCTCGCCAACCGCCTCTCGGTCTTCTCCACTCACCCACGGTCCTCGCCAGCGACTAAGTGACCCACGACATCCTCTCAGTCACTCCATATCGTCCTCTAAACCCACGCTTCCCACCTTCCTAACCGCCGAACTCTTTCTTCAAATGCACCACCACCTCCCTCTTTTGCCCTTGTTCACCTTTACGTGGGGGATCGCCCAGCCCTCCTCCGTCTCCCTGTGATACGGGGGAGGCGGAGGATCGAGCGAAGACGACGAATATCCCCGGTGATGATCCTCCGACCTCCAATGGCGGAGCTGCGGAGCTTCGCCTCCGCCAAGCTGTCTCTAGTGGCTGCAGGGATCCAGCGATGACCAGACCTCCGCCATGGAGCTCGCGCACAAGCCCATCGACCGCCCGACGTCAGGTAAGCTTCTTTTCTTCTCCTTTAATTTCGCTTAATTTTGTAGGACACTATTCACACGTTCGCCTTTCGCCAACCGCCTCCCAAGCTCCGCCACGTCTCCCCCGTTCCTGCGATACTCTCCGATCATCTCCTCCCTCTTCCACACCTCCCAACACTTCCGACCCATCTCCTCCGGGTTCGCCGGAGAAGAACCACGGCCATCACTCTCTTCATCTCCCCACGGTCGTCCACTTAATTCACCATCACGAAACTCGCACTTTGGTTTGGCACTAATGCTGCAGGCACCAACCATCATTGAAAGATCGGAGGGCTCACCGGCGTTAGATTTGCGAACTCCATGTCCGCCACCAGAGCATCTAGGACCACTTCTAGGCACCTTTGTCGCCTGACCTGACGATGAGCTTCATCGATGACTGGACAAGAATGTCCGGCGACCTTTATCGACGCCAGAAATGAGAGGCGGAGCTCGGGTCATTTCGCCGGAGACCCACTTCCGCCGCCAGCTGCAGAAGAAGAAGGAGATTCAGCAGCCGTCAGATGGTTCCAACTCTGAGACCATCTGACGGTTCATAAGCGACCACGTCTATACGCAGCACCTTCACCAGCAACCCTTGGATCATCTCGATCCAATGGACTCCAACCGGACATGTGGATTCACCAGAGCACAGCCTAGCCTAGCGTCTGAGCCTCCAGGCTTGGATCTTCCGAGTCTACTCCGAGCCTGCATCGAGCCTCGAACCGCCCGAATCGACCCGAAGCACCGCCCATCCTCTGCCAAGCCTGACCAGACACCCGAGCCTGGATAGCACGTGCTGAGCACGTGCCATCTGGGAATTTTGCAGAGATGCCCTCTAACTTCTCCATATTTGCAGAAAGGTCCAGACTACACATGCGAACCACGTGCGCCCGGGGGTTATTTGCACTTATACCCGTGCGGGTTTAAATAATTGCAAATATGCCCCCGTGCGTGTGGTTTAGTTACAGGGAAGGCCTCGCATTTATTTTTTATTACATTTTAGTCCTTCCTAGGGACCTTTTTGCAATTATACTTTCATGTTTTATTTCAGTTATGCCCTTGTTTTCATTCTAGCATATCTTGAGCATCGTGTATCCGATTTGGTTGATTTCAGTTCCGTTTCGAAGCTTGTTTGATGCACTTTCTAATGGCATGCTTGATTCTCAGTTTTGAGATACATGAATTCTGATGTATTATTCTATTCGCCAAGTGTCTCTTAAGTCTTTAACTTGTGCCTTGTTTAATTTTGTCCATCAAGCTTGATTGACTACTTGAACTTGAAATTGACTCATATTAATTTTCTCATCATATTAATTCTGTCCTAGGGCATAGATTCATTGCATTTCATGGCATTTACTTGCATCATAAAATAAAATAAAAAATGCATGTTTTATTTTAATGCATTGTTGTGTCCTTCTTGCATGCCTTGACCTTTATGTGCTTTAACTTCAACGCTTAGTTAGATAGACTAAAATCCGAATAAGTAGAGAAAGGCTTGTGTCCCTGAGTTCAACCTTGGTATCTTACCATGTGAAAAAGAAATTACAACCATCGCATTTTGATCGACATATATTTAAATGAGATGGTCCTTTGATGACCCTAATCGACCCGACTGCTACGACAATTCCAAGTGCTAATTCGACACTATTAAAAGGTTGATTTTGAGGTTCATCAAATAGCGCCGTTGCTGGGGACACGGATGGTTTCTTATATTTTTTTTGGATTTTTTATTTAATTTAGTGTTTATTTTATAGGTCAAATTGTTCACATATTTTGCATTATATTTTTCTTTCTTATTTGATCTCTAATCTTTGTTTCTGTGGCAGGGCCCTTGATCAATCAAGGAGGCGAGGAGCTGGTGTCTCCTGCTGAGAGGAACCGTAGGAGCATTTGGAGCATATAGGAAAGAAAGAAAGAAAAAAAAGGAAGTGTCGCATTTTTATTTCCAAACCATACATGTAATAATTCGTCTTTTACAACGGTCTTCGATTGAAGACTCGCGAGTGTAATCGAACGAATGTGGTTGTGTGGGGATCGTCCCCACTTGAGTGTCGACCTAGGACTAGACACACGGCTCCTTGAGCTTATTTTCAGTTTCCATCTTTTATGTGCTTGCTCGTAGGTAGGACACACACCTTAATTCAAGACGCACGTAGCATCTCTTCACTTAGTCAAATTAAAAGAAAATTTTCCCCGCTAATAGAAGCACGTTAGGTACGGCTTTCTGATGACTTGCATACATGAGTTTTTGTTTTAAAATACAGTCCAAGTTTTTCATGGATTTTTTCGCTAAGTCACTGCATGATTTCTTGCTTAGCTTAGATCATGGTTTTATCGAATACGCGGTTTTTCTCGGTTTCTTTATCCTAGCTTGATCACCTAGGTTAAATGGAAAAAGGGAATGAACGGTAGACGATGATTTCTTGATTTTTGAGCTAACCATAATTCAGTGATAACCTAAAAAATTGGGACTGTTAATTGCAAGTCAACCTAAAATGGAGTAAAACTTCGATTTTGGGAGAGCAATACCCTCACTTACGCAATGATTTTCACTTCACATTTTTTCTCCGCGTAATTATCTAATGTTTTATCATCAATAAAACCGACAAGATAACAAACCAACTTCGGTTGGTTTCATGTGTGAGTTCATGAAATTGAGGGTCTTGCTTGCTTGATTGAGCCATGTTTGCTACGATACACACCCCAAAACCTTAGTCACTCCATTCATCTCCGCAGATTCAAACCGCTCACTTATAAATCCATTCCTCTTCTTCGTTCACCTTGGGTCCCTCCCAACATCAATTCCCATCTTTATACTTAGGCTAATCTCAGCCTAAGTATAGGGGGGGACCCGAGTCCCTGCGATTTCTCTACTCATCTTTCCTTGCCTTTATACTTAGGTTATTTCTAACCTAAGTATAGGGGAGCCCCTCTTAGCTCACGTATATTTCTCTATACTTAAATGGAACTATGGACTCGTATCATCTAGTGCTATGAGGACATAGCAAAGCTTAAGGATAGGGGGGTATACCGTATATACCGTATACTTACTTTAACTATAATCTGAAAATTTTGAAAATTTTAAAACTTTTTGGCTAAGGTAAAACTCTTTGGACTAAGAGAACTCAAATGATTTCGCGGCTTTTCGATATTATGTTACGCTATTTTTATAAAAATATTTTCGAAAATGATTTTTTCTTATCTTGAAAAAATTCTTTTGAAAATGTTTTGAAAACTTTTTATTTGTGTGACATGATTTTGAAAATCTTTTCAAGGAAAGTTGAGTCTAACTTGTGTTTTAACCTTTTTATTAAAATCCATAAAAATGAGAAAAACCCTAAAATCCTTTAGGAGATGTTAGTGACTACTAAGCCCAATTAAGAAAGCCGCGTTCAGTGAGGGTTCGCCCTTAGCAGATTGGATGGTTTAGAGGACATCGCGTAAGGCACCGTCCTCAAGCAACGGGCTTCGGCCTGTACTTACATCCATACTGGTTGAACGTAGATGCTTAATTGAGTTTAGGCAGTTATAATATCTCTTGAAGACCCCAAAAAATTAAAAAAATATCTTGTTTTTGAGTGAAGAAGTTGGATTAATCCTCGACACTTACACTTCCACCCAGAATCTGAAATGATCAAGGAGACTTAGCTTTTTGAGGTTTTTGAGATTTTAGGTTAACCAGCCTTAGCCATCAAGGTCATAGACTTAATCATCCACATTCCCCTAGTTTTCTAGATTTGCATGCTATATTCCATGCTTAGTCTTAGACATAAAGAATATGATCAGCACATCACATGCACGACTGCGGTTTTTGATGAGATGAGTTGATTTTTCACTTGAGGAATTGGGATGAGGAAGTCAAGTCTGGATTTGATCTAATAATGCTCGAGGATGGGATAGAATCTTTGGAGGCTTCATGAAACCTGAGTGTCAGCAATATTAGCCAATATGAGAACTTGGTTCTTATATTAATCTCTTGATATTGACCTAAGTGCCAGGGTGTGAATAAAATAAAAAAAATGTTGATCAGTGTGCGCCAACTTTTGGTAAAAGCAGTGGAGCTAGCCAAAAATTATACAAGTCAATGAAATTTCAAAGAAAAGCTCTCATTCCACAAAGTCAAATATCAAAGAGCTTCCACCAAAGGCGAGCGCTCCCAAACTTTTCAAATTGTCCACTTGGACCACCACTATTAGGACCAGGAGTCGGGCTTGCACCAAAAAAGGGCTCTGCATCGTAAATGCTACAAGTCTGGGTGTCGAAGGTACGATAGGTACTCAAAAGAGACATACCCCGATGTACTCCCAGGAAAACAAGTGCAGACGGCTCCTACTTCTCTTGACGGACGCACTGATTAACACCAAAAAAATGTGTTGCGTAAAAGGCACTAGAGAGAATCCTTGTTCCAATGAGAGGGAGAGAAGAAATGACACAATCCCATGCCCTCCATTACTGGCTTGTCATCTACATTTTCTAAGTCCGACAACTAAAGAGACGGTGGACTGAATGCAAGATTTTATTTATTCCCTAGTGTTGAGGATTGGGTCCTTAGGAGATTTTCTCGGACCAAGACTTTGGGTGACGAATTGACTCTACTCTCAGAATCGCAGTCAACACTAAAATGTCATATCCTTTAGATTATATGTACATCAGAGAGAGTCTGGAGAATCAGAGGAATTGGGTACCTCTTGGTTAATGCTGGGTTGAACTCGAGAATTTTGGACCTCTAAAATTAAGTCGACTTGAGCAGATTGGATCATGTATTCACATGCACAAGGGGGTTAATCCAACTTAGTCATTATCTTTGATGCTCGAGGACGAGCATAGTTTAAGTATAGGGGGGTGATGAAACTCAATTTCATCATCACAATTTCCAATTATTAACCTCCTTGATTAAGCTTAGTGTCAATAAAATCCAGTTAATGCCCTGTAATTATCATAGTCTCAAATAAATTAAAAACCACAAAAAATGGCAAAATAAAAATTCGTGGTATTTTTAGACTTAAAAATACCCTCAAAAATATTTCGGGTCTTTGTTTGATCTCATCTCCAGTTTTGGTCAACATGAAACTTCTAGATCTCATCAAGATCTACAACTTTCATGTTTTGAGTTTTCTCAAATTCGGCCAAATTAACCCTTAAAAATCAAATATACTCTCCCAATAATCTGATTGGGCCACGTGGCCCAATCTGGGTGAGCCACGTGGCCCGCTCCTCTTAGCTCTATCCGCCCGCTCTTTTTGGCCGTTGGATTGACTTTTGATCTAATGGATTCACTTTCTCCGCGTACGCCTCTCACTACAGCCGTTTGATCCTCTCCCGCCTCTAATCTGATCCGTCTGTGAGCGCTCTCACCAGAGCTTGACACGTGGCGCATTTTGCACCCTTCGATCGCGCTCCTGATCTTCCATCTCGACCGCTCCTTCCTTTGGAGCTCCTCAACCCTTCGATCGCCTTCAAAAGAGATCATCACGTCGTCTATTCGCAGCCCTCCCTCATCATGACACGTGGCGCGTTCCAGCTCCATTCGATCGCTTCGCCATCGATCTAATCGCACCCGTTATTTCACGCCTAATTGACAGCCGTTGGATCTCCATATCCAACGGCCGTCAGTCATCGTCATCCTCCGCTCCCCTCTCTTCCCATGTTCTCCACCTGGCGAAGCCCGTCTGCCCTTTCCATTATCTCCACCTTCTCCGACCTCCTCTCCTCTCGCCAACCACCTCTCAGTCTTCTCCACTCACCCACGGTCCTCGCCAGCGACTAAGTGACCCACGACATCCTCTCAGTCACTCCATATCTCCCTCTAATCCCACGCTTCCCACCTTCTTAACCGTCGAACTCTTTCTTCAAATGCACTGCCACCTCCCTCTTTCGCCCTTGTCCACCTTTACGTGGGGGATCGCCCAGCCCTCCTCCGTCTCCCTGTGACAGGGGGAGGCAGAGGATCGAGCGAAGACGACGAATCTTCCCGGTGATGACCCTCTGACCTCCAATGGCGGAGCTTCGCCTCTGCCAAGCTGTCCATAGTGGCTGCAGGGATCCAGCGATGACCAGACCTCCGCCATGGAGCTCGCGCACAAGCCCATCGATCGCCCGACGTCAAGTAAGCTTCTTCTTCTCCTCCTTTAATTTCGCTTAATTTTGTAGGACACTATTCACACGTTCGCCTTTCGCCAACCGCCTCCCGAGCTCCACCACGTCTCCCCCGTTCCTGCGACACTCTCCGATCATCTCCTCCCTCTTCCACACCTCCCAACACTTTCGACCCATCTCCTCCGGGTTCGCTGGAGAAGAACCACGGCCATCACTCTCTTCATCTCCCCACGGCCGTCCACTTCATTCACCATCACGAAACTCGCACTTTGGTTTGGCACTAACGCTGCAGGCACCAACCATCATTGAAAGATCAGAGGGCTCACCGGCATTAGATTTGCGAACTCCATGTCCGCCACCAGAGCATCTAGGACCACTTCTAGGCGCCTTTATCGCCTGACCTGACGATGAGCTTCATTGATGACTGGACAAGAATGTCCGGCGACCTTTATCGACGCCAGAAACGAGAGGCGGAGCTCGGGTCATTTCGCCGGAGACCCACTTCCGCCGCCAGCTGCAGAAGAAGAAGGAGATTCAGCAGCCATCAGATGGTTCTAACTCTGAGACCATCTGACGATTCATAAGCGACCATGTCTACACGCAGCACCTTCACCAGCAACCCTTGGATCATCTCGATCCAATGGCCTCCAACCGGACATGTGGCTTCACCAGAGCACAGCCGAGCCTAGCGTCTGAGCCTCCAGGCTTGGATCTTCCGAGTCTACTCCGAGCCTACATCGAGCCTCGAACCGCCCGAACCAACCCGAAGCACCGCCCATCCTCTGCCGAGCCTGACCAGACACTCGAGCCTGGATAGCACGTGCTGAGCACGTGCCATCTGGGAATTTTGCAAAGACGCCCTCTAACTTCTCCATATTTGCAGAAAGGTCCAGACTACACATCCGAACCACGTGCGCCTGGGGGTTATTTGCACTTATACCCTTGCGGGTTTAAATAATTGCAAATATTCCCCGCACGTGTGGTT
This sequence comes from Ottelia alismoides, assembly GCA_037367405.1. Lineage (NCBI taxonomy): Eukaryota > Viridiplantae > Streptophyta > Magnoliopsida > Alismatales > Hydrocharitaceae > Ottelia > Ottelia alismoides. The sequence continues at coordinate 811,033 of JAZKJV010003246.1, read as the reverse complement.
TATTTACCGGGAAGGCCTCACATTTATTTTTTATTACATTTTAGTCCTTCCCAGGGACCTTTTTGCAATTATATTTTCATGTTTTATTTCAGTTATGCCCTTGTTTTCATTCTAGCATATCTTGAGCATCGTGTATCGAATTTGGTTGATTTCAGTTCCGTTTCGAAGCTTGTTTGATGCACTTTTTAATGGCATGCTTGATTCTCAGTTTTGAGATACATGAATTCTGATGTATTATTCTATTCGCCAAGTGTCTCTTAAGTCTTTAACTTGTGCCTTGTTTAATTTTGTCCATCAAGCTTGATTGACTACTTGAACTTGAAATTGACTCATATTAATTTGCTCATCATATTAATTCTGTCCTAGGGCATAGATTCATTGCATTTCATGGCATTTACTTGCATCATAAAATAAAATAAAAAATGCACGTTTTATTTTAATGCATTGTTGTGTCCTTCTTGCATGCCTTGACCTTTATGTGCTTTAACTTCAATGCTTGGTTAGATAGACTAAAATCTGAATAAGTAGAGAAAGGCTCGTGTCCCTGAGTTCGACCTTGGTATCTTACCAAGTGAAAAAAAATTACGACCATCGCATTTTTAATCGACATATATTTAAATGAGATGGTCCTTTGATTACCCTAATCGGCCCGACTGCTACGACAATTCCAGGTGCTAATTCGGCACTATTAAAGGGCCGATTTTGAGGTTCATCACATGCCTTTTGGGCTTTGCAACGCTCCAGGCACTTTTTAGTAGTGACGATTGTTGTATTTGTCGAAATGGTTGGGTTTTCTTGGAAGTCTCTGTGGATGACATCTCAATCCATGGTGATTCATCTGATGATTATCTCATGCACCTAGATTGAATTCTCAAGAGATATAGTGAGGTGAATTTGGTGATCTTCTAGGATAAGAGTATCTTTATGGTGATGGAAGGTATCGTGTTGTGTCATGTCCTCTCCAAGAAGGGAATGGAGGTTGACCCGACCAAGGTGGATGTGATCAAGAAACCTGAGCTTCCAACCAATGTGAAATAAGTGTCATTTCTTGGGCATATCGGATTTTACAAGAGATTTTTCAAAAAGTACCCCATCTCTTACTGAGCTCTTAGGGAAAGATACTGAGTTTGTTGTGAATCATAAGTGTCTAAAGGCCTCTGAGCTACTAAAAAGGAATGTTGTGGAAACTCCCATCCTACAAGCCCATGATTAGTCTCTCTTCGAGATCATGACTGACTCTTCAGATTTTGTCATAGGGGTTGTATTGGGACAAAGGAGAGAAGGAATCCCATTTGCTATTCACTACGCAAGCAAAATTTTGGACCAAACTCGGATAAATTACACATTGATGAAAAAGGAGATGCTTGCTATAGTTTTTACCTTGGAAAGTTCATATCTCTACTTCTTAGATCTAAGGTGATAGTTTATACAGATCACTCAACCATCCGATACTTACTGGCAAAGAAGGACGTGAAGGTGCATCTTCTTAGATGGATACTCTTACTCCATGAACTTGATTTGGAAATTAAGGATAAGCATGGAGTAAAGAATGTGGTGGCTGACCATGTTTCTCGGATTGAGCAGAATAGATCACCCGAGTCAGAGCAAATCAGATAATCCTTCCCATATGATCCAATTTATGTTATTGACTCTCTCCCATGGATATGCTAACATGGTGAATTATCTTATCTTCAAGTAAGTTCCCCAGGGTTGGTCCAAGAGCAGAATTGACCGATTGAAGTCGGAATCCAGACACTACCATTGGGAGGATCTGTTCCTTTTTCTTTGAAGGATTGAATTGCATTTTGAGAAGATGTATTCCTCAAAAGGAATACCACAATGTCCTCACTCTCTGCATACTCCGGAAACAATAGGACACCACTCCGAGAAGAGGACCACAGAGAAGATACTCCAATGTGGTTTCTACTAAACGACCCTATTTAAGGAAGCTTACAATTTTATCGGTTCATGTCCAGTCTATCAGAGAATGGGAGGGACCATTAGTCCCAAAGATGCCATGCCCAGGCAACCAGTGATCATATGTGATGTATTTGATACATGGGTCATTTAATTCCGCTCCCCTAATCTAGTGCTTCCTCAGGCTTGGAAGAGGGAAATAGATAGCTAGATCTTTTCGACTAATTGCCTAACCGCTACGGTTCCTATCTCTTTTCTCAGAGTAAGAGATCAAGAAGAAAGAGAGATTCTATTTCAGAAGCTGACGTTATACATAGAGGGGTAAGAAAATGTAAGGTTCTTTCTGCTACTCTTCTCTACCCCTCTTCTTTAAATGGAAAGTCTCATGTGTAGAAAAGTTGCTTTTAGTCAGTAGTCACTGCATGTTGTCCTACCTCAGAAGCACACTGCCCTGTGCATCTTGCTTGGATGGATGCCCTATGAGTGGACTCGATGTGCTTCATAGTGTGAATCTTGATAGGAGGAAGATCTCTCTTCTCTCAATAAAATTAGATAATTGTCTCCCAGGTCTCGTGACAGGATGGTCTCTCCCTACCAACTAGAAGGGGTGTAGCGAGCAACTAGTATATAAGGGTCGTCTTCCTATCTGTTGAGTCAGATGATGTCCCTCAGTCAGTCGTGTCTCTGACCGTTGGATGAGAAGGGTGTCAGCTGAGGTGGGGTACAATCTGTATGAGATGTCTGTCGATTCCGAGCGTTTAAGATCCTTTGAATCAGTCTCGAATACGTTCTTCTCATGGTAGAATATTTATCTACGTGGGTGGAGGGTATTCCTACCCAAGCTGCATACAGCAAAATGGGCACATTCCCTAATAGTAATTGATTCGAATACATTCTTCTTACGGTAGATTATCTATCTACGTGGGTGGAGGCTATCCATACCTGAGCTGCAGAGCAAGACCATATGCAAGTGTGACGACCGTCCTCCTACGATCCGGATACTCGGCAAATTAATTCCATGCACATACATTCCACATTGGAAATATACAATAATACAAAGCAAGAGAAATAACATAAAGATTGGAATAAAAAAATTCCATTCACTTCATAACATGTCCATCATTGCATTTCTTTACAATCCATGTCCACTAAAATATACATGTATGCAACAAGAAGTGTGCCCATACATCCATTATACATGCCATGTCTCTCAAAATTCTACAAGTAAAGAAGGAACGGTAAAAGTTACTAGCAACTGTACCGCAAAAGAAGTCGTGTAGCTGCACAAAATACGCGACCCCAAGATGCTCACTGCTGAGAACCTGCGCATCCACACATAGGTACATTATGAACAAAGTTGCTCAATAAGAAATATAAAAAAATACAACAGGCAAGATGTAATTAAAAGTATGCAAAAGGAAATAGATGGGTAAACCGTCCTCACATAGAGATAATTTTTAGTCATTATTATTTGATATGGATCAACAAAGCTTTGTGGATAGTCTGGCCTTGCTTTGTGTGAGACCTCACACTAAGACTCTAAGGCAAGAGGGAGGACTTAGGGTTGTGGTGCCTTCGTATGCATTTGGTGGGGTACAATGCATCCAAACTGAGTTCCCAACATGTCCACTTGGATTTACTTATAAGATTATAACTATGATTCCCAAAGCGATTTTCATCCCGTGAATCCTCGCGAACCACCCAAGTCCATTATCCATGTGTAAGAGTTCACGGTGGCGTAGGAAACGAGCAAGGCATAGATTAGCAAGATTATTATTATTATTATTTTACCATAGTCGAAGTCACCACAACTAACCCGATCATCCTTATGCATAGAAGACTTGTATCCCATTCTCAACTTCATTTAACCACATTTTCCCGGAACTCCCCGCTTAGCGCTCCCACTCAGAATATTAATTAATGTGCCTACATTAGCCAATACACGAGTGTTAGCTTAAGTGAACAAACGAAACACTAAACCACCAACCATGACTACTTGGCCCGTACTCGAAGCACTGGGCGAAAGGCACACAAGTGCAGAGGCTGGACATCGCGTGGTGACTCCTCGATGTGCCAAGAAACATGTCCTCCAACCGTTGCATCTACGTAGTAGCGGTTGGGATCGTGGCTCGCTAGGCTTCTACCCGGGGCCCAAGGATACATTCCCCTCCCTTTGCGACAACTTCTTCGTTACCCGTTCATCATGGAAACTCATCCATCAATTCAGATCTTCTCCGACAATATATATGGAATACTCCTGCTTCATGAGAGATTCTTTGTTTGATAATTGTTCGTAGTGAGCAACAAAGCCAATACATTATGAAACCCCCACCCCCATCTAAATCATGTTCAAGATGTCATTTCATCGTCTATACACTTCCATAAGTCCATTTCAATACTTGTTTTTCTTTGCCTCTTAGACATGGAATTCTTCCGCAAGACACCGAAACTTGATACAAAAAGTAAGTTGAAATGGGCAAATGCCACCTCCAAGCAAGCTATAAGATGAATGTGGTTTCGAAAGTATCACCTCTAAAGACTTCAATCCACCTGGAAAATAAGATCATGATTTGAAATCTACCAACATTGATCGTACTGGCATCGTTGCAATCTTGTACTCGTTAAGGAACTTTAAGGGCCTGTTTGGTTGCAGGGTTGGGCAGGGTTGGCCCAACCCTGGTTACTATTCACAGGGGTACTTCCTCCTCACAGATTACTATTCACCCACCCCAACCCAGCCCAACCCAACCCTGTCCAACCCAGCAACCAAACAGGCCCTAAAGGCCACAACTTTCCCTTAATTACACAATATTATTAAAAATGTATAGGTTGCTTGTAATATAAAGGTAGGCATCCACAATCGCAACGCATACTAGAGATTTACTCAAATCAGGTGTGAGACATCGGTAGTGTGAATGATGAACCATTCAATCATTGTACAGTTGTACGAGGTCATGGCTATCAGGAGTAAAACAATATTCTGCTATGTAACAGGTCAAGGTTGGTGAGTTGTTCAACAAAGTTTCAAAAGGTAACTCTAAGAAAATGTTGCGCGGATGTGTTTCAAATAACCAATCAGTTCAGTGGACTACTGCTGCAATAGATGTATCTACCACCAACGATAAATTAGAAAGATCCGGTAATGGCATTCTGGCATGAATCTCAAATTTGCAGCGTCACCCCATATAAGGAGATATAGACCCCTGTACATCAATTTCCTTTGCTGGACTTCTTGTTGGATTGGTGACAGCCGCTTGCAATTTATAAAGGGATATTTACACCCATAACTCTAAGTAATTTCGCAATAGTATTCATAACCATGTATAATGGCTAATTACATGGTAAACCCTGAGTAATCACTCCGTCTCACACTCATGACCCTCTGTTAATTTTCCCCTTAAACCATATGATTGGGTTAATCCAACCCTTCTTGTATCCAACAGCTGAAATTTTTTTTAAAAAAAATTTGTCCTCCATCTTCTTCCAGCTTAGCCAACCCCTCCCCCTTCTTCCTCCTCCCTCCCTCCGCCTGCAGCCACCCCTCCGCCGCCCCTCCGCCCGCAGCCACACCCTCCTCCCCTCTGCACCGTCTGCCCCCCCCCCCCCCACACCCCGCCGCCCGCGCGTGCCTGCAAGCTCCGTCCCGGAACCCCCGCCCCGCATGCTTGGGAGCCCCCCTCCTCCCCAAGCCCCCGCCCCAGGAGCCCCCCCTCCCCCGTCGTGCGGACAAGCTTCGACTCCCCCCCCCCCCCCCCCGGCCAGCTGCGCGTGCCTCCGCCCCAGGAGCCCCCCTGTCTGTCGGCCTGCAACCCCCGACCCCCCGCATGCGCGCCCCAAGAGCCCCCCCGCCTCTCGGCCTGCAACCCCCGACCCACCCCTCCCCCTCCCGACCTGCAAGCTTCGAAACCCCTCCGCCGCCTGCGCGTGCCTCCGCCACAGGAGGCCCCCGCCTGTCGGCCTGCAAGAACCCCGGAAACCCCTTTCCCCCCACCTGCAAGCTTCGAAACCCCCTCCCCCTCCTGACCTGCAAGCTTCGAAACCCCTTCGCCGCCTACGCGTGCCTCCGCCACAGGAGCCCCCCCCCCCCCCCCCCCCCCCCCCGCCTCTCGGCCTGCAACAACCCCGAAAACCCCTTCCCCCCACATGCAAGCTTCGAAACCCTCCTCCCTAAGCAACCCCAGAGCTTCCCCTGCGTCGTGTGTGCCTCCAAACGTCCGAGACAACCCCACTTCTCATCCCCCCACCACCCGTGCGTGCCTGGGAGCTCCTCCTCCCCAAGCAACCCCAGGAGCTTCATCCACGCCGTGTGTGCCTGCAACTCAACTTTCGCCTGAGACATCAACTCCTGCACCAAGATGATGGAGAGAGATGAAATGGCATGATTTGCAAATAAAAATATGTATTAGGGGCAACTTTGTCTTTTCCTTAACGAAAACCGTCATAGATAACGGACATCTCAAACGGAAGATAACACAGGGTTATGTTGTGTAAGAGTTAAGCATTACTCAGGATTTACCATGTAATTCACTATTATACAGAGTTATGAATGTTATTGCGGAATTACTCAAGGTTATGGGTGTAAATATCCCTTTTATAAACATGCATCATCTTTTATAGTTTTTGAAAAGCTTCTTCATTGTCTCGGTAAGTGCAATATCATCCAGCTGTTGTTGCTGATCTATTTGGGGATTTAGGCGAGCGTGGACATTTGCAAGTATAGTATGAGATGTTCCCTTTGATTGAAACATTGTCCTTATGGAAACCAAAAATTAACTGAAGCCAATCAAGAATATCCTCATTATCCTTCTTCTCATGGCCTTGAGGCCAAGGTAATCCTTGAATATTAGGTAGTGCACGTACAACAGCTTGTATCTTGGGAAACTGCATGACAGCTTGATTTGCACAGTCAGGGTCTAATGGTAAATACAATTTCACTATTCATGAGGATCCTCTTCCATAAAGTCACTACAACAATTTCCCTAATGACATGAGCTTGATTTAACAAATCTCACATTGATTCAACGAAATAGCGATGAACATAAAACAAGATATCCACAGATGTAACAAGGAAAAATAGTATAGGATTGGAAGTTGTGTGGAATCCGCAGCAAGAAGGAATAGGACATCGTATCTCAAGAAAATGAGTTTCCTCGGTTTCTTCTCCCATGAAGAACCACACGCTCGTTGTGATGCGAAGCCACACACGAGGATGGTCTTGGATCGTCGATCTGAGGTGTTCCGACGAACTCCGGTGGTGCTCCGGTGAGGGGAGGGGAGGAGGAAGGGCTGGAACTCGGGTTGGGCATTTTGGGGAAGGGATGTGTTGATTTTATTGGGTTCAACCAGGATTCAGATCCGGGTTCGGATCTGAATTAGACCCGGACCTATCTCTCTAAATTAGCCGCAATCGAGCTCCCCAACTCGGATTTTTACGCTCTTGGACTCGTTGGAAAGGTCTCAACGAGCTCTTTACAAATTGACTACTAAAAAATTTTTGGATGCTGGATAAGAGCAGTTTTTGCAATTAAGCTCGGATCAAATTTTCGGGGGTTTCACAGCAAGTTCTTGAAAGATAACACCATTTCAAAGTTTGATGTCCTAAAGGTGTTGATTTCTGATGGGGGAAGCCCCTTTGTCAATAGAGAAGTGAAGAAGTTGACTAAGGACTATGACAATGAACACCGTGTTGCTAGCCCGTACCACCCACAATCCAATAGTTTGGCTGAGGTGTTGAACTGGGAGGTCATAGGAATATTGCAAAATTTAGTCCGTCCTGACAGGAAGAACTGATCTCGGCTCTTGGACCAAGTTCTATGGGCCTATATGACGCCTTACAAGACCCATTGGCACCTTCCCATTTAGAATGGTATTTGGGAAACCATGTCATTTTCCCGCATAATTGATTCACAAATTTGAATGGGCTTGGAACTATCACCAAGTAAAGAAGAATAGAGAATTGGACCTTAATGAACTTTTTAAGATTAGAAACCAGTCATATGTAACTGCACGATCTATAGGGGCAAAGCGAAGAAGTGGCATGATAGACATATCAGAACTAAGAGCTTTGTTTCGGGGCAGAAATGTGATTGTTCAATGCAAGATTGAAATTGTTCCAAGGTAAATTGAAATCCAAGTGGACGTATCCCTTCATCTTTCATGGGACTCACACCAATGGCAATGTTGAAATATCTGAGCTGGCTGACAGTGTAAAATATTTCCTTATGAATGGACAGTTGTTGAAGTACATCAACGAATCAAATGAGCAGTTAGTCTAAGTGGAGCAGATGCTATTCACAAGGAGAAAAGATTCAGATGTAAATCCAACTGCTCTGTGTGAAGCCTTGATAACAATGACCATCTCTTAGTGCGGTTAGAAGATTCAACCATGCACATGTACATCCATTCCATATCCGACCCTCGACCCTCCACCTATGATTATTCTTACATGCTTAGGCCGAAATGAGCCTAAATATAGATGGGGGACATCATTGTATATATCTCATTTCTATTCTTCCTTCATACCTTACCCTCTACTAACCCATTTATTTCTCTTCCGGTATTCTTAGGCCCTTAAAAGCCCAAGTATTGGGGGGTGGGGGCGCAAGTCGACTTCTTATTACTCAATTACGCTTGGTACGATCTATGTCTTCATCCCACTTTACACCATGAGGATATAACACAAGCTATGTATAGGGGGTGGGTATACATGCTATATACTTTACCCATAGCCCGTACTTTAGTTGTTTGTAAATCAAAAACTGGGTATGGGTAAGTATTGTATGATATGTTTACTTTATAAAAAAAAATTACATATAATACATGTTTTGAATTTTTAGTAAATTAGGAGGCATAAAAAATAAAAGAGAGAGAGAGAGAGAAAGAAAAGATACTAACTTAAGGTTTTATCCCTGACACCTTTACATAACACAAGACTTGTTTACTCCAGACTACTTGATTGAGAGTGACACATGAGTCTAAGTCTCACCACTCTTGTTCATTAGGGTTTTGAAACTTTATTAGTCAGCATCCCCAGTTAGAAGATATGTGTGCTATATTGCATGTAGAATCTCAAAAGGTGAAAGGAATTTGATAATCACAACACTTACACAATAACATATTTCATTTCTATTTCATTTCATATTTTCTATTTCATTTCCCTAGAGCGGACAAAGTCAAAAATTATGTATTCCACACAAGGCGGAAACACATCCAAAACTGTAGTTCAAGGAGAGGGTCTCCTCGAACTGGACTAGATATGGGTGATATGGGCAAGGAGAAAAGCCGCAAAATGATGAAGCTTAAGACCCAATATCATGACTCGAATGCAAATGAGGAAATATATGTATAAGAGAGGTAGAAAGACTCAATGATGAAAACACGCACACACACACACGGGACTGAAGACTCTAAGAATGAATAAAACGCAGATGGACTCAAAGTCACAATCAATACACAAAGCAAACCCCGGTTCAACCTACTCAACACAATGAAGACCGAGATATGATCTTTTATCTTTTTTATTTTAGAGTTAGGTGATCATCAAAAAGTTGTACACACCGCAGACATGCTTGGGATTTGGGCCCTAATCCTTGGTGTGTACGTAGGAATAAAATGCTCAACCAGTGATGGGGTTTCTCTCCCCAAGACAAGGATTCCATTACGTTTTATTTTAGAGATCTTGTAGAGTTAGCAGTCCCGGTTTTATTTTGGTTATCACTTTTTTGGGGATTATTTTCAATGCACAAACCTAACGAGGTTTTCAATTAAATTTAACATCCTAGTTAGTAAAAATCAAAGGGAGAAGATCGGAAAAGCCATGCAAATTAGAAATCGATGATGCATGCAAATTTAGAAGACTTACAGTGCTTCTCAGCTCTCTCCATGTGGGATGCATAATAGAATTTGAAACATATGCTATATGCAAATGCAATCCGATGAAATCGCCCTAAGATAGTAATTGCTATTATCGCGAAGCACAATATGTCAATTATTTTGAAACAAACCCTAAGATCCGATCTTGGAGACATCTCGGTATCGGCCACAACGGGTCCTTCCAGCGTTGTATGACATCTCTCATTACACGCGGGTTCAAATCTAAATAACCAGTAATTATTATTTGACTAAGTCCAGAAGTGACTCTATAGGTACATGCAAATATATTAGGGGCTTTGGACCTTAATCTATCGGGCAAACAATTCCTAACCTAGGACTCATTCATATAAAATAATGAGAATAAAATAAAAGAGAAAAAGCATCAAAATCGTCGAGGCTCCCAAGGGAACAATCCCTCGGCCAATAGACCTTGGGAAGTCGAAGAGTCTAAGAATCCTGAATTTTTACAATTATCTATTCGCTCTCTCACATAAATATACATAATAATGTAAAAATAAAGAAATAAAGAGAGGAGACTATCTTCTAAAATCCCCTTGTCTGCCCATGTTGCTCTCTCCTGCCAACGTAGTCTGAAGGCTAGCTCCGCCTTATTTGGGTGTGTCGGTCCTTCTACGAGGTCCTCCCTCGTGTAGCGGTCCCTTGCAACAAAGTCAAACAAGAAGGTGTCAGACAGTTCACAATTAATATAAAAAAATAATGAAAAATAAATAAATACAAAAATAAATAAATGAACAAGAGATACTAGACAAAATGAAATAATATCCAACTATGCGACGTTGCTCCCCGACAATTGCACCATTTGATAAATAGGAAATTTTCTGAAGTCGTATCATTCCACAAGGCGGAAGGACAGTCGCTGACGTGACCTCAGACGAAGTCCCTGATTAATCAATAAATAACCCACAATAAAGAATCAAGTAATGAAATATCAAAAATGTGGAGTTAAAATTTATTATAACTCTACAGCAAGTGTGTATAGGCGTAAGTATGTGAAGAGATCGAATACAGAGAGCAAATGGGAGGAGGCACAAAGAATGCTCAAAACTTTGTCTTTTATCTCCTATCGATGTTATTGTTTTTGTGGGTTTTTAATTTTATATTTTTAATTTCTATTATTTTTTAATATTTTGTATTTGATTTTTAATTTTCTATTTTTATATTTTCTTTTTATATATTTTTATATTACCTTTTCTTTTATATAAATAATATAGCATATATAAGGTTTCATATACAGAATATATAGTACTTTATTTATAAATACTAGTAAATATAGATAAAATACAAATAATAATATTTTAGGGGGTTTTAATATTTTTCTAGTGTTTTTTTAATTTTCCAGGAATTTTCCTAATTTTTATGTATTTTTAAAGTCGAAAATTTCCCAAAGAAGGGATTAATTAAGTACAGGATTTTAAAAATAGTATCTATGTTCCAAAATTATCCAAATCAATTTTAATATTTATGTACATATACAAAGAAAATTATAAAATAGAAAAAAAAACATATTTTGGATTTTAAAGAATTTTTCAGATTTTTATCAATGATTTTGGGGTTTTACAATTTTAGGATTTTTGTTTTTCCATTTTTAGTGATTTTTTTATCTGTAAATAAATTAGGATAAAGTATACTATATGATTTTTTTGGAATTTTAAAGACATTTTGATTTTTTTGGTATCTTCTAAGTTAAATATGGAATAAATAGGTTCCACTTTATTTTTAATAAATGGATTAAATGCAAAAATGCGAAATAAAATATGGGGGTGAATATACATGGCATGAAGCATTTAACGCTATTTTTGTAGATTTTTAAGAGCACCATAGATATATTTAATAAACAAATAAAAACATACAAAAACCAATGTCCTAGCAGGGGCATTTTTGTAAATAAATTAAAAGACAGGGGGCTCGGTGGAAAAATGTCAAAAATATACAACATTCAGTTCATTTTATTAGACTAATAAACAATTACAAAAAAGCCCTTTCAGCTCGCAAGGCTAGGGAGACGTCACTAAAAGGTCGAGTCGTGAGCTTTTAAACAAAAATGCTATACCAGGGGTTACAGTGCAAAATTTACCCTAACGTGCGACTACACGTGACACGTCTGAGAAGGAGCAAAATGTAAATACATAAAGTTTAGGGTCCTTTTTACAAAATTTCCAATTAATTTATAATGCTATCTTTTAATTACAAGATTAAAAATAAAATTAAAAAATATGGGGCTAGAGTATGCAATTTACCCCAAACTAGGCGCGATTCAACGGTGCTGCATCATACACTTACCCGTTTGGTGCCTCCTGGTGCGACGATGCCCCTTCATCGATCAACGGTCTGGATTAGATCCACGGCGTGAGATCAATGGTCGGTAGCGACTGGATCGAACGGCTCTGATGCAACCTAGAGCGGGGTGCTCCATCGGATGGCAGTTGTTGTTCACGAAGAATAGGGAAGAACTCATCTTCCCCAAACTTCGTTCGTCGATTCCTCCCACCACCGACGTGATTCTACAGTGGAGTCGGGCTCTATATGTCCGGGGAGGTGTTCCGCAGTGGATGGTGGTCGGAAGGAGGTCCAAGAACCCGTGTAGATGCCTGGAGAGCTCAGGGAAAAAAGGGCTCCAGGAACCTTGCTTCCTACAAAAATCGACCCGCGTTGGGTCTTTTGTCCTCCAGCACCTGCAAGGAAGATCCAAGAATGAAATACAAGGTGGTTGGGGTCTTATTGCGGGGAATGGGCGAAGGGTGGAGTGGGCCAAGGTCTCCGACGAGGACGACAGAGGTGGAGACCCAATCTCCAGATCAGAGTCAATCTGGGTGAAATGAAGAGGTACGGGGGCGTAAAGAAAGTGATGGGGATCGAAAGGGTGTCAGTTGGCGCGGGGGGAAACATGCGAGGCACAGTGGAATCGTTCGCCGGAATGGAGCTCTGGCGAACTACGAATAGGGCTTTTAACGCTAAAATATTAATCTAATCACTACACTAATAACAGAATAAAAATTCAAGAATAAAAATCTAACTAAAATGAGTAAATTGAGCAGCTCAAACCTGGCCGAGGGCCAAGGAGCAGGACATCGTTGGAGCTTCACCGTGGGTGCAACCTCCCGCCTCCGCGAGCTTCCATCCACCACAGGGGACCTCCATCTGTCACCTGGATGCATGCTAGGCTGAGATGGTGGCACTCTAGGACTCAAAAAGTTACCAAATTTGCGAGGAGGAGAAGAGGTCTTTATTTATAATACAAGAGCAGCACCCTTATTTGACCGGCTAAGTGCAAGAAATCAGGTGTATGTACATGGGATCAAGGTGGCTGGCGTAATTCATGATAGACCTGGGAGTAATTTACATGAAGGGATCGACGTCGATAGGCGGATGGAATGGATGGGAAAATAGGAGGAAATCACGGGAAAATAAAGATTTGACGGGTTGCAGAATTGGGGGGAGAGTTGACCGGAGTCAACAGAGAACATGACCCCATTGGTCCTGCCAGGCACGCTACAGGACAAAACAACAATTTTATTAAAGAATAATTATTTAAAAATAATAAATGATTTTATTATTTTTTATTATTAAATAAAAATGTTTATTCTTTTGTGTAATATTTTATTATGTTATTTATTTATTTTTTTGATTGTATTTATTAATAGTTGATTTTTAATGGTGTATTTATAGGTATATTTTCCTATATTTTGGCTATTTTATTTTTATTTTTTTTATTTTATTATTTTATTTTATATATTTACAACATATTTTTATGATTATAAATATATTTTTTTATTTTTATGATATAATTTGTATACTTAAATAGATAGATATGTATATTATGCAGGTATATTAATAGGTATTTTATATATGTTTTATTTACACCTTCTTATTTTAATGTATTTTATTAGGTTTTATGTTGGTTTGATATTTTTAATAAAATATAGATAATATTTACAATATTATAAAAATATAAATGAATAAATAATAAAAGAATGAAATCCATTTTTATTTATATACAAGTGATAACATAGGTAGTTTGCCAATGTGGTTTCACAGACTTGTTTTATTTTTTATTTTCTGTTTGGTTTTATTTTAATTTCAATATGAACATATGTTATGAATAATAATTACAAAATTACAAAAATATAAATTTATAAAAATAATAAAGGATGAATAAATTGAATATTTTAATCGGGTATAATGTACAATGGGGTCCAAAACCTAACCTTCACCCAGGAACTCCAAAAAATATGAAACCACCTCCATTAAATAGCTTGTGAAAAGTTATATACAATTAGAGGGTTTTGATATGTTTGAGTTTTTATTTGAAAGATATGGGTCTGTGAAGTTAGGTTTTTGGTTTTTTATTTTGTGTATAACGTGAACATTGTGTATTATTTTTGTACAAACTCAATTTGTATTTTTATTTACATCACTATCTACAACTTTCATATACAAAGTTTCTTTATTTGATGGATAAATAATAAAGAATAAAATAGGTATAAAAATGTTTAAATAATGAATAAAAGAATTGGGTTTTTATTCCATTTTTGACCCTTATCTCCACCTACTTTATTCCCTGTCGACCAACTCAATTCTTGACTTGGACTCAGGGTTCATGGTCATAAAATATCTTCGATATTTTATTCTTTTTCTTTTATTATCTATATTATATAATTTTGGCATTAAAAACCATGTTTTATATACAATTAATACAATAAACAATGAATGCTATTTTGTACAAATTAATGCTATTTACATGCATTAGCTAGGATTTTTAAGGCCAAAATGATAGAATAAATTTAATAAAATGGAGATTCATCAGGAGGTCGGTGATGAGTGCAAAAAATCATCTCTTTAATAATCTAAAGTTGTATTATAGGAGACGAAATTGGATCGATCAAAAACCACAATCTTTGAATGTTGTGGAATATTTTAACTTGGCAAGATACCAAGGTCAATCACAGGGACACGAGCCTCTTTGTATATTTATCAAAAATTATAGATTAATTAATGATGATAATTTTCTAAACCTAGGTCTTCACATGCACAGACAAACATGATGCACATAATGATATGCATATATATATATATATTACAGGGACAAAATGATGCAAGAATAAAATGATGCATATCTTTTTAAATGCAATTAAAGGATGAGATGCAAAAGATAAACATGCAAGATGAACATGCCATTAATTAATCGTGTCAATGAGAAATAGAATAAGGATCAATTTCAGAGCCAATTTGAGCAACATGATAAATAATGGCACTTAAATCATGAGTGGGAGACACTATATGCATCGTAAAAAATAGCATATTTAATTCAGTGTCAAATCAGTAACATATGCCATTATGTAGAGAATAAAACAAGCATCAAAATGGAACTGAAATCGTTCAATTTGAATTTAAAATGCTCAGGATATGCTAAAAACAATGCAAGGGTATAAATGTAATAAAAATGCGTGAAAATAAAAGATAAATAATCACAATTCCCAGAAGGGACCTATTTGTAATTTCAGAAAATCAAAGGGGGCCTTTGCAAATAATCCTGATGTGTGGGGTATTTTTGTAAATATGAAAACATGGTAGGGCACTTGTGCAAAATTCCCATGCGTGCACATGAAGCACGTGCCTGGGGACATTCATGTAATTTGTAGAAATTAGAGGGGGTGATCTGCAAATTACCCTAACTCTCACATGCTAGGCATGCGAGAGGGCTAGGCTCAGGAGGCGATGCAGCTTCATAGGCACGTGACACTTTCAGATGATTTGGTTGCTGCTCTGGAAGATGGCTCTGATTATCGAGCCAGGAGGATGGGCATGGAGGTTGGGAGGCCACATGGCTCCTTCTGAGTCGTCCAATCGTGTGGATCAAACGACGACAAGTGTGATGTGTTCATCACCTCCACCGCCTTCTGCAGCAGACTTGGCTGTGCTCCGACGACCTCATGTTTCCTCCACCATCCTTGATCAGCCACTGAGAAGGCTCGGACACCTTCGTAATGGGCTGGAAAAGCTCCTTTGGCTTTAATGATCGGAGAGATGGCTCGAAGCAGCGAGAAGGTGGTGTGTGGTTGGAGGGGCTGCTCGAGATCGGTGTAGGTGTGCGAACTCCAGCCATTGAAGGTTCCTGCAGGGGATTAACATAGCCGAAGATGCGTAGTGTGGGTGCAAGGGAAATGAGTGAGGTGGAGTCCCGTGGAGGTGGTTGGAATGGGGGACTCGGTGTCTTCATCTCTGACGAGTTGAAGAGGAGGTGGATTGGAGCGGGAGGGGGTTTTGGAGAAGGGAAGAGGGCGAGCGGGTGTGCAGCGAAGATGCTGGAGGCATTGTGGATGTAGGTGGATGGTCGATGAACGGAAGAGCAGTGTGTGTGGGTGGAATTAATTCAGAGAAAACACAAGAAAAAACAAGGATGGAGTTACCTAGAGGATCAAAGAGGAAGAAGGTGGATAACTTGGTCAGGGCTGAGGCTCCTGTGGAATCTCCGATCATCGCTCAACCTAGTTGGCCGCTGCAGAGAGCTCAACGGTAGTTGGGCTATCGTGACACGACCATGGTGACCGCATGTTGACATCGATTAGGAGTCGTCGCCTCACCAAATTTGCCCCTCCGTTGTCACCGGAGGGGCGACGGAAGTCGGGCTCTAGCGTATTGAGTGGTAGATGAGGGTAGAAGGAGGTGGAGATGGGTTTTTATGGGCGACGGACGTGGCGGTTATAGGAGGGTGGCGGATGATTTTGAACGATCGAATGAAGGCGCTAAGAGTTAGGATATGGAGCAACGAGGGTTGCACGAAGATCGACGATCTTGGGACATCGTGGAAGTGGTGTTATGTTGTGGGTAGGCGGAGAGGAGCAGCGGTTAAAAATGGAAGGGGGTAGCGGCTCAACGAGGCGTAATGCTTGGGAGGGAAGGCGTTGGAGGTAGAAGATGTAACCAGAATCGTTGGATCTTGCGATCCAACATTTAGAGGAGGGCATGGATGAGGGGCCTAGATCAGATCCATAGAATCTGATCCAACAGTGAGGGAAAAGCCGAAAGAAAATGACCTTGATGGATTCTGGAGCGGGATATGAGGGTTGAGAATGAGAAGCAACGTGGAGGCAGAGGAGGCGTTGGATGCTAGGGCATCCAACAGCTCAGGATGAGGTGGAAGAGAGTGGTTGGGATCAGATCTTAAGGAAGATATGATGGTTGAGGGTGATCTAGAGATGAACGGATGAGAGGGAGCAGGTGGATGGGATTTGGCGACTGAGGAGAGGGTGTGTGGATGTAAAGGGTCGGGCCACGTGGCCCAATAGGAAAATTAGAAAATAGAAAAAATAGAGAAAAATTCAAATAAAATAAGTAGAAGCTTAATTACAAAAAAGTCAAAAATGAAAGTTGTAGATCTCGATGAGATCTACATTTTTCATGTTACCTGAAAAGTCAAAAGAGGTCATTTGTAAAAGGCGCAATTTTTGCAAGTATTTTTAATGACTTAAAAACGCTTATTTTAAGGGTTCTATAATCTCTTTGTATTTTTAGTTCTTTTTTTAAAGCTAAAATAAATATATACAATAATTAACCTAATTTTTAGGGACTTTTAAAATTTTAGAAAAATAAAGAAAATGTTCGTATTAAATACAATAAATCAAGGTTAGTGTTTAGTGTCAACTATACATAGATTATTTACAATATAATACAAGTTAATGTTAGTGAATTAATGGTGGTTTTTATTGAATTTTTTAAGATAAATAGATTTTATAATGATATATTTGAGATTCATCATACCCCTATACTTCAATTATGCTGGTTCTCGAGCATAAAAAGAATTAGGGAGCTGTATTAATTCATGATAGTGCATGTGAATTTTCAAGGCTCAATTCATCAAAGACCCTCAATTTGAGTGATCTTAAAATTCTGGGCTCAATCATGCTCTAGTAAAAAGGAATCCAACTTCTATTTTTATCAGACTCTCTGTTTGTACATTAATACAAGGATATGATAATTATTGTACTGCAATCATGGAAGTCGAGTCGAGATATCACCCAAAGTTCAAGTCCAGGAAATTCTCCTCTAGACCTAATTCTCAACACTAGGGAATAAGTCGGTTCTTTCTTCAATCAACCATATCAATAGTTTGTCAAACTTGAAAGTGTATATAAATGGCCAGATGATGGAGGGCATAGGATTGTGTAAATTCTTCTCTCCCTCACATTGGAACAAGGGGCCTCTCGAGTGCCTTATACTCAACAAATGTATATTTTTGGTTTGTTAATCAATGTGTCCGTCAAGAGAATTCGGAATCGTCTACACTTATTTTCATGGGAGTACACTGGGGTGTCTCTTTTGAGTATCTAAGTTACCTTCCAGACCTAGACTTGTATCACTATACGATGCAGAGCCCTTTGTGGGTGCTAGCCCGACACCTAGGTCCTAGTAGCATTTGGTCCAAGTGCACACTTTGAAATGGTTGGGAGCGCTCGACTTTGGTAGAAGCTCATAGAATTTGTATTTGTAATGATAGAGATGTTCTTTGTATGAGAGAACTTCTCTCGAATTTCATTTCCTTGATTTTTGGCTAGCTCCACTGCTTTTACCAAAAGTTGGCGCACACTTATCGATAATTTAATTAGGTTTCATCACACCCTCTCACATAGATATCAAATGATAGCATGTGAACTTGTTCACATAATGGCAATGGTTTTGCTGACACTCAGGTTTCTTGAAGCCTTCATTGACTTTATCCCATCCTCGAGCATCATTAATTCGAGTCTAGACTCAAATCACCAGTCTCAGTTCCTCAAAGGATAACTCATCTCATCAATCATGCTGTTGTGAAAGTGATGTGTTGATCATATTCTTTAGGATGTAGAGATGAAGAGTGCAATATAACTCTCAAATCCTCAAACTAGGGAAGTATGGATTATTAGTTTCAAAACTCTAATGACTAAGGCTGGCTAAGTAACTCAATCTCTCAAGATCTCATAAACAATTGTCCTCGAATTCTCAAGCCTTGAGTGATAGTGAACTTGTCAGAAATACACCAACTCCAGAGTTAGTGAATTTTTGTGATTTTTAGTTTTTACATTTTTTAATTCTTCAGAGAGATAATGACCGGCCCATGCTCATATGAATAGTTTCATCTACTTCCAGCCAGTATAGGTGTAAGTATCGACCGTAAAAATACGACTACCTGTTACTTGAGGATGGAGCCTTACATAGTCCTCTAAACCACCCACTCTACTAAGGGAGACCGTAGTTCCCTTACTGAAGAGTAGCTACTCACTTTAAGCCTAGCAGTCAGAGTCTTTACATAGGAAAATTTTCAATTTTTCACTTTTTTTATGGGATTTTTGAATAAGGTTAATTTTATTTACAAAAATCTAGTCCCTCAATTTCTAAAAAGTTTTTTACAAAAAATTTACAAAAATCAGTTCGCGGGTAAACATAAACCCTAGCCCAAAAATGTTTCAAAAAATTTTAAAAATGCGAGTTATGGCTAAAGTATATATACAGTATATACAGTATACCCCCTTATACTCAGCTTTTGTTATGTCCTCATAGCACAGGTGATATGAAGCCATAGCTCTGGTTAAATACATGGTGATATAGCGGAACTGGTTCGGAGGTGCCCCTATACTTAGGTCAAAAATGACCTAAGTATAAGAAGACAGGTAGAGGCAAGATGGACTAGTCGGGTCTCCCTATACCTAGGCTGAAAGTAGCCAAAGTAGCCTAAGTATTGGATGTGGATTTTTGAGCTGGAGGGGGTCATGTGGTTTATTACGGTTAGAGGGGAGAGGGGTGTGAATATTTACAGAAGAATGGATGGATGTGTGGAGAGGGGTGAGTGAATACACAGAGATGGATGTGTGTGCGGGGGAGGGGGTAGATCATCGAGTGATCTACTTTTTTCACTTTGTTTTACACTCGCGAGCCCATGAATGAGGATTGCTAGAAATGCACCTGATACACACAATTTTTTACAACAAATGCACGAATGAAAAGATGACTCAATTCCTTGAATTCTTCTGGATTTCTTTTGTAGCTCCTTGCAGCGGGAGCTGCCAACTCCACACCTCCATGGGTCTCAAGCACCCTCGATCTCCATGGGCCTGCCACAAAACAAATAATCAGGAAAATATCAAGAAATTTAATCATGAAATGAAAGTTTTAAAAATATTCACATAAAAAATAATACAATAAAATTCAACAAATAGATTAAGATGAGTCGTGTCCCCTACAACGACGCCATTTAATGAGCGCAAAAAATCGTCTCTTTAATAATCTAATGTTGTAGTATAGGAGATGAAATTCGATCGATCAAACCACAATCTTTGAATGTTGTGGAATATTTTAACTTAGCAATATACCAAGGTCGAGCATAGGGACACGAGCCTATGCATGACTTCTTGTTTGATTTTAAATGCAAGTAAAGGATGAGATGCTAAAGATAAACATGCAAGACGAATGTGCCCTTAATTAATCGTGTCAATGAGAAGATAGAATAAGGATCGATTTCAGAGGTATTTGAGCAATATGAAAAATAATGTCACTTACATCGTGAGCGAGAGACACTACATGGATCTTCAAAAATAGCTTGAACTTAAATTATAGCTTCAAGTTCGGGGGTTATCTTGGCCCTGTCTATTTGCCTTGGCGGATTAGGGCTGGTAGCTTATTTAATTTAGTGTCCAACAAGTGAATAACATATGTCATTATCTAAAGAATAAAGCAAGTTTCAAAATAAAATTGAAATCATTCAATTTGGATTTAAAATGCTGAAGATATACTAAAAACAATGCAGGGGTATAAATGTAAAAAAATACGTGAAAATAAAAGATAAATAAATCGCAAATAGGTTCATGGAGGGACCTATTTGTAATTTCATAAAACTGGAAGCCATTTGCAAATAATCCTAAAGTGTTAGGGCATTTCTATAAATATGAAAATATGGTAGGCCACTTGTGCAAAATTCTCAAGCGCACACGTAAGACACGCGCCTGGGGCCTTTTTTGTAATTTGTAGAAGTCGGAGGGGTGATCTGTAAATTACCTGGCCTCTCACTTTCTAGGAACGCGAGAGAGCTATTCTCAGGAGGCGATGCAACTTCGGAGGCACGTGGCACTTTTAGATGGTTCGGTCGCTGCTCTGGAAGATGGCTCGGTTCATCGAGCCAAGAGGATAGGGATGGAGGCTCGGGCCATGTGGCTCCCTTTGAGTTGTCCGATCGTGAGGATCGAACGTGATTGTGTGAAGTGTTCATCAGCTCTGCCACCTCATGTAGAGGACTTGGTTATACTCTGGTGACCTCGTGTTTCCTCCACCAGCCTTAATAGACCATCGGGAAGGCTCGAACACCTTCGGAATGGGTTGGCAAAGCTCCGTGTGGCTACAATGATCGGAGAGATGGCTCGAATCAACTAGAAGGTGGTGCATCATCGGAGGGGTTGCTCGAGATCGCCATAGGTGTGCAAACTCCGGTCATTGAAGGTTCCTGCAGGGGATTTGCATAGCTAAAGCATGCGTAGTGTGGGTGCGAGTGAAATGAGTGAGGTGGAGTCTCGTGGAGGTGGTTGGAGCGGGGCGCCCGGGTTCTTCATCTTCGGCGAACTGAAGAGGAGATCGATTGGAGTGGGAAGGGATTCTGGAGAAGGGAGGAGGGCGAGCAGGTGTGCAGCGAAGATGCTAGAGGCATTGTGGATGTAGGTGGATGGTCGGTGAACGGAAGGCCAGTGTGTGTGTGTGTGCAATTAATTCGCAGAAAACACAAGAAAAAACAAGGATGGAGTTAACTGGGGATCAGAGAGGAAGAAGGTGGATGATGCGGCCTGGGCTGAGGCTCCTGGGGAGTCTTTGGTTGTCGCTCAACCTGGGCAGCCGTTCTAGGGGGCTCAAAGGTGGCTATGCTGCCATAACACGGCCATGGTGACTGTGGGACAACACCGGCTAGGAGTCACCGTCGCCTCGCCAAATTGCCCATCTGTTGTCACTAGATGGGCGAGGGAATATGGGCTCTAGCATTTTGAGTGGTGACGAGTGTAAAATGAGGCAAAAATGGGTTTTTATGGGCGACGGAGGTGGCGGCTACAGGAGGGTGACAGAGGATTTTGAACGATCAGCGCTAAGAGTTAGGAGAGCAATGAGGGTTGCGCGAAGATCATAGATCTTGGGACATTGTGGAAGTGGCGTTATGTTGTGGGCAGGCAGAGAGGAGCAGCGGCTAAAGATGGAAGGGGGAGCGGCTTAGCGAGGCGTAACACCTGGGAGGGAAGATTGGAGGTAGAAGACGCAGCCACGGCCATTGGATCTTGCGATCCAACGGCCCAGAGGAGGGTGTGGATAAGGGACCTAGATCAGATCCATAGGATCTAATCCAATGGTTAGGGAAAAGACGGAAGCAGATGGCCTTGATGGATTCTGGAGCGGGATCTGAGGGTTGAGAATGAAGAGGTGACGTTGACGCGGAGGAAGTGTTGGATGCTGGGGCATCCAACGACTCAGGGTGAGGCGAAAGAGAGTGGCTAGGATCAGATCTTAAGGTAGATCTGATGGTTGAAGATGATCTGGAGATGAACGGATGAGATGGGAGCAGGTGGAAGGGATCTGGCAGTTGAGGAGGGGGCGCGTGGATGTAAAAGGTCGAGCCACATGGCTCAATCAGAAGGAGCCACATGACCTAATAAGAAAATTAGAAAATAGGAAAAATAAAGAAAATCCAAATAAAATAATTAGAAGCTTGATTACAAAAAAGTCAAAAAATGAAAGTTGTAGACCTCGATGAGATCTACATGTGTTAACCAAAAAGTCAAAAGAGGTCATTTGTACAAGGCACAATTTTTGCAAGTATTTTTAATGACTTAAAACACTTATTTTAAAGGTTTTATAATTTCTTTGTATTTTTAGTTCTTTTTTAAAAGCCAAAATAAATATATATATATATATATATAATAATTAACCTAATTTTTAGGGATTTTTAATCATTTAGAAAAAAAGAAAATATTATTATTAAATACAATAAATTAGGGTTAGTGTTTTTATAGATTATTTACAATATAATACAAGTTAATGTTAGTGAATTAATGGTGGTTTTTATTGAATTATTTAAGATAAATAGATTTTATAATGATGTATCTGAGATTCATCATTCGGGGAGGAGGAGAGCGAGGGCAGGAAAGAACTGGATGGCGATGGTGGAGCTCGGGGGGAGGAGGGCGAGGGCGACAGACCTGGAGGAGGAGGCGGAGGTCGAGGAGGAGCGAGGGCGACAGACCTATAGGAGGAGGACGAGGTCGAGGAGGACCTGGAGGTCAAGGGCAGCGGAGGTCAAGGAGGTGGTGGGTGCTTGATGGGGAAAGGGAGATGACGAGGAGAGTGAGAGGTATTTAATGTAAATTTGATAAATAAAATGGGTATAATGTAAAAAAACATAACATAATCTGGTTAGTTTTAACAGATAAATGGATGGGAGTCCACCAAAAGGTCTGTGGGGTAAGGGTTAACAAGTTTACAAGGTCGACGGGGGAATTATGTTGTTTCAAAGATCGAAAAGGTAATTGACAAAGTTTATAGGGTTCGTGTGATAAAAATCTCATTTCAAATATACATTTATTTTCTAAATTAAGAAATTAGTTTCAGATAAAAATAGAAGTATAAGTAGGAGAATAATTAGGATTATCAATTGCCTTCTATTTGTATGGTCTGTAAATATAAAGTAATTGAAAATTCAAAATTTTCTATCCCATCCTCTTAAAGACTCATCTCACATCTATAAACGAAGGCTCCATGGTGTGGGAACAACCCTAAGGCTCTGTGGTTCATCGAGACACTCAATGAAAAAGGTGAAGGATCAATATCCCTCCTCTTGTGCTCCACATTACGATAAGTTTGAGAACAGTATATCTCGATCGGGTCTCATCTTTTTTTATAATAAAATCTGTGTTTTAGATTGATGCAATATAAATCTTTGTTGCGTAACAATAATTACGTATGTGTTTGATTGTTGCATTCATTGATAAATCGTATAAAGTAGGGTCGACTTTTAGTGGGTAAATTTTGATGTTCTAATTAAAATTCAGAAATATATATTGTTAGATATATGATTTTACGAGATACATCGAAAATTTAGAGTGAATCACATTTAATTTGATTGGATCAGAAACCATGTAAGACTGGATCTTTTCGATGTTCTAAATTTATTCCAGAAAATCTGAAATAATGAATACATAGATCATCAAATAAATAAATTTGCAAAATCCAAAATCCATGTCGATTGGACATAGACTAATATGTCAAATTCATGTTCTTGGATGACTTTGCATAACTGAATCATTGTGGATTTGAAGAAGTGATGGTATTATTCCACCCCCTATGTATGTGGTCCAACCAGATGGCATCATGTGGTAAGCACGCCTAGCAGCTGCCGCACAAGAGCTGGATGGGTTTGGTTCTCTTCTTTTGGGTTTTTCATGGTCATAATCCACGTCATCCCTTTATCATACTTAGAATCACTTTCACATACTAAATGAAATGGCGGACTAAATGAGGAATTTGTGACGGCATCAAGTACAAAAATAAATATGGAATTTATTAAGAGTTCCCAACTAAATATTAAATAAATATACATGTTTAATCCTTGTAAAATTGCACAAAGGTTCACAGAATTCTGCTCTTCACATATATTAGTGTTTTGAGGACAAATAAATTCCAAAAAAAATATCATAAAATCATGATAATTATGTTTTTGTATTATATGACTCTTGAGAATTTTCGAAAGTTGAATTAAATTATGAAAATATACATCCACTCTGATTATTTTTATTTACACGTATAATGAATGCCTTCTTTCAAAATGAAGCATGAATTAAGTCATAAATTATGTTTAATTTGTGTTTTCAATACATTTATTATTGAGGTATTATTGAGTTACTATGTGATGTTCGGACCATGAAATTATATCTTTTTGATATTGATTTTCTTTATGAATATTATGCCTTCCTCTAACTTAGTGATTGTAGCTACAAGTCATGAACCTAAGGAGCTTTGGGTAGATTACGTGGTGGCTCAACTTGAACTGAGTGGAAAGGAAAAGATATTAGGTCATGTTTAAGGGGTTCGATACTAACTATACACACATATATATATGTATGTATATCACATTCATTTTTATCTCTGTGTGACAATGATTTGCTTATTTAGTCACCATGTGTAACCTTGCGGTGGTAAGCAATATCTTATAACTATACTTATGCAGCCTTAATATAATAATATGTTCAAGAATAGCCACTCAATCATATGTAGTGTGTGAGTTTAAAAAGTTCCTTTATATTGTCATTGCAGTAGAATTCTGGTTATACTCTCTTCTCTCATACTTAGAGGCCAAAGTATGATTTATAACTTTGTAAATGAAGAAACTAAAATAAAAATGGAAGTTGATTTACATGTTGTCATATGTTGATATGTTATACTAATTGATACAATATAAATTCTTAATCTTGCAACGTGACTAAATTTCATAAACTTGTTAGTTACATGTTTATATATAATTTAATTTCATAAACTTGTTAATTACATGTTTATATATAATTTAATGCATCTTTGTACTTCTAAAAGAGATTGGATCAAGTTCATGTCAACTCTTAACGTATTTTTGGCATTATTGTTGTTAATTGTTCATCAAATGGATACTTGTTGAATTTGCTCATTACGTAATACTTTACCTTGACATATCCTTATATATCTATATATCGCTTCACTGGACTATTTAACTCACCTTTCAACTTGTGACCTAGGTAAAGGGATAGTTCAGGAGGAGGCACTCAGTGACTCTTTGGAGGATTAGCTACTTATAATAACGAGATGTCACTTTGGACGATTAGCTGCTTATAATAACGAGATGGTCCAACTGCCTCCAGCTTTCAGAATGTAATTTTCTTTTATTACATTAAGGACATTTATTTGATGCCATGTAATATAACCTTTCTGACTACTACTATTTTTTTGAGATATTTCTTTACATCGTGAATTACAACAAAGACCTAAACTGTATGTCACTTCTCAATTGAGTACTTTAAATTCCAAATGTTACAAAGAGGGACCTAAACATTCAACTGCAAATTTTAACGTTGACGTATAAGTTTTGCGTAAGCTTTCAGAGACCTGGATTTGAGAAAAAGAAGATGAGACCCCTCTTTGTTACATTTGAAAAATGGGGTTCGTAATTGAAAATCAACACATAGTTGAGACTTTTTTTTTTAATTTAACCTGTCATATATCATTCTATCTTATATCACGGTAGATATATGGATATCATTCATTCGTAGTAAATCGGTTATGGTTGGTCATGTGAATGCTGCGTATTTGATGTTACCACAAAAGAATGAGAATTTTTCACGTACTAAAAACAACGATACCTTGATTTCTATGTTGTCAACAAATTGACTATCAGAATGGCAATATGGTGAATCACTTACTGCACTTCAGAAACAATTTGACATGTAGAAAAATTCATATTATCACATATAAATAATAAAAGGTCTTCATACAATAGAGTTTAATAAGAGCGTCCTCAGCACATGGATTCTCTTTTATTGAAACTGGTTAACAACATTTCTATGAAGAAAATGCTAGGAATTTCTTTTTGAGATGTCCTGGAGATGGCAGAAGGTAAAGTAAAATATAGGTGTTCGCATTACAAAAGAATGCATGTTCAAAGGACATAAAAAAGAGTGTCTTTTCTATGCTCTCAAAGAATGGAAATAGAGCAAATCAATGTCTTTTGCATGCAACTTAAAATAACTTGTAGGCTAATGCACTTTCTTGGCATCATTCAGATTCGTTAGTATCTTGTT
This sequence comes from Ottelia alismoides, assembly GCA_037367405.1. Taxonomy (NCBI): domain Eukaryota; kingdom Viridiplantae; phylum Streptophyta; class Magnoliopsida; order Alismatales; family Hydrocharitaceae; genus Ottelia; species Ottelia alismoides. Next base: position 784,403 of record JAZKJV010003246.1, on the reverse strand, counting down.
TATTATATCCTCCGCATCTTGAAAAAAGATTCCAATGAAAAAAAATAAATTGTATTGAAATCTAAGGGGATTCACTGCTCACCATGGACTACTGGGATTTTGGCTGGTGATGATTCTTGCAAGGAGGGATGGGGGATTGTTGAAGGGGGAAAGACAAGGGAATGAGATCATGCAGCGCGAGTTGACCTCGCTGGTGCGACGGCGGTCCTTGGGTCGACAGGGAGATCGGAATGGGGAATGGAGAGAACGACGAACATGAGTCTTGGTGGGTAGTGGACCTGGTGGTGGGTGTCCATTGGTGGAGGGGGGAGAGAGTGTGTGTTGGGGTGGTTGCTTTTGGGAGAGTACGACTGCAATTTCTTTGGGGGCGTGGAATGATGTCATGGCGAGATGGAGAAGAGTACTGCGGGGACGTCACGTAGACAGAGATGAGCGGCAATGATCACCGGAGCGTTCTTCTAGGTAGGAGGAATGAGATAGGACCGAACCTCACGTTTAAGGCTACAGACGCTGCTGCCGCTCCTCCCTCTCAGTGGCAACAGAGGAGGGGATGTTGTCGGATCCAGAGCTCGAGGAGGGAGAAGCTGTCGTCGAGGGTGCCGGAGGGGGCGGAGGATGGGTTGGACTGGGGGGTAGCGGAAGGAGAAACCGTGCCGCGAGCCGCACGACAGGCTAGGGTTTCGATAATAGAGGGGAAAGTGGGAAGGGCATGGGTGATATGTGTATTTCTTACACATGTCGATGGCCTGGATGGGAGGTAAATCAAATTATGAAAGGTAAAGGGGAATTTTTTGAGTGAAAATTAATGAGATGCCGGTGGAAGTGTTCTTGCTTAATATATGTTTCGTTTAATATATGTTAATGGAATGGATGGATATGAATGAAAGTAAATCAATTAATTTCTAAACAAATATGTCGGACAACATCAAGCATGAGCAGGTCAAATGTTGCCATTGTTAGACACCAACAAAGTCTTCTTCGGAAATCCAATTATCGATTCACATTTAACAAATATGTATAATATGTGTTTTACACAAATGAGGCCTCGATAGCCAATTCTGCTACAATGTACTCCTACCTATTCTATTGCATTGGCAACCGAAGTCGAACATAGGACCGATTTCCCATGCTTAGAGTAATCAACATACGTTAACAAATGTAAAACTTTCATGATATGATAATTTCGTAAGCATTCAATAATTACTATGAGTATTTTTTGGTTGAAAACACTTCTTAGTTAATCTTGCTTTTAGGAGTAATAATATTGTTTTTTGTTGACCGGTGCTTTCTCCTTTTCTTTCTCTCGATGATGATAAATCGATCTTAAATATAATGAAAAGCCACACTTGCTCTTAATTTTAGAATTCTTACTTTCCTACTATATCTCTACTTAGGACAACCTCTTCTCCATCTCAACTCGTCCTAAGACTACATATACAAACAAACCTTGAAATAAATCGGCCAATTTTTTTATCAAAGAGAAAAACAGAGTTGTTCTTTCTCATGGGATGCACGATTTCAGTCTATTGTTGCCATATTTGTCATTGATCTTCCCATCGTGCACTGTGGCAAATTTAAATAACTCTCACTTCTTATATAATCTCACAACTGACATTAGCTTTTTAGCAGTCAAAGTGGCGACATGCGCCAAATATCGCACTCGACATCATAACATAACATAGATTTTTTTTAACATTTCTAAATGTTATTGGTTATATTTAGGCAACTCGAATTCGATTTTAAAAAATGATCAAGTTGACCACACTTCAATCAGGTAGAATTAATTAAATAATCAAACCAAATAATTATTGGAAACTAATAGAAGTTGGGTAATTTTTATTTTTTATTATAAAATAGAGCAGTCATTTAAAAATAAATTATCTATTAATTTAGTGGTACTAAATTAAGCATTATAGGATTGGTTGAGATTGCAAATTGATTAGTCATAGAGTTTCTTTAGATGGATAATGTGGAAATAATTTATTGTCAAGTAATTGAGATAGAAGGAACTCAACTTCAAATGGGATTTTTGCCTAACAAACCCTATAAACTTTACCAATTACCTTCTCGACCTTTGAAACAAAGTAATTCCTCCCTCGACCTTGTAAACTTGCTCCATCTTACTCCATTAACCCTACCATTAAATTTTGCTTTACTTGAGTTTGTGCCTTCGATTAATCTAACCAGAGCAACATTCCACGGTAGATCTGGCGATACTTCTTTGTTTTTGTTGATTCAAACCAACGGTCATGATCTAATTATGATTTACTGATCAAGACCGTCAATTAATATCTTTTAGGCAGATCTAAAAAAATTGTGCGTTCTGGATCTACACAATATTTGTTCTTCCTGGCGGCAGATCTACACAATGATTGTTCTTCATGTTCTTCAAATAGACGGTGGTTGTTTCTTCTTCCTAGCGGAGGAGGTGGTGTAGGGACGAAGGTGGAGGCAGTTGAGGTGGATCAAGGGGAGGAGGAGGCGGTTGGAGCGGAGCAAAGTGAGGGAAGGAGGTGGAGGAGGGGACAGAGGTGGAGGAGCAAGGGGAGGTCGCTGAGGACAGAACAAATCGAGGAGGAGGAGGAGGTCGCTGGGGGAAAAACAAGGGGAGGAGGTGGATTAGGTCAGATCAAAGGGAGGGGAGTAGGATGGCGAGGGCGGAGGTCGGGGAGGTGGAGGGCGATGGCAGAGGTTGGGGAGGTGGAAGAGGAGGGCGGAGGTCGAGGAGGAGGAGGACGGGGTGGAGGTCGGGGAGTAGGAGGGTGATGGTGGGAGAACCTAGAGATGGAGGGCGAGGGGTAGGTCAATGATGAGCACAAAAAATCATCTCTTTAGTAATCTAAATTTGTAGTATAGGAGATGAAATTCGATCAATAAAAAATGCAATCTTTGAATGTTGTGGAATATTTTAAATTGGCAAGATACCAAGGTCGATCACAGGGACATGAGCCACTTCGTCTATTTATCAAGAGTTATTGATTAGTTAATGAGCGATTATTTTCTAAACCTTGGTCTTCATATGCACAGAGAAACATAATGAATAGAATTATATGTAAATATATATATATATATTGCATGGACAAAATTATGCAAGAATAAAATGATGCATGTCTTTCTATTTAATTTTAAATGCAATTAAAGGATGAGATACAAAAGATAAACATACAAGACAAATATGCCATTAATTAATCGTGTCAATGAGCAAAAGAATAAGGATCAGTTTCAAAAGCAATCTGAGCAACATGATAAATAATGGCACTTAAATCGTGAGCGGGAGACACTATATGGATTGTAAAAAATTAGCTTATTCAATTCAGTGTTAAATTAGTGAATAACATATGCCATTACATAGAGAATAAAACAAGCATCAAAATGAAACTGAAATCGTTCAATTTGGATTTAAAAGGCTCGAGATATGCTAAAAACAATGCAAGGGCATAAATGTAATAAAATCATGTGAAAATAAAAGATAAATAATCACAAATAGGTCCCTATCAGACAATCGAAGGGGGCCTTTGTAAATAATCCTGAAGCACGGGGCATTTCTGTAAATATGAAAATCTGGCGGGGCACTTGTGCAAAATTCCCAAGCACGCCCGTGAGACATGTGCCTGGGTACTTTTATGTAATTTATAGAAATTGGAGGGGTGATCTGCAAATTACCCAGCCTCTCACATACTAGGCATGCGAGAGGGCTAGGCTCGGGAGGCGATGCAGCTTCGGAGGCACGTGACACTTTCAGATGGTTCGGTTACTTCTCTGGAAGATGGCTCGGTTCATCGAGCCAAGAGGATAGGCATGGAAGCTCGAGAGGCCACGTGGCTCCTTCTGAGTCGTCCGATCGTGAGGATCGAACGACGATAGTGTGATGTGTTCATCAGCTCCACTGCCTCCTGCGGTAGACTTGGTTGTGCTCCGACAACCTCGTGTTTCCTCCACTAGCCTTGATCGGTCATTGGGAAGGCTCGGACACTTCATAATGGGTTGGTGAAGCTCGTTGTGGCTTCAATTATCAGAGAGATGGCTCAAAGCAGCGAGAATGTAGCGCGTGGTCGGAGGGGTTGTTCAAGATCAGTGTAGGTGTGCAAACTCCGGTCAATAAAGGATCCTATTGGGGATTAGCATAACCGAAGCGTGCGTAGTCTAGGTGCAGGTGAAATGAGTGAGGTGGAGTCCCGTGGAGGTAGTTGGAGTGGGGGACTCGGGGACTTTATCTCTGACAAGTCGAAGAAGAGGTGGATTGGAGCGGAAGGGGTTCTGGAGAAGGGAGGAGGGCGAGCGGGTGTGCGACGAAGATGATGGAGGCGTTGTGGAGGTAGGTGGATGGTCGGTGAACGGAAGAGCGGTGTGTGTGGGTGGAAATAATTCAGAGAAAACACAAGAAAAAACAAGGATGGAGTTGCCTGGAGGATCGGAGAGGAAGAAGGTGGATGATGCAGCCTTGGCTGAGGCTCCTGGGGAGGCTCCGATCGTCACTCAACCTAGGTGGCTGCTCCAAGGGGCTCAACGGCGGTTGGGATGCCGTGGACATGGTGATCGTGGGTCGACATCTGCTAGGAGTATTCGTCGCCTCACCAAATTTGCCCCCCCCCCCCGCTGTCACCGAAGGGGAAAGGGAAGTTGGGCTCTAGCGTATTGAGTGGTAGACGAGGGTAGAAGGAGGCGGAGATGGGTTTTTATGGGCGACGGAGGTGGCGGTTACATGAGGGTGGCAGAGGATTTTGAACGATCGAATGAAGGCGCTAAGGATTAGGATCTGGAGCAATGAGGGTTGCCCAAAGATCATGGATCTTTGGTCATCGTCAAAGTGGTGGTATGTTGTGGGTAGGCGGAGAGGAGCAGGGGTTAAAAATGGAAGCGGGGAGTAGCTCAACGAGTTGTAATGCTTGGGAGGGAAGGCATTGGAGGTAGAAGACGTCGCCAGAATCGTTGGATCTTGCGATCCAACATCCCATAGGAGGGCGCGGATGAGGGGCCTAGATCAGATCCATAGGATGTGACCCAACGGTGAGGTAAAAAGCGGAAGCAGATGGCCTTGATGGATTCTGGAGCGGGATCTGAGGGTTGATAATGAAGAGGCAACGTGGAGGCAGAGGAGGCATTGGATTTTGGGGCATCTAACGGCTCAGGGTGAGGCAGAAGAGAGTGGTTGGGATCAGATCTTAAGGAATATCTGATGGCTGAGGATGATTTTGAGATGAACGGGTGAGATGGAAGCGGGCGGAAGGGGTTTGGCAGCTGAGGAGGGGGCACGTGGATGTAAAGGGTCGGACCACGTGGCTCAATCAGAAGGAGCCACGTAGCCCAATAGGAAAACTTGAAAATAGAAAAAAAAACAGAGAAAAATCCAAATAAAATAATTAGAAGCTTAATTAAAAAAGTCAAAAATGAAAGTTGTAGATCTCGATTGAGATCTATAAGTTTCTTGTTACCAAAAAGTCAAAAGAGGTCATTTGTATAAGGCACAATTTCTGCAAGTATTTTTATTGACTTAAGAACACTTATTTTAAGGGTTTTTTAATTTCTTTGTATTTTTCATTTTTTAAAGCCAAAATAAATATATAAAATATTTAACCTAATTTTTAGAAATTTTTATAACGTATAAAGACAAAGAAAATGTTAGTATTAAATACAATAAATTAGGGTTAGTGTTTAGTGTAAACTATATATAGATTATTTACAATATAATACAAGTTAGTGTTAGTGAATTATTGGTGATTTTTATTGAATTGTTTAAGAAAAATATATTTTATAATGATGTATCTGAGATTCATCATACTCCTATACTTAAACTATGCTCGTCCTCGAGCATCTAAAGAATTAAGGAGCTGGATTAATTCCTGATAGTGCATGTGAATTTCAAGGCTCAATTCATCGAAGACTTTCAATTTGAGTGATCCTAAAAATGTGGGGCTCAACCATGCTCTAGTCAAAAGGAATCCAACTTCTCTGTTTATCAGACTCTCTGTATGTACATAAAATATAAGGATATGATAATTACTGTATTGCAATCATGAGAGTCGAGTCGAGAGATCACCCAAAGTTCCAATCCAGGAGACTCTACTCTAGACCTAATCCTTAACGCTAGAGAATAACTCGGTTATTGCTTCAATCAACCATCTCATTTGTTTGTCAGAATTGAAAGTGTAGATGGACGAACAAATGATGGAGGAAATAGGATTGTGTAAATTCTTATCTCCCTCACATTGGAACAAGGGGCCTCTCGACTGCCTTATTACTCAACACATATATATTTTTGGTTTGTTGATCAATGCGTCCATCAAGAGAATTCCGAATCGTCTGCACTTGTTTTTCAGGGAGTACATCGGGGTGTGTCTCTTTTGCGTGTCTAAGATACCTTCAACACACAGACTTATATCACTATACGATGCAGACCCTTTTTGGGTGCTAGCCCAACTCCTAGGTCCTAATAGCATTTGGTCCAAGTGGACACTTTAAAATGGTTGGGAGCACTCGCTTTTGGTGGAAGCTCATAGAATTTGTATTTGTAATGATAGAGCTTTTTTGTATGAGAGAATTCTCTCAAATTTCATTTCATTGATTTTTGGTTGGTTCCACCGCTTTTGCCAAAATTTGGTACACACTGATGAACAATTTAATTAGGTTTCATCACAACCTGGCACATAGGTAGATATCAAACGATAGCATGCAAACTTGTTCATATACTGGCTATGGTTTTGTTGCACTCAGGTTTCTCAAAGCCTTCATTGACTTTATCCCATCCTTGAGAATCATTAAATCGGATCCAGACTCAAATCACCAGTCCCAGTTCCTCAAGTAATAACTCAACTTATCTCATCAATCATGCAATTGTGAAAGTGATGTGCTGATCATATTCTTTAGAATGTAGAGATGAAAAGTGCAATATAGCACTCAAATCCTTAAATAGAGATGTGTGGATTATTAGTTTCAAAATCCTAATGACTAAGGTTGGCTAACTCAGTCTCTTAAGATCTCATATACCAAGTGTCCTCGAATTCTCAAGTCTTGAGTGATAGTGAACTTGTCAGAAATACACCAACTCCAAAGTTAGTGAATTTTTGTGATTTTTAGATTTTACATTTTTATTAATTCTTCAGAGAGATAATGGCTAGCCCAAGCTCATATGAATAGTTGCATCTACTTCCAGCCAGTATGGGTGTAAGTACGGATCATAAAAATACAGCTACCCATCACTTGAGGACGGAGCCTTACACAGTGTCCTCTAAACCACCCACTCTACTAAGGAAGATCGTAGTTCCCTCACTGAAGAGTAGTTAATTACTTTTAAGCCTATTAGTTATAGTCTTTACAAAAGAAAATTTTCAATTTTTCGGATTTTTTATGAGATTTTTGAATAAGGTTAATTTTATTTACAAAAAGTTGGTCCCTCTATTCTTAAATAGATTTTTACAAAAATTTTACAAAAATCAGTTCACATGTAAACTTAAACCCCAGCCCAAAAAAATTCAAAAACAACTTAAAAATACAAGTTATGGCTAGAGTGTATATATATAGTATATTTGGTATACCCTCCTATACTCAACTTTTGTTATGTCCTCATAGCACAAGTGATATGAAGTCATTGCTCTGGTTAAATACAAGTGATATAGTGGAACTGACTCAGAGTTCTCCCTATACTTAGGTCAAAAATGACCTAAATATAAGAAGACGGGTAGAAGGAAGATGGACTGGTCGAGTTTCCCTATACTGTGGCTGAAAGTAGCCTAAGTATTGGATGTGGATTTTTAAGTTGTGGGGCATGGTTTATTAGGGTTAGAGGGGAGAGGGGTGTGAATTTTTACAGAAGAATAGATGGATGTGTGGAGAGGGAGGTGAGTGAATACAAATAGATGGATGTGTGTGGGGGGGAGGGGGTAGATCATCGAGTGATCTACTTTTTTTTCTTTTTTTCCCGTTTTCCTTATTTTTACACACGCGGGCCCTAAAACGAGGACCGCTAGAAATGCACATGATACACATAATTTTTTTTTATAACAAATGCATGAATGAAAAGCTGACTCAATTCCTTGATTTCTTCTGGATTTCTTCTACAGCTCCTTGCAGTGGGAGCTCCCAACTCCATGCCTCCATGGGTCTCAAGCGTCCTCGGTCTCCATGGGTCCTACCACAAAATAAATATTCAGAAAAAAATCAAGAATTTTAATCATAAAGTGAAGATCTAAAATTCTAAAAATATTCACATTAAAAATAATAAAATACAATTCAGCAAACAGATAAAGATGAGTCGTGTTCTCGACAACGACGCCATTTGAAGAGCGTGAAAAATCGCCTCTTTAATAATCTAATGTTATAGTATAGGATACGAAATTCGGTCGATCAAAAATTACAATTTTTGAATGTTGTGGAATATTTTAACTTAGCATGAAACCAAGGTTGAACATAGGGACACGAGCCTCTTCATCTATTGGGAAGGCTCGAACACCTTTGAAATGGGCTGGCGAAGCTCCCTGTGGCTACAATGATCGGAGAGATGGCTCGAAGCAGCGAGAAGGTTGTGCGTCATTGAAGCACCGTGAAATGCCCTTGTTAATTAGTCGAAATTAACGTTTGAATTCGTTGTACCATCAGGAAATTAAGGGTTAATAAAAAATGACCCCTATTTTTTAATTATGTGTCAAATTAAAGCAAGCGTTCGACTTTTTTTTACTTGGGAAGTCCAAGGTCAAACTCAGGGAGGGACCTGTCTCCTTTGATTAGTTTTTAGTCGACCTAGAAATAAGATTCTCAAAGAGGCATGTTTTAGTATTTTTTAAATACAATAAATGATCAAAATGCAATTTAAACTATGTTCAGGAACTAAAATATAAATTACATCCAAACAGTGTCCAAAAATTCTCAAACTTGGCCAGAATGTTAAATATGATGAAATTAGACTACTGTTTTTTTTTTAATTTTTTGATGCAATATGATATTCAATGATTAAATGAATGCAGACAATGAGATTTTCAATAATTAATTCTAATAAATACTAAATCTACTTATTTTTAGGATATAAAATTATCTAAGATATAGCATTAAGTAATATATCTCAGAAAAGTCCTAGACCCTAAAAATGTTGAATTATTAAAAATTAATTAGTGAAATGCATAAAATGATTTTTATAGAGAAAAATAGGCATGCAATTACATTTCTTTTTTGGCACAATGTAACTATCAATTACTTCTACGATCCATGAATTTTTTACAATTTTTGGGACTACGGTTAATTATCTACGAATTTCTTAGCAATGGATGGGTAAAATATGTTATTTTCTGCATGAAAATTAATTGTTAATTAACCACATAAAATAAAAATTCCATGAGCACGCCACAATATAGAGAATTGATTGTAGAACAAAATGCAACTTTTCAAATAATAAAATGATGTAATGTAGATGTTCAAAATAATTAAAGAACATATGGTTCTATTCATAAATAATAAATAAAATAGAATATGTAGTTAGCAGACCTAAATGTTGTTACCTATACATCGAAGGGTATGCATGCAATATGTCCAATGGTCACGTGTGCATCACGTGACCCTAGAATGAAGGGCTTCTCTGGAGATACGTTGCTCCTACAGGGGGTTTATTGCAAGTTGACCCCTCCAGCACGTGATACGCACGAGGGCGGGGGGTAGTCTTCTAATTCTGACGCCTCCAAGGTGTGGGCGAAGGGCGTAGGTCTCTAGGCAAGGGGTCGGAGGAGACGCAGAGGCGAACACATGCATCTTACGCGTGGCGGAGGAGAGGCAGTGTTCCTAGATCCTACCGAGGTGTGGCGGCAGTAGGGTGGTGGCCGCAGAGGTGACCTGCAGTTCGGAAGTTGACGGGGCTACGTGGAGTGGGATTGTAGGTGACGAAGGTGCTCATTGTGAGCGCAGGCGTTGAAGCTCGTGCGGTCGTAGGTTTCTACTGGCAACTGCTGAAGTCGACCAGGAGAGGCGGTGCACGTGACGGTGCGGTGGCATTTGTAGGAGATGGCGGTGAGATGTTGCAGGGTTGTCAAATTTGTCAATGGAGCACAATGCAGGCTGACAAGGAGATCGATGATGGTGAGCGTCGGCAGAGCAGGTGGCCAGATTTAGGTGATCGGTGATGAGGTTGCGGGAAATGGAGAGGACGAATCGGGAAATAGAGGAAACAGGGGAAAGATGAAGAAACATAGGAAAAGAAAATGGTTGGTCTCCTGGAGGTAGAAGAGTGGATTGTCATCTTCCTGTTCTCGCCTCAACCATGTCGGCAGTGCAAGGGAGGCTTATCGAGATCATGTTGTGGAGGGGATTATCGTCGGCGTACAAACCTCTATCACCGACCCACACCCCAGCTAGTTCTCCCTTTGGTGATGGTGGATGATCTCTTCAGGTGGTCGGAGGGGTCTTATATAGAAGAGGAAGTGTGAGGAGATAAGGAGGTTATGGGGGTGGTTAGCGAGGTTGACAGAGCAGTAGCCAGTAGAGAGATAAGGGAAGGTGGTTGGAGGAGGCGCTCGAGAGAGACCAGGTTGACGGAGGTTGCGAAACGGGTGGGGTTTCAGCTGGGGAAGAAAGATAATGGCACGTGCTAGGCACATGCACAGGGGGCAGGTGCACAGCACGTGTAGATGTTTTGATTTTTTTCTAAAACGAAAAAAATAAGACCAAAACTAACCGGCGTGTGGCTGCTCCAGGAGCTTCCACGTGTCAGCTCCAGAAAATTCTAGAATAAAAAGAAAAGAAAATTCCAAAAGAATAGCAAACGATCTCAGATCGAAAAGTTTTCTTCAAGAAAGTTGCTCGTCTCAATGAGATCTACTTCATGAAGGGACCAAGAGCAAAAGACGTTATCTGTGCAAAACGATATTTGTGGGGTACTCTATGTACATAGAATACCTTGATTTTTAGGTTTTATATTTTTTGTCTTTTTTAATTAAGAGAAAAAATCAAGAAAATTTACTATAAAATCGAAGAAAAATATTTACACATTAATCTAATTTTTGGATTTTTAGTAAATTAGAAGATAGGAAAATAAAATAAAGTGGAGAATGAAATATATTTGTACAGACTCACAATGGGCACTCAGACTCGGCCAGTTTCTTTGATTTCAGATTTATTTTGAATTTGGATTTTTGTGAATTTTATTAAAACTTTAATCAAAGAATATAAATGAAAAATAAATAAAATAAAAAGGGTTAATTACATATATAAAATATCATGTCAAAAACTACTAAAACATAAAATGCGCTAAAGAGGCCCAAAACCCAACTTGCACATATGAGCTCCGATTTTTATGAAATTGGTCTTGTTTTGAAGGTCTTTGAATATATACTACTTTAAAGGTGAGTAGACATAAATAAGACATTGTATGAGGAAGATATGTTCATTTTAGTCTGCTTATTCTGAAATTGGAATTTTGTCTCACGCGTCAATTATTTTACTTAGTATTTTTTGTATTTTTCCTTTAATCTTGTTAGTAATATGTACACAACAAAGATGGGTTGAGGCCAATCGGAGTTAGCACAAATTAGTTAAAAATGCATGATATTAGGTGGAGATGTGAAGGTGATTATGACTGCAATTATATGTGTTAAAATGCAGATATTAATTTTAAGTACACGAACGGTAAAAATGCAGAATAAATAATAAAATGCAACTAAGTACTCAGGAACGAAGCTCTATTTCCATCTTTTAGTATGATGAATCACATATTCATCAACCCCCTATGCTTAAACATTGCTCGTCCCCGAGCAACTAAAATGAAATGCAAAAGTGAAACGGTTTTGGGTTCCATACCAAGTTCATGACAAAAGGTGAAAATGAAGCCAGACCCGACCTTTGGATTAATAGTGTGGCTGAACTTCTGTGAGACTTAGGATTTTAAAATCAACAGCCCTTGAGTTCTACATATCATTGAAACAGATTCAACTTAGAAGTCATCTTAGATCAATCCTTCTCTCAAAGCATATCCCATGAACATTGAACTATTGTCTCATGTGTGTGAAAGGTTTTAGCTCTTTCCATCAAATATTTCGGACTACCATGCAAACTTCCTTCCCAATAACTCGTCCTCGGGGAGTTAGGTATTTCCTTCTAAGGTCTGTCGCGCTGTGTTCACAATCGAAAGGGGGAGAAATGAGAAGAAGGGGAAAAGAACTGGTGGGTGACCAGTGTAGTCACCTCTCCTTGTGAAGCCGGCCAATTTAGCCAAGTCTCCACCAAGATCTGCAAGTTTTCTTGAAGCTTAGACCTTTTTGGTCAAGTATTTATTTGGTAGTTTAACTTCTTTTGGTATGGATTTTTGGTAACTATGCATGGATCTTTTGTGCCACTACGGATATGGAATCTTTTTTTCGTACATGTTTTTGGGTCTTAGAAAAAATTGTGCCCAGCCATCCATCCCTTTTCTGAAGCTTTATTTCAACCCATACTCCGATCTTTAGATGTCCACACTACCAAAAAATAGACCCACACATTCTTCCAACACCTCATCTGAGTTGAGTTAAGCGTAGAGTACAAGAGAACAGATTAATTCCCTACTCAAAAGTTATACCCAGAATTAGGAGATCAAGTTAGACACTAAGAGTCAAAGGCTGCACATTGTCATGTAGAACTATAGGAATTAAGTCAAAAGACCTGAAGCTTCTAAAATACTTATTTTTGATGAAGTTCCTCTGGAAATTGGGTAGATTAAGGTCAAGTCAAGACCACTCTCTACTTCTATTCGTGACTCGATTTAGATCCCAATAACTTTTCACTTTGCATATGCTAGATATGCAAATGAAATGCAGATGCATATGCGGCGCAAGATGATTTTCTGTTTTTCTGTGTATGGTATGAATGCAAGGACGATATGCAAGAGTAAAAAGATTTTTTCATTTTTGTTAGTGTTTTATTTTTGTTTTTTCATTATATATATATATTGGACTTTTACCCATCACGTAATCTTTGCATAATATATACAAAAATATGTGAAAGTACGAGCTATGGGTAAAGTATATATGTAATATATACACGACCCCCTATACTTGGTGTGTGCTATGTCCTCAGAGCACAAGAAGCGACGAAGAAACATAGCTCGCGCTAAGCGTAGGAGAGAATAATAAAAGGAGTATAGAAGTCGAACGTCCCTCTATACTTAGGCTATGGACGGCCTAAGTGTAGAAGAAGATCAAAAATGGGGCAGTCAAGGTCAAGAGTAGAATTGGATGAATATATACAGGATGAGCATCGTTCCCCCTATAGGCTCTGGTCAACCTACATATAAAACAAGAGTGAGTGTGAGAATCGATGAGATCTGGAGAACATACAGAGCGAATGGGGAGTGGGGAATAGAAAATCAAGATGGCATTGATACCCCACTATACTTAGGCCTTGGCCCAAGTATCGGAAGAAAATGTACAAGGGAACTGATGGGGTTGGGTGAAAAAGGGTGGCCGATAAACAAGGAGGTTTAGGGCCGATCATTTTTGAAGCATGTGGTGGTAGGGAATATTGATTGAAAGAAGACGAATCAGACGATTCCTAGCCATCACCGGAGCTATCATCAGAATAATAATTAAAGGTCACGTTACTCCACTTATTTATATTCTTTAGCAGCTTTCGCAGAGTTCGCTCAATTTTTTGGTCAATTTATTCTTCCTATGAATATACAGATGAACAAGTATCAGTCGGGTCATAATGGATTGTTCCAGTGTATTAAATGTGACCAGGGGAGACGGCCTTGGAAGAATAAAAGAGAGGGGCAGGGAAAGTCCAGTGTGGCTCGACGTATGATATCTTCTTTCGATCAGGCTCCAGATTCTTCGAACTGAGCTCTCTCATACTGCTCGCATCCTCCGAACCTGATGAGGAATCCTCATATGATTTCTTTTCTGAAATATTGCATGTGATATTTATAGTCGGTTCATGAGGTATTCGTTGTGAGGTGCTGATAATAGGTTCCTTATTAGATGAGTCTCCATATAAATTGTAATATTCTTGCAAAGTCAGCACACATCCTGAGTATTTGCTCTCTGTTGGCTTTGTTTGTGTGGACTCAAGGAGATCTGAAATGACCTTGTCCAGGTGTGGTGAATCGGATGTATCTTGATTAATTTTATTCACCTTTATAGACTCGTAGGTCGTTTCAAAAGATGTTTCTCCTTCGTTTGTGTATGTGATAAGTGGAGAGGTCTGGGCATATGAGCATTCTTTAATGTCGTGAATGCCAGTTTCTTGTTCGGTTGTCTCAGTGTTTGGTGCGTCCTCGAGAATTTGATCGATTGGGTTTGGGTTCGGGAAAATAATGTCTTGAGACTCGTAGTTAATAGTCGCTCTAGAGGAAGCCAGAAATGACTTTCCCAAAATAATGGAAGATCCATATACATCTCATCAGTGTTCAACGTCCAGGACAATGAAGCCTACTTTATGTGCGACACCTTGGAAAGTAATGATGACGGAAAATATTCCTCTTGGTCTTTTTGTGGATCAGTCAGGAAATTGAACGATCACTCGGGTCTTTCTGAGCGGTCCAAGCTCGAGTCTGTCAAACACAAACTTCGGGAGGATATTCAGTATAGAATCGTCGTCAATCCGAACATTATGAAACTCATTATTCTCAATTTTACATGTCACCTTGGTCAACCGTTTGACTTTCCGAACCTTGCTTGTTTGGGTCAACACCATTGAACTAGCCATAGTAATTAAATGATAATCTGTTCGAGATCTTTTCTTTCCCATCTTCTTAGGTGATAATCGACTCTTGACAAATCTCTGAAGATCATGTACATACTATATAGCCTTGATTAATGGAAGCTTTACGATCATACTTTTACATAGTGCTTCCATATTAATGTTGTGAACATTTTTTGCATTTTCTAGTTTTTTTATTTTTTTAGAATTTTCTTAGAGTCAATAAGGTTGTTAGTGGACTGGTTAGTGGTATGTGGTGTATGTGTGTGGGAGTCAGGTACATGATGTGTTTCAGGTTCGCTATGTGATCATCTTGATTCCTCTTGGTTAATTATCATGTCTTTTACTATTTGGATGATATTATCAAATTGTTCATTCAAAACCTCAGTTCTCTTATTGATCCGAGCTATGTCATCCATTATTGTCTCATGAGTCGAAGATGAGTGACTATGCTCGGTATGTTGTGACATTGACATTTTCTCCTAAACCAAGAAGTAGTCAGTATCTTTGATTAAAGTCTGGTCATGAGTCCTCTTTCCTTGACTTTGGGTGTCATCTATGTGGTCAAAGGAAAAGTGAGCATACTCTGGTTGTGAATCATCCAGAGTAGAGGATGGTTCAAATAGTGAATTATCATACGTAGTTGGGAATCGGGTTTCTCTATCAAAGTTGGTTATGCCTATATTCATCCTCGAATCCACTCGCTCCATTGTGTCTTCATAAAACATGTTCGGTTTTGTGAGCGACTCGTATCTCAATGTTTCAACCAAGGGAGTGTGTGGGGTAAAAAGAATGATGGATGGGAAGAAACTATCTCAAAGAGAGTGTTCTCTGAAAAGAAAGTAAAAAAGAAGATTGGGAATTCGTCATGTGAGCACGACCCACGGAATCTGTGTGTGAATGCCAATATTTCAACATCTTCGAATGGAATTGAAAAAATAGATTTGTGAAACCATGATCTGTTTGTGCAAATGTATTGTCACACAATTCAATACACAAATTCAAACCCGGATTTCACCAACTCAACTTAGTGAAGGTCGTAAAGGTTCGGCCAAATTATCTTGTCTATTTTAGTTAGTGATAATTGCAAAATTTGGAGAGAGATACCGAGTTGTTAGGTATCTGTATTTTTCTAAAGATTGTCCCGACTCTTACGACTAGTTGCACCCACTTTCGGTCAATATGGGAGTAAGTACAGACCGTATGAATATGATTACATGTTACTTGAGGATGGAGCCTTATACAGGGTCCTCTAAACCTCCCACTCTGTTAAGGAAATCCAGACCGTTTACCGGCTACCTATAGATCCTCATTGAGAAGTGGCTAATAGTTTTGTGGAATCAGTAGTCAATTTGAAAATCCTGACTTTGTTCTATCCTAGTGTTCGTCCCTCTCTCACTTGTTGTAAAATCAAATAATGATGGGGTTGTGATGAATCTCCATTTCCTCACCTTTATTCTATCATTTTGGCCTTGAAAACCCAAGCTAATGCATGTAAATAGTATTAATTTGTCTATAATAGCATTTATTATTTATTGTATTTCTTGTATAAAAAATAAGGTTTTTAATGCCAAAATTATAGAATAAAGAGAAGAAAAGAAAAAGGAATAAAATATTGCAAATATTTTATGACCCTAACCTCGAGACCAAGTCCAGAGTGGAATTGGTCGACAAGGAATAAAGTAGGGAGAGATAAGGGCCAAAAGCACAATAAATACCTCATTTATTCATTCTTGATTTATGCATTTTTGACACCTATTTTGTATCTCAGTATTTATTCATCAAATAAAGAAACTTTGTTCATAAAAGTTGTAGATAATAATGTAAACAAAAATACAAAATTGAGTTTGTATAAAAATAATATATAGTGTACATTTTATACGCAGAATAAAAAGCCATAAACCAAACTTCACAGACCCATATCTTCCAAATAAAAACTCAAAACATAGCAAAATCACTTCTAATTGTATATAACTTTTCAAGATCTATTTAATGATGGTGGTTTTATATTTTTTTGGAGTTACTATGCAAAAGATAGGTTTTGGGCCCCTTATTCATCATTTATTATTTTATAAATTCATATTTTTATAATTTTGTAAACATTATCTACAATATATGTGTACATCAAAATAAAACTAACAAGAAAATGAAAAAATAAAATAAAGTTATATAAAAACATAGATGAAATACCTATATGTATATAAATAAAAGGAGTTATATTCTTTAATTATTTTCTTCTTTCATTTTTTTAGAATATTGTCAATAGCATATATATTCTATTAAAAATACAAAAAAAATAAAACTCCTTAAATATATTAAAATAAAAAGAAGTATACAAAACATGGGCAAAATACCTATACCTATACAATTCATACACTTATTTATTTAAATATGCAAATAAACTCATAAAAATCAGATAAAAATATAGTTATACTCATAAAAATAATTTATAAATATATAAAATAAGAAAATGAAATAATAAAATAAAATATACAAATTTAAAATAAAAATACACAAAGCATAGGTAAATATACCTATAAATACACTCATAAAAATTAACTACTAAAAAATCAAGCCAAAAAAATAAAAACCATATTAAAATACTACATAAATAATAAACATTTTTTATTTTATACTCAAAAAATAATAAAATAATTTACTATTTTAAATTAATTATTTTCAAATAAAAACCCCTATTTTGTCTTGTAGCGCCCTACGTGGACCAATCAGGGGCGGCGGACCGTTGACCTCTGGTCAACTGTCCCATCCGTGTGTCTAACCCATCATACCTGTTGAATCTCCATTTTTCTTGCATTTTTCGTGGGCGTCTCGTCCATCGATCGAATTCGCTTCCTCTACAAGAATTGTTCCTAGCACTGTGAACATACACGCCAACATCTTAGCTCGCTTGTACATACACCTAATCAATCGATAATTATCAGTTAATAAGGGTGCCCAGTTAGGTTTATAAATAACCCAGCTCCCCCTCCTTCTCAAATTTGGTCAGTTTTTGTTCTTCTCCCTTCCTCGTATTCGGTCCTGGAGGCTTCCTCATGACATGGGGAGTTTTTGGCGCCTTGAATCGGTCGGAGGAGGTGGGAGCTGCACCCACGGCGGAGCCTCGGCGACGCCACGCCCCCTGGTTCCCTCCAGGTATCAGAGCACCCTTTTACTGCTTTATTAGATAGGTTTTCGTTCCAGCATTTATTTCCCGTCATTAGTTTAGCTTGTAGTTAAGTAAATCGTCGTGAATCGGTCAAGTCGTAGTTTGTCGGAGCTCCGCTCCGGCGACGACTCCTGAGCCCTTCAGTTATTCTCTGACCCCCATATCGCAACCATCTCATCCCCTATCGCTTTCTCCATCATCCGTACGCCCCTGATCACCTGGATCCCTCATGGTTCCGTGATTCGAGGTTCCCCTCCGCCGCTCGCCGGAACCTCACCGCCCACCTTCATTTTTTGCGCGAAAGCTTTAAACCCCAGGTTGAGGGTGAATCCCTCGAGCCGCTTGTTCTTCCTGTGCAGGTCTTGACTTAAAAGGAGCCCCCTTAGGCTTGATTGATTCCAGGAAGAGGTTCCTAGAGGTCATCCCCTTCCTTGAGCTCGCATGATCGATTGGGACCTCCAGGAGCCCAGCGGAGACCATCAGTGAACGCGGGGATCTTCCAGGAACGTGTAGAGACCATCGGAGGCGACGGAGGAGGACGGAGGCGTCGTCCATTCACGATCGAAGCTCACTACGCGCGAGCTTCGTTCTTGTTCTTACACACCACTCCATCGTCGTCTGATCAAGGTGGAGTTCCCAGATGCACCAGCCATCGTTGGATGAATCCTCGCTCAGACGTTGGATCATCCGATCCGATCTAATCTCGGCCAACCATCATCGAAACGCCATCGACCATCAGATGGATGCCACGTGTATAAGTGAGAAGCCATCAGCCGTCCATTTGCGTCTAAGAGGGGTAATTTACACCTTTATCCCCTGCCTTTTTGTATTTATTATTTAATCCCATAAATATTGTGTAACGTTTAAAATAAAGTGGGTATTTTGTAAAAAGACCCATAGGTTTCTTGTATTTGCATTGAGATCCATTCCACGTCAGATCACATGTAGTCCCACGTGCATTAGGAAAAATTCCACAGAAGCCTCTGTATTTATTTGTATTTCGTAAAGGTCCATTAAATAGAATTCACAGTGTTATATTTTTGTGGAATTTGCACACAGACCCCTGTACTTTATGAAATTGCATTTTGGTCCCTATGCATGTGAGTCACGTGTAGTCCCACGTGAGTGGTGAAATTGCAAGGACCCCCTGGAGGGTTTTGTAATGTGTATTTGGTCTTGAAAATTCATGTTAATGTTTAAAATTTTTGGTATATTTGCACAGAACCCCCTGGAATTTATTTTATTTGCAAAAATACCCCGCTAGTGTTTGAAATTCTTTTTGCTTTCCCTATTTATTACATGCATCTATAAAATTCCAAAAATCACCAAAAAAAATTACCATAGGATCCTGTTGCAGTATATTATCACACCATATTTTTATTTTGCACTTTTATTGCATTTTCATATTTATCAAAATTCAAAAACATGCATTTTTGCTACTGTTTGCATTAAAAAATCTTTAAAAAATATAAAAACATCTTGAAAATTCCCAAAAATATATATATGTTGTGCATTTTAGTTTTTTGATTTTTTTTAATCCAAAAATCAATATAAAACCTAAAACAAAACTCCTAAAAATCAAAAAACCCCAAAAACGTTCAAAAAAATATTAAAAATCCTAGAAAAATCATAAAAATGCAAGTCTGTTTCTGAATTTTCTGCATTTTATTATCTTTATTTTAAAATTAATTTGAGGAATTTTTGACATACTTGATATTTTTCATCCTCATTTTAATCTTGACCAACAATTTGTTTCACTATTTACTAGTATTTTTTACTTTAAAAATACCAAAAAATTAGAAAAAATCTAGAAAAAATAAAAAAAACATTAAAAATTATAAAAATCACATAAATATTTTATTTACTGTATTTTAAATATTTTCCCTATTTTCATCTCTATCTTATCTCTCTTTTATTATATATTCTATATGGCTTTATATCTTATTTCAAAAAGAAAATATAAAAACAAAAAATATAAAACAAAAAAATTAAAAATTAAAAATCAAATAGTAATTATAGAACCAAAAATCAAATAAAAAAATAATAAATAAAAAATTTAAAAACCCCACAAAAAGACTTGCGTGCATACATGACTAGCTTGTATAGTAATAATTGTAGGCTACATGTTTTTGCTCTCTGTGGTTCAACCTCTACATATTTACGCACTATGCATCATTATGGTAGAGTTAATAAATTTTAATTCACATTTTTGGGACTTAATTGCTTTATTTTGATTGTGGATTAATTGTTGATTGATTGGGATTTATTGAGCGGTCATCACATCGACTATTGATCTGCCTTGTGGATTAATACGACCCTTGATTTTCCCATTCATCAGGTTGCTCTCCCGAAAACAACGATTTTCAATTTTATCTGATTTTAGTTGATCAATAATGTTAGAAGTCCCCCTGTTTTAGTTGGTTATCACTTTGAATTTGAGTGGGGATTAATGCACGTCTATATGGGGATTTCATCTTCCTTTATTTCTATGTGAATGAAAATCAAGGGAGAATCGAAAAAGTCGTGCAGTGCTGAGTTAGAGATACTTACAGTGCTTCCTTGCAATCTTCATGCAATATCTAAATAGAATTGAAATTTTCTTGGAAAAATAAATCTAATGCATGTATGGGAAATCGCACCTAGATCAGAAATATCTATTAATGAGTGTTAGAACAATCTAATTTGTCTAAATAAAAATTGATCTAGTGCGTATAATTAAGTGTGTTGTGGTCCTAGTCCTACGAGCACAAAAATCCTAGTAGCGCTAATAGTCGTGGTGCAATCCTAGGACTACGAACCACTTAAGTCAGGCCCCACCCTCAACGATGAGTGAAGCAGGTCCGGCAAACCACAAAGAGTCCAGTCTTTTTTACATAAGCGAGAACCCAAACGGGAACCATTAGAAATGAGCAATTAATTACAAATTAGATAAAAACACACATCTCTCTCTCTTAAAAATTAAATTCTTCATGTGTCCGGTCATTTCGAGTTGCGTCGTCTTCTAAGAGAGCCACTCCAAGTTCACTGGGTACCTTGTACGAAAAATAAAAGATCGAATATTAGAGAGGGGTTCATAGAAAAATATACAAAAATAAAAAATAAAATAAAATAAATGTTGGAGAAAGAAAACAATAACAAAATGGATAAATAATTACAAGAAAAACAAGGGGTAAGACTACCCGGGGATGGAAAACCTAAAAACTTGATTTTCTAAAAAAAACAACCTAACATGTGCCTCCCCAGTAATGGTACCATTTGAAGAACCGGGAAATGCCCTTGTTAATTAGTCGAAATTAACATTTGAGTTCGTTGTAGTTCGGACAATTAAAGGTTAATAAAAAATTACCACTATTTTTTAATTAATGTGTCAAATTAAAGCGAGCAGTCGGCATTTTTTTACTTGGAGCCTGTTTGGTTGCTGGGTTTGACTGGGTTGGGTTGGGCTGGGGTGGGGTGGGTGAATAGTAATCTGTAAGGAGGAAGTACCCTTGTGAATAGTAACCAGGGTTGGGCCAACCCTGCCCAACCCTACAACCAAACAGGCCCTTGGGAAGTTCAAGGTCGAACTCAGGAAGGCAATTGTCCCTTTAGGTTAGGTTTTAGTCGATCTAGAAATAAGATTCCCAAAGAGGAATTTTTTTAGTTTTTAAAATACAATTTGGACTAAGTTCAGAGACTAAAATATAAATTGCATTCCAACATAGTGTAAAATTCTCAAACTTGGCCAGAATGTTAAATATGATGAAATTAGACTACTTTCACTTTTAAATTTTTGGATGCAATATGAATATTCAATGATTAAATGAATGCAAACAATGAGATTTTCAATAATTAACTATAATAAATACTAAATCTACTTATTTTCAGGAAATAAAATTATCCAAGATATATCATTAAGTAATATATCTCAGAAAAATCCTAGATCCTAAAAATGTTGAATTTAATACATATTAAAAATTAATTAGTGAAATGTACAAAATGATTTTTATAAAGAAAAATAGCATGGAAATGCATTTCTTTTTTAGACTATGTAACTAGCAATTAATTCTACAATCCGTGAATTTTTGGTAATTTTTGGGACTACGGTTAATTATCTATGAATTTTTAAGCGTTGAATGCGTAAAACATGTAATTTTCTGCAAGAAAATTAATTGTTAATTAACCACATATAATAAAAATACCATGAGCACGCCACAATATAGAGAATTAATTATAGAACAAAATACAACTTTTAAAATAATAAAATGATATAATATAGATGTTCAAAATAATTAAAGAACACATGGTTCTATTCGTAAATAAATAAGTAAAACATAATATGCAGTTAGGAGACCTAAATGTTGTTACATATACCCCAAAGGGTATGCATGCAATATTTTTAGGGTCACGTGCACCTCATGTCACCTTGGAATGGAGGGGTCTCTTTGGAGATACGTTGCTACGTTGCTCTTGCGGGGGCTTTATTGCAAGTTGACCCCTCTCGCACGTGATACACGCGCAGGCGGGGGGGTAGTTTTCTGATTCGGATGCCTCCAAGGTGTGGGCGACGGGCAGAGGTCTCTAGGCGAGGGGGGTCGGAGGTGGCGAAGAGTTGGCCGCGTGCATCTTGCATGTGGCGGAGGAGAGGCAGTGTTCCTGGCTCCTACCCGAGGTGTGATGGCAGTAGGGTGGTGTTTGTAGAGGTGACCTACAGTCTGGAAGTCAACGGGGCTCCAGTGGAGTGTGCTTGTGGATGGTAAAGACGCTCGCTACGAGCGGAGGTGTTGAAGCCCTTGCGGCCGCAGATTTCTTTTGGCAGTTGCTAGAGTCGACTAGGAGGGGCGGTGCACGCGGCGGCACGGTGGCATCTGTAGGAGATGGCGATGAGATGTTTCAGAATTATTGATGGGGAACGCAGGCTAGCAAGGAGATCGATGATGGTGAGCGTCGGCAGAGCAGGGGCAGATTTAGTTGATCGATGATGAGGTTGCAGGAAATGGAGAGGAAGAATCGGGAAATAGAGGAAACATAGGAAAGATGAAGAAACATAGGAAAAGAAAATGGTTGGTCGATTGGAGGTAGAAGAGTAGATTGTCGTCTTCCTGTTCTCGTCTCGACCGTGTCGATGGTGCAAGGGAGGCTTGTCGAGATCATGCCGTGGAGGGGATTATCGCCAGCATACAGGGCTCTGTCACTGACTCGCACCCCAGCTAGTTCTCTCGTTGGTGATGGCGGGTGATCTCTTCAGTTGGCTGGAGGGGTTTCATATAGGAGAGGAGGTGTTAGGAGATAATGAGGTTACGGGGGTGGTTATCGAAGTAGGCGGAGCAGCGACCGGTAGCAAGATAAGGGAAGGTGGTTGGAGGAGGCACGCGCGAGAGAGCGGGTTGACGGAGGTTGTGAAACGGGTGATGTTACGGCTGGGGAAGGAAGACCGATTGCACGTGCACAGCACGTGCAGGTGTTTTAATTTTTTTTAATGAAATAAATAGGTCCAAAACTGACTGACACGTGGCAGCTCAAGCAGGTGCCACGTGTCAGCTCCAGAAAATTCAAGAATAAAAAGAAAAGAAAATTCCAAAAGAAATAGCAAACAACCTCGGATCGAAAAGTTTTCTTCAATGAATGTTGCTCGTCTTTATGAGATCTACAACTTTCATGAAGGGCCAAGAGCAGAAGAGGTTATCTGTGCAAAATGATATTTTTGGGGTACTCTATGTACAAAGAATACCATGATTTTTGGGTTTTGTAATTTTTTTGTCATTTTTAGTTAAGAGAAAATCTAGAAAAATTACTGCAAAATCAAATATAAATATTTACACATTAATATAAATTTTTTTTATTTTTAGTAAATAAGAAAATGGGAAAATAAAATAAAGTGGAGATTGGAAGATATTTGTACAGACTCACAATGGGCACTCAGACTCAGTCAGTTTCTTTGATTTCAGTTTTATTTTGAATTTAAATTTTTGTGAGTTTTACTAAAACTCTCTTCAAAGAATATAAATGAAAAAGAAATAAAATAAAAATGTTAATTATGTACATAAAATATCAAGTCAAAAACTGCTAAAACACAAAATGCACAAAAGAGGCCCAAAACCCAACCTTCACACATGAGCTCCGATTTTTATGAAATTGGTATTGTTTTCAAGGTCTTTAAATATATATTACTTTAAAAGTGAGTGGACCTAAATCGGACACTGTATGAGGAATGTGTGTGTGTTTTAGTCTGCCTATTATGAAATTGCAGTTTTATCTCACGGGTTAATTATTTGAGTTAGTATTTTTTGTATTTTTTCATTAATCTTGATAGTAATATGTAAACAATGAAGGTGGTTTGATGTCAATCGGAGTTAGCATGAATTAGTTAAAAATGCATGATATTAGGTGGAGATGTGAAGATGACTATGAATGCAATTATGCATGTTAAAATGAATATATTAATTTTGAGTGCATGAATGGTAAACATGTTGAATAACTGATGAAATGCAACTAATTACTCAAGAACGAATCTCTATTTTCATATTTTAGTATGATGAATCACAGATTCATCAGTCATCGGAGGGGTTGCTCGAGATCAGCGTAGGTGTGTAAACTCCGACCATTGAAGGTTCCTACAGGGATTAGCATAGCTGAAGCATATGTAGTGTGGGTGAGAGTGAAAAGAGTGAGGTGGAATCCCATGGAGGTAATTGGAGCGGGGGACCCGGGATCTTCATCTCCGGCAAGCCGAAGAGGAGGTCGATTGGAGCGGGAAGGGGATCTGGAGAAGGGAGGAGGGTGAGAAGGTGTGCAGCAAAGATGCCAGAGGCATTGTGGATGTAGGTCGATGGTCGGTGAACGGAAGGGAGGTGTGGGTGGGTGGAATTAATTCGGAGAAAACACAAGAAAAAACAATGATGGAGTTACATGGAGGATCGGAGAGGAAAAAGGTGGAGGATGCGACCTGGGCTGAGGCTCATAGGGAGTCTCCGATCGTTGCACAACCTGGGCGGCATCTCCAAGGGGATCAAAGACGGTTGGGTTGCCGTGTCACGGCCATGGTGATCGTGGGTCGACACCGACTAGGAGTCATCATCGCCTCACCAAATTGCCCCTTCACTGTAACCAGAAGGGCGAGGGAAGCTGGGCTCTAGCATTTTGTGTGGTGGACGAGGGTAGAAGGAGATGGAGATGGGTTTTTATGGGCGACGGAGGTGGTAGTTACAGGAGGGTGACAGAGAATTTTGAACGATCGGCGCTAAGAGTTAGGATCTGGAGCAATGAGGTTTGCGTGAAGATCACGGATCAAGGTACATCGTGGAAGTGGCGTTATGTTGTGGGTAGGCAGAGAGGAGCAGCGTCTAAAGATGGATGGGGGGAGTGGCTTAGCGAGGCATAACGCCTGGGAGGGAAGGCGTTAGAGGTAGAAGATGCAGCCAGGACCATTGGATCATGCAAACCAATAGCCCAGAGGAGGGCGCGAATGAGGGGCCTAGATCAGATCCATAGGATCTGATCCAAAGTTGAGGGAAAAGGCATAAGCATACGACCTTGATGGATTCTGGAGCGGGATCTGAGGGTTGAGAATGAAGAGGCGACGTGGAGGCAGAGGAGGTGTTGGATGTTGGGGCATCCAACAGCTCAATGTGAGGTGGAAGAGAGTGGATGGGATCGGATCTTAAGGAAGATCTTATGGCTGAGGATGATTTGGAGATGAACGGATGAGATGGGAGCGGGTGGAAGGGATCTGGCAGTTGAGGAGGGGGCGCATGGATGTAAAGGGTCGGGCCACGTGGTTCAATCAGAAGGAGTCGCATGGCCTAGTGATGTGGCGATCAACTACGGTTAAGTATGGAATTAATCAAATGTCGTTGTGACCCAAATTAATCAGTGAAATCAACGAGAAAAATCAACCGCTCATAAAATCAATCAATCAATGTAAGCGGCTTCTCTATTTTATTTACCTGATATAGCGACTAGGGTCGAATACAAGGAGCGCGATTGAAAAAACTAAGTAGTCGGATTTCTAAAAGCAAGATATTTTTAGTGGTTTAAAATTGTTCAAATTTTTAATTTTCAAATAAAGGTGATAAGCGCAACAAATAAAAGACACACACAGCACTCTTTTTGTATTTTTCAAAGTTATCAAAAATGCCTAGAAAAATATAATAAAAATATTTTTGTATTTTATAGGTTTTATAGTATGTGTGGTAATTTTAGGGATTTTTCATATGTTTTGTGATTTTCCAAAAATAAACAGTGATAAAAATACTAAATAGTGCACAACCAGGAATACTTTGCAACTTAAAAATATTTAAGATGACGAAAATTCCGAAATGGTATTTTTTATGATAAAATATAAGTAAAAATCTACAAATAGAGATTGAAAACACTATTATTAAATTTTTTCATTTTTATAATTTTTATAAGTTTCTAGGCATTTTGCAATTTTTAGGGTTTTTATAAGGAATTTCCAAACAAAAATGGTATTGGTAGTAAAACAAAACAAAATACAACTACAGAAATTTTTGTAGAATTTTTAAAAGACTTTTCAAGTTTTTATATTTTTTATAACACAAACATGACCCTTTTATGAGTTTTTGAATTTTTAATAATATAATATCAAATCAAAATGGTAAACCAAAATTACCACAAAAATAACAAGCAAGCAGGAGCCAACAAGTATTTTTGTAGAATTTTTAGGACCAATTTGCTATTTTCATCCAATAAAAGACAAGAAGTTAAAAATAGTTTATAGGGACCTACTTGCAAATATTTTTAGTTATGGGGACAAAGTATAACAAACAGTAAAAGCTCAAGGACCAGAGGCAGAGATGCAATTTGTCCACTCAAATCATGCTCAACACGTGATCCAGGTACACAGGGGTATAAATGCAAATATCATAACATAAATTTCATTCCACAATAAATAAAGAGTTCAGGATAAATATTGCAAATAACCCAAAATAACACGTAGGGATGCGCACGTGACTCAGACATGGTTGGGCTAACATGCAAATACGAAAACTAGAGGGTCCAAATTATAAATGTTTTTAACTACACATTTTATTTACTGGATTAAAGCTAAATAAGACAACATGCAAGGAAAAAGCGAAATATACTCAATGGAGGGGCACGTGGCACGTGCACGAGGAGGTGGATGCTGATTGCTCTGATGGTTCTGTAAAGTTGATCTGACGGTCTAGGAAGGCTGCAGTTTGGGCAGATCCAGCATCACGAGCTCTTGTCACACCTTCAGACACTGATGAGTTACAGATGACAACTGATGAGAGTTTTGAGAGCACATTCATGGCACAGGACACCATAGAGACCGATGGTTGCAATCAGGGTAACGAAGCAGATTACATTTCATGAGATTCTGATTCAAATCCCTCAGATTTAGACATTGATTTTGATAGGCATGACTTTGATGACTATTTACCGTGTCTGAATGACACAGAGCCCATAGCTAGGACCGAGAGCGAGCCAATACAGTTGACAGAAACACCAACAGGGTCGTCTTCATCAGATTCACAAATACAACGAGAGTTTTCACACGCAGATCTGGTAGCCTTGACGCAGACATTTCAGAGGCCAGATTTGCCAACTCCCACTTGTCCTGAATTGAAGACCTTACTGCAGAGCATGAAGTATAGGTGATGAATCTCGTATTCATCATATTAAAATCAAATTATTAAATTCCTTGCTTAATTAATTCAATAAAAATCTCTGATAATTCATTATTACTATCTTGTATATAAACTATGTATACTTAGCCTATACTCTACCTTATTTATTGTATTTAATTACTAACTTTTCTTCTTTATTTTCTATTTCATTAAAAACCCCGTAAAAATTAGATTAATAAATTGTTTGTAATTATTCTGACCTTTAAAAGAAATAAAAATACAAAAAATATCAAAACAAAAAGCTAGTGTTTTTATCTCTTAAAATTACTTCCCAAAAATACTCTTTTGTACAAATGACCTCTTTTGACTTTTTGTCCAACATAAATCTTGTAGATTTCATCAAGATCTACAACTTTCATGTTTGGACTTTTTCCTGATTTTGCCTTTAACTAATTCTTTTTTATTTTTCTTTATTTTTGCATTTATTGATTTTTCTAGTCTAGCCACGTAGCGCCCCCTGGGTCGCCCACGTGGCTGCTCCTTCTCACCACCCGCCTCCTCTCTTGGATGTTCGATCACCTCCTAACCACCTCCATCCTCACCGTTCGATCTGATCAGATGGATCAGATCCAACCCCTTCGCTCACGCCTCAATAGCATATGTCTTGGATCACTCGATCCAACGGCTAGGCATTCATCTCCTACCTCCGTAACTCCACTTCCCCAGTCGTTTCACCTCGCGCTCGTTCCTCCCCCTTCCGTTTTTAGCATGCTCCCTCAATCATCTCTCCACTCCCTAACGGCTACCCCTTGTAGACATTACCACCCTCACCTTCACGTGACCTTCATAGTCCACATCATAGCCCCACCTTCCTCGGACTGATGTTGAAACCTCGCCCCGCAACCATTCCTATCGACCTATAAAACCATCGCCTTTGCCTCCTACTCATCCCATCCACCAACCAAGGGGCTTAGGCTCAGCCTAATCCGCCCTTCGGTGACACCGAAGGGCAGCTGTCGAGGCCATGACGACCCAGGTACCCCAGTGTGATCCATGGCGTCATCCATGCGAGCTCCACCTCAATGGTGGCAGCTGAGTTCCTCGTCAAGGCTTACCTAGTCCGAGCGATGACCCCGGTCTTCCTCTGAAGCCCAGCGCAGGATGCATCTTTCACCACCTTCTTTCCAATCTACTAGGTACAACCTTCATCATTTTTCTTATCTTTTCTCCAAATTTCCCCATCGCACACACACAAATTCATCTTCAATTAACACCGCCCCCACATCTGCCTCATGCCTCCGACCTTCACGCCCCTCCTCTTATCTTCCAGAACCCTCCCCCGCTCCGATCCACCTCCTCCGTCATTAAGGCAGAGGGAGCCTAAGGCTGCCACCTTCTCCACCTCTTCATTGGCCTCCATTCACTTCATACACACACACATACCACTACTTCGGCTACACTCTAACACTTGCAGGTGTCTGCACCTTCATTGGCCAGAGCTTGGTTGGAGGCATGTTCTGCAGCTCTGCCTCCGACGAGTGCTCGTCGACAGCAGCACTAAGTCATCTATGAGCTTCCTTCACCATCGGAACTTCAACACCAACGCTCCGAGGAGCTTCATCGACCAACGGATGGACGTTAGGAGCACAGAGGAGCTACACGGAGGTCACCGGAGCGCAGCCTCCTTCGACGACATGCGACAGAGCACGAATAGCAGCACTGTCAGATCATCTAGATCGGATAGTCTAGATGAAGCCATATTGACCGCCCGAGCCTCCATGCTGAACCTACAGGCTCGGGTGGCCTATGCCAAGAGCTGAAGCACAAGACCATGCCACGTGGCCCGAGCCTGAGCCGCCTTCCGAGCTTAGCCCCCTCACGTGTTGTGCACGTGTGGGGCTGGGAAATATGCACTGATGAGCCTGCAGTTCTCTGATATTACACTTTTGTCCCCAGGTTTTGCCTCGCGTGCACGTTTGG
Source organism: Ottelia alismoides (assembly GCA_037367405.1). Classification (NCBI taxonomy): domain Eukaryota; kingdom Viridiplantae; phylum Streptophyta; class Magnoliopsida; order Alismatales; family Hydrocharitaceae; genus Ottelia; species Ottelia alismoides. The sequence continues at coordinate 755,018 of JAZKJV010003246.1, read as the reverse complement.
GTATTTTACAGAGAGCCCCTGGTGATTTTATGAAATTACAAAATGGTCCTTGTGTGCAAATGGAGAGATTGCAAAAGGACCCCACCGATTATTTTAAATGACGAATAGGTCCCTTTAGGGACCTATTTACGATTATTTATTATTTATTTCCTCATATTTTTATTACATTTATGACCTTGCACTGTTTACTTCATATCTTGAGCATCTTAGATCCAAATTGCATGATTTCATTGTCATTTTGAATCTCTTTTCATCATCTATTTAATGGCGTTATTAATTTTCTGATTTGACACTAAATGAAATATGATGAATTTTTGATGTTATATGGTGTCTCTTGCTAGATAATTCATTACCATTTATAGATATTCGATCTTTATTTTAACGCTCAATTTGAATCTCATATTAATTTATAATTTATGCTCATATTTTCTAGGGCATATTTGTAGTAATCGTTTGCATACATATCCTTCGCATTTGTTTATGCATGCACCATTTTATAATTGCATCTAAAAATCCGTAAAAATCACATGCATCATATAATTGCATTATTTAATCTGCATTTTATTCTGCATCTCCATGAAGACCTAAAATTGAGAAGATAATCACACATCAATGTGTCCTTGAGTTCGACCTTGGTACACTTACCGAGTAAAAATAATGTCCACATATTTGAAGGTATGGTCTTTGCATGATCGAAATATGCCTCCTGTACTATGATAACACAACTATATTAAAGATGCAGATTTTGCGTTCATCAAATGGCATCGTTTCCAGAGACACGGCTCTCCTTTATTTATTTGTCAAATTTTGAATTATTTTTTTATGTGAATATTTTCAAAAATGGCAAGTCTTCTCATCATGTATTTTTTGCATCATTTTTGTTAATTATTTTTCTTGTTGTTTTTTAACGTTTTTGTTTTATTGTAGGGTCCATGAAGATCGAGGATGCTTGATGTCCATGAAGGCGTGGAGTTGGGAGCTCCGACTGAGAAGGACGCAAAAGAAAAAAATAAAGAATTCAAGGAACATTAGTTTGCTCCTAATGCATTTTTCTATTGTAAAAAAATGTATCTTAAGCATTTTTAGTGGTCCTCATTCGAGGGCTCGTCACACATGCACACATCCACCCTCCCCCCCCCCCCCACACACACACACATGCACACATCCATCCACTCACCCCCCACCTTCTCTATATATTTAACACAATCACCCCCCCCCCCCCCCACATCTTAATATGTAAAAAAGTACACAAGCACACACACACACACTCCCGCATCTTCATAATCAGCTGTAAAAAAATCGCCCCTCCCCTCTCCATGTATCTCTGTATAAATCCCCTTCTAACCCTAACAGCCTAAAACTCTCCCCCTTCTCAAAAATTCCAAATTCCTTTACTTAAGTATTCAGCTTAAGAATAGGAAGGCCTGACTCATCATTGCTCCCTCTCCATATCTTCTTATACTTAGGTCATTTTTTACCTAAGTATAGGGGGCCTTCCTCCTTAAGTTCTGTTATATCACCCTATACTTAACAAGAGCTATGGCTTCATATCACTTGTGCTATGAGGGCATAACAAAAGTCAAGTATAAGGGGGTATACTACATATTATTGTATATATACTTTAGCCATAGCTCTTGTTTTAAATTTTTGAAAAAACTTTTTGTGCTTGGTTTAAGTCGACTTGTGAACTGAGTTTTGTAAAAATTCTTGTAAAAATTCTTGTAAAAATTCTTTTAAAGTTGAGGGATTAAATTTTTGTAATTAAAATCAACTTTTTTTTTCAAAAATCCCATAAAAATCTGGAAAAAAATCAAAAACTTTTACTTTGGTAAAGACTCTGACTATTAGCTTAAAAATAAGTAGCTACTCTTCAGTGAGGGAACTTCGATATCCCATAGCATAGTGGGTGGTTTAGAGGACATTGTATATGTCTCTGTCCTCAAGTAACATGGGTCTGTCTAACAGTTCGTACTTACACCCATACTGGTTGGGAGTGGGCGCAACTATTCATATGAGCCTAGGCCAGTCATTGCCTCTCAAAAGAATTTAAAAAATGAATGAAAAAATTTAAAACCCATAAAAATTTGCAAAAGATAAAAATAAAAAAAATCACTAACTCTGGAGTTAGTGTATTCCAGACACCTTCACATCCACTCAAATCTTAAGGATTTTGAGGATACTTGATTTCTGTGATCTAAAGAGCCTGAGTTAGCCATCCTTACTCATTAGTGTTTTAAACTTAATAATCCACACTTTCCTAGTTTGAAAGATTTGAGCGCTATATAGCACTCTTCATCTCTACCTTCCAAATAATATGATCAACACAACACTTTCACAACTACATGATTAATGAGATGAGCTTGAGGAACTAGGAATGGCGATTTGAATCTATACCCGATCTAATGATGCTCGGGGATGGGGTAAAGTTAATGAAGACTTCATGAAACCTAAGTGTTAGCAAAACCCTTGCCAGTATGTGAACAAGTTCACGTGCTATCTTTGATATTGACCTATGTGTCAGGGTGTGATGAAACATAAATAATTGTTTATCAATGTGCACTGACTATTGGTAAAAGCAGTGGAACTATCCAAAAAGAAAAGAAAAGGAAAGAAAGAAATATCAAGAAAATTCTTTATTATTACAAAGTCAGTTTTAAAAGAGCTTCCACCAAAGGTAGGCGCTCCCAACCATTTTCAAAGTGTCCACTTGGACCAAATACTTTTAGGACCAAGGAGTCGGGCTAACACCATAAAAGGGCTCTACATCGTATAGTGATACAAGTCTAGGTGTCGAAGGTATCTTAGATACTCAAAAGAGATACACCCCGGTGTACTCCCAGAAAAACAAGTGCATACGACTCCGAATTCTCTTGACGGATACATTGATCAACAAAATAAAAATACATGTGTTCAGTAATAAGGCACTCGAGAGGCCCCTTGTTCCAATGTGAGGGAGAGAAATATACACAATCCTATTCCCTCCACCATCTGGTCATCCATATACACTTTCAAGTCTGACGATCTAATGAGACGGTTGAATGAAACAAGAATTGACTTATTTCCTAGTGTTGAGGATTAGGTCTAGAGGAGAGTCTCCAGGACTGGAACTTTGGGTAATGTCTCGACTCGACTCTCATGATTGCAGTATACTAATCTTCACATCCTTATATTTTATGTACAAACAGAGGGTCTGATAACTAGAGAAGTTGGATTCCTTCTGACTAGATCTTGGTCGAGCCCAGAATTTTAGGATCACTTACATTAAGGGTCTTCGATGAATTGAGCCTCGAAAATTTCACATACATTGTCAGGAATTAATCTAACTCCTTCATTCTTTAGATGCTCAAGGACGAGCATAGTTTAAGTGTAGGGGTATGATGAATCTCGTATTCATCATATTAAAATCAAATTATTAAACTCCTTGCTTAATTAATTCAATAAAAATCTCTGTTAATTCATTATTATTACCTTGTATATAAACTGTGTATAATTAGCCTATAGTCTAACCTTATTCATTGTATTTAATTGTTTATCAATGTGCGCCGACTATTGGTAAAAGCAGTGGAACTATCCAAAAAGAAAAGAAAAGGAAAGAAAGAAATATCAAGAAAATGCTCTATTATTACAAAGTCAGTTTTAAAAGATCTTCCACCAATGGTAGGCGCTCCCAACCATTTTCAAAGTGTCCACTTGGACCAAATGCTTTTAGGACCAAGGAGTCGGGCTAACACTATAAAAGGGCTCTACATCGTATAGTGATACAAGTCTAGGTGTCGAAGGTATCTTAGATACTCAAAAGAGATACACCCCGGTGTACTCCCAGAAAAAACAAGTGCATACGACTCCGAATTCTCTTGACGGATACATTGATCAACAAAATAAAAATTCATGTGTTCAGTAATAAGGCACTCGAGAGGCCCCTTGTTCCAATGTGAGGGAGAGAAATATACACAATCCTATTCCCTCCACCATCTGGTCATCCATATACACTTTCAAGTCTGACGAACTAATGAGACGGTTGAATGAAACAAGAATTGACTTATTTCCTAGTGTTGAGGATTAGGTCTAGAGGAGAGTCTCCAGGACTGGAACTTTGGGTAATGTCTCGACTCGACTCTCATGATTGCAGTATACTAATCTTCACATCCTTATATTTTATGTACAAACAGAGGGTCTGATAACTAGAGAAGTCGGATTCCTTCTGACTAGAGCTTGGTCGAGCCCAGAATTTTAGGATCACTTACATTAAGGGTCTTCGATGAATTGAGCCTCGAAAATTTCACATACATTATCAGGAATTAATCTAACTCCTTCATTCTTTAGATGCTCAAGGACGAGCATAGTTTAAGTGTAGGGGTATGATGAATCTCGTATTCATCATATTAAAATCAAATTATTAAACTCCTTGCTTATTTAATTCAATAAAAATCTCTGTTAATTCATTATTATTATTACCTTGTATATAAACTGTGTATAATTAGCCTATACTCTAACCTTATTCATTGTATTTAATTACTAACTTTTCTTCTTTATTTTCTATCTCATTAAACCCCCCTAAAAATTAGGTTAATTAATTGTATATAATTATTCTGACCTTTAAAAGAAATAAAAAATACAAAAAAGATCAAAACAAAAAAGGTTATGTTTTTATCTCTTAAAATTACTCCCCCAAAATACTCTTTTGTACAAATGACCTCTTTTGACTTTTTGTACAACATGAAACTTGTAGATCTCATCAAGATCTACAACTTTCATGTTTAGATTTTTTTCTAATTATGCTTCTAACTAATTCTTTTTTATTTTTTTTCTTTATTTTTGCATTTATTGATTTTTCTAGTGCAGCCACGTTGTACCCTCTGGGCCGCCCACATGGTCGCTCCCTCTTCTCGCCACTCGGCTCCTCTCTTGGCCCTTGGATCACCTCCTAACTGCCTCCATCCTCACCATTCAATATGATCTGATGGATCAGATCCAACCCCTTCGCTCGCACCTCAATAGCATCCGTTGGATCACTTGATCCAACTGCTAGGGCTTCATCTCCTACCTCCATAACTCCACTTCCCCAACTGTTTCACCTCGTGCCCGCTCCGCCCCCTTCCATTTTTAGCATGCTCCTCCGGTCATCTCTCCACTCCCCAACGATGGCCCCTTGTAGCCGTTACCACCCTCACCTTCGCGCGGCCTTCAACGCTCCACCTTCCTCGGACTGACGTTAAAACCTCACCCCATAACTGTTCCTTTCCACCTATAAAATCATCGCCTTTGCCTCCTCCTCACCCGATCCACCAACCAAGGGGCTTAGTCCAAGCCTCCTCCGCCCTCCGGTGATAGCGAAGGCCGGTTGTCGAGGCCATAACGACCCAGGTACCCCGGTGTGATCCATGGAGTCAGTCATGCGAGCTCCACATCAATGGTGGTTGTTGAGCTCCTCAACAAGGTTGATCAAGTCCCAACGATGACCCCATGCTTCCTCCGAAGCCCAGCCCAGGTTGCATCGTTCACCCCCTTCTTCTTCGATCTACCAGGTACCACCTTCATCGTTTTCTTATTTTTTTTTCTCCAAATTACCCCATTACACACACACAAATTCATCTTCAATTAACACTGCCCCCACATCCGCCTCATGCCTTCGACCTTCGCGCCCCTCCTCTTGTCTTCTAGAACCCTCCTCCGCTCTATTCCACCTCCTCCGTCATCAAAGAAGACGGAGCCTAAGGTTGTCACCTTCTCTGCCTCTTCACCGACCTCCGTTCACTTCATACACACATGTGCAACACTGCTTCGTCTACACTCTAACACTTGCAGGTGCTCGCACCTTCATTGGTTAGAGCTTGGCCGAAGGCACAATCTGCAGCTCTGCCTCTGGTGAGTGCTCGTCGACAGGAGCACCAAGCCATCTATGTGCCTCCTACACCATAGAAACTTCAAAGCTAAGGCTTCGAGGAGCTTCATTGATCAACGAATAGGCGTCCGGAGCACGAAGGTTGCCGGAGCGCAGCCTCCTCCAGCGACATACGACAAAGCATGAATAACATCTACCGTATGATCATCTAGATTGGATGGCCCATATGAAGCCACGTTGATCGCCCAAGCCTCCATGCTGAACCTACAGGTTTGGGTGGCCCATGCCAAGAGCCAAAGAACAAGACAATGCCACGTGGCCCGAGCCTGAGCCGCCTTTCGAACCTAGCCCCCTCACGTATCATTGCAGGGCTAGGAAATTTGCATTGATGACCCTATAGTTCTCTGATATTATAATTTGGTCCCTAGGCGTTGCCTCACGTGCGCGCCTGGGTATTTTACGAGGAGCTTCGGATAATTTTATGAAATTACAGAATGGTCCCTGTGCACAAATGGAGAAATTGCAAAAGGACCCCATCGATTATTTATCATTTATTTCCTCGCATTTTTATTAAATTTATGTCATTGCATTATTTACTTCATATCTTTAACATCTTAGATCCAAATTACATGATTTCAGTGTCATTTTGAAGCTATTTTCTTCATCTATTTAATGGCATTATTAACTTTCTGATTGAAACTAAGTGAAATATTGTGAATTTTCGATGTTATATAGTGTCTCTTGCTTGATAATTCCTTGCCCTTAAAAGATATTCGATCTTTACTTGATGCTCAATTTGACTCTGATATTAATTTATAATTTGTGCTCATATTTTCTAGGGCATCTTTGTAGTAATCGTTTGCATACATATCCTTTGCATTTGTTCATGCATGCATCATTTTATAATTGTATCTAAAAATCTGTAAAAATCACATGCATCTTATAATTGCAGTATTTAATCTGCATTTTATTCCGCATCTCCGTGAAGACCTAAAATTGAGAAGATAATCACACAGCAATGACAAAATTTGATAAATATATTTAATGAGGCATGTGTCCCTGAGTTCGACCTTGGTATACTTACTAAGTAAAAATAATGTCCACATATTCGAAGGTGTGGCCTTTACATGATCGAAATCTGCCTCCTGTATGACGATAACATGACTATATTAAAGAGGCAGATTTTGCTTTCATCAATAGGTTCCTTACGGGTGAGCCAGATATGTTCCCAATCATTATCTCAGCAGACTTGACTGAAGACCAAGAATCTCGTTTGTTGGAGGTTTTTGAAAGAAACCGCAAGGCAATAGGATAAAGTGTAGTTGATCCCCAAGGGATAAGTCTGACCCTGTGCTCCCACCACATCTATCTTGAAGATGATGTCAAGCCATCGCGTGAGTTTTAGTGAAGGCTGATACTGAATCTTCGAGATGTGGTCATGAAGGAAATATCTAAGTGGTGGAGCGTTGATTTATCTACCCCATCTCCGACTCCAAATGGGTTAGTCTGTTGCATGTGGTACCCAAGAAGATAGGTATCACCACAGTTGTGACCGAGTATGGAGAGTAGATAGCTACCTGAGTACCCTCTTCTTAGAGGGTATGTGTGGATTACAGACGATTGAATCAGGCCACCAAGAAGGATCATTTCCCGCTGCCATTGATTGATTAGATCATCGAGAGGCTAGCTGAGAAGAGTCACTATTGCTTTCTTGAAGGGTACTCGGGGTACAATCAAGTGTCCATAGCACCCGAAGACCAAGAGAAAACAACGTTCACATGTCCGTTCAGAACGTATGCTTTTAGACATATGCCCTTTGGTCTATGTAATGCCCCGGCACATTCCAAAGGTACATGCTTTCCATCTTCTCGGACATGGTGGGCGAATGTTTATAGGTCTTCATGGATGACTTTTCGGTCTACGATGATGGGTTTGATGCTTGTTTTGACTGCCTAGACCGGGTACTTCAACGATGCATCGAGGTCAACCTTGTTCTATCTTAGGAGAAGAGTCATTGCATGATAACTCAAGGGACGATCCTTGGTCGCATCATCTCCAACAATGACATGGAGGTTGATCCGGCTAAGGTGGATATCATCAAGAAACTCAATCCATTGTCCAATTTACAACAGTTGCAGTCTTTTCTGGGGTATGTCAGTTTCTACCTATGGTTTATACAGGATTTCAGTCGGATTGCCCGACCACTTATTGATCTGCTGACGAAAGACACCAAGTTCGTTGTAGATGATAAGTGTCTCGCATCATTTGAGACTCTCAAGGGATTAGTGGTGTAGGCTCATGTCCTTCAACCACCCGATTGGTCTCTCCCATTCAAGATCATGACGGATGCTTTTGATTTTGCCATAGGGGATGTGCTTGGACAGAGGAGGGATGTATTACCTTTTGCCATTCACTATGATAGCTGGAATATGGATGTCGCTCAGTGGAACAACACCATGATTGAGAAAGAGATGCTAGTCATAGTTTTCGATTTGGATAAGTTTTGATCTTATATTCTGAGATCTAGAGTAACTATCTACACAGATTACACCGCAATCCGATACCTCATGACAAAGAAGGATGCAAAAGCCAGATTAACCAAATGGATCCTTTTACTCCAGGAATTTGATATAGAGGTTAAGGATAAACCTGAAGTCAAGAATGTGGCGTCAGATCACCTCTCCTGATTAGAGCATCTTGAGGATTCAGAGCAGACCACACCAATCACAGAGACTTTCCCAGACGAGGCAATTCTTGCTATTACCTCACTTCCATGGTACACTGACAATGTGAACTATATTATTACCAAGAAAGTTCAACAAGGTTGTACCAGACAATAACTTGAGACCTTTCCTTGCGAAGGCCAAGTCGTACCATTTGGAGGATCCCACCCTTTACCATGAAGGAGGGATAGTGTATGGCGTTGATGTATTCCTCATGAGGAGCACCACAACGTACTCACCTAATGCCACAAGCTTGAGGTAGGAGTACATCACTCTGGGAGACGTAGAACACAAAAAGTTCTCCAATCCGGTCCTTGATGGCCTACTCTCTTTAAGGATTCAGATGAATCCATGAAGAGGTGCACTGACTATCATAGGATGGGCACGTGTAGACAGTGTGATATGATGCTAATGCATCCCATTCACTTTTGTGAGGTTTTTGACGCATGGGGCATCGATTTCATGGGTCCATTCCCTAAAAGTCAGAGGTTTGAGTACATTATGCTTGTTGTGGATTATGTTAGTCATTGGGTTGAGGCCATCCCCGCTCGAGCCATAGATGTTAAGACTATTTGCAAATTTTTGAGGAAAAATATCATTTCACGGTTCAGGGTACCTAGAGTGTCTTGATTTCTAGCGAGGGGACTCATTTTATGAATGACAAGGTAAGGACCCTTGCTAACGAGTTCAATATTGACCATAGAGTTGCAACTCCTTATCATCCATAGAGTAATGGTCTTGTTGAAATTTCGAATAAGGAGATCAAGACTATATTGCAGAAGGTTGTCAGCCCAGATCAAAAGTATTGGTCACAAATTTTGGACTTGGTCTTGTGGGCCTATAGGACTTCATTCAAGACACCTCTGGGCACATCTCCCTTTCGACTTGTTTATGGCAATCCTTGCCACTTACTAGTGGAAATCAAGCACAAGTCACTTTGGGCAATTACAGATCTACTATTGGATCCCAAGAGTGTAGGAGATCAAAGGAAAGAAGAATTGGCATCCCTGGAGGAGTTGAGAGACAGAACCTTCTCAAGTAGCTTACAATATAAGGATAGAGTGAAGATATGGCATGATTCTCACATCAGCCATAAACAGTTTGAGCTGAACCAGAGAGTATGGCTATTTGATGCTAGGATGAGATTATTTCCAGGGAAATTACAAAGCAAATGGAATGGACCATACTTGGTCAGAAAGGTGCACGACAATGGAATCATTGATATATCTGAGTTGTCATCTGATTCCACCTTTCGAGTTAACAGTCAATGCCTGAAGCCATATCTTGATCATGATCTGCTAGTTGTTGACGTTGCTCCTATTCATTTTGTATGAGATGTGATCTTTGACTCACATCCTTTGCAACTCATACATGATTATCACTTCTTCTTTGCAGCTGTATAGATCCATATTGTCCATATCATTCATTCTTTTTTGTCTGATACCCCTTCTTCATCTTATGATTATGTTATACTTAAGGTACACTTTGCCCTAAGTATGGGGGGTATCAGACCTGTGATTATTCATTTGATTTCATTACCTCTGTTTTGCTGCCTATACTTAAGGATATTATACCCAAAGTATAGGGGAGGTAATACTTGTACATCCTATTCTTCGATTTTTCCCTTGTGTACAGTCTTTTGTACTTAGGATTACTTGATCCTAAGTATAGGGGATCACCGATTTCTATTTATTATATTATTTCATTTGTTGTTGTAGTATAACATTCTTTTCTCTTCCCCACACTCAGCATGAGTTATGTCTTCTTTCATCGCTCTTTGATCACTCTGAGGACATCGTTCAAGCTAAGTACAGAGGGTATCGTATATATTGTATATATACTTTGGCCATAACTCGTACTTTGTGTGTTAATAACATGACTATAAAACATGAACAAAATCTTTGCAAAAATTATTTTTGTACAATTTTTTGTAAAAATGGTTGTAAAAATTGTTTTGTTTTCAAAATATTTGTAAATTATTTTCAGTATCAAAATTATGTAGATAGTACAAAATTTTTGAAAAACACATGAAAATAAATTTTTTTGAAAAAAAACAGATTTGGAAACTATTTTGCATAACTATTTTGCCACATAAAGAAATAAGTAAGGGGCATGAAAACTACTTGTATATCTATATATACTACTAAAGCTGGGTTTTCCTAACTTCTTATCCACTAATGACATGTGGATGCCTCCTGCTATTTCCCTTCCTCCACTACCTTCTCGGTGCCTCCACTTCCTCCCTCTTGACAGTTGTCCATGTTGTCCATATGCTTGCAGCAGAAGATTCTGGGTTCGGTCCCGTTTCCTTTGACCACACACCACATTGATTCCCATATGTATATCTATATCTATATCTATACTCTGGACACATGGCTTCTTCCCCGCTCGGTGCTCCCTCTTCTTTGAAAACCCCCATTCCTGCAGAAATAAAATCCCTCTCCCATCGAGTTGAGCAGTGTGTGTGTGTGTGTCAACGTGAAGTTGCCATGCATTGGATACTTCTGCTTGCACTACACGTTAGGCGATCACGTTGTTGTAACAAGTCAAAGTCAATTCCTCTGCTCCATTATTGAAAGCCATCTCCCTCGGCTCCACTGTTGAGTGACATCTCCCTCAGCTTCACTGTTAAGAGCCATCTTCCTCGGACCCTTCTCAGATCTCTGTCTGTCGAGCATCACCTCCCTCGGCTCCTTCTCTGTGCATCGGACATTATATCCCTCGGTCCCTTCACGGGGCGTCGGATGTCGTCTCAATCGGCCCCAATGTGGGTGTCTTCTTCGTCACCTTTAACACTGGGCTACAGTAGTCCCTCGAACCTTAGTATCTGGTCAGATGATCGAAGATCCTTCCCCAAGGCCTCCAACCTTCCCCGATGATGCTAAGACGTTGTAGGACTTGTCCATGAAAGTGACCTCGACGGGTGGTTGTGAGGGAGGTCGATGTATGTGGTGGCAACTGGAGAGAGGAAGGAGGTGCATGCCATGATGATGCCTACGTCGTAGACCACCACATACTTCATCATGGCCATGGCAGAGGCTGAGATCTTCAAGTGGTGGCAGGGGGTTTAGATTCGTCGAAACATCTGATGCGAAGACCAGTTAGTGTTACACACCAAAACTCTATGTGATCGTCCATCTTCCCGTGTATACTTTTGCTCATCCTCTTCCTCCTATTATTTTTCCTCCTCCTTCTCTTGCTACCATTTCCTCCTATGTTCAACTGAGTAACCTCAAGTATTCGACTGAATGCAACTGAGCTGGGATCTAATAGAACGAGCTATATGTTGGGCCAACCTAACCTTGCCTTCTTCAGATGATAGGCATAGCAAGGACGGCCTTCGATGAGGTTGGGTGAATGGCGATGAAAGAATGAATTCAAGAAGTGTTGCATCTTCCACAAGGACATGCCTTATGACGAGGATGGAAACGTAGAGGACGATGATGGGTTTTATAAGAGCGAGGGAAATGCGAGAGTGAGTGGTTGTGCAAACAAGTCGTGACTCCCATTTTCCAACCGTATTTGCTAATTCTATAGGTAAAATGGAAATGTCATTGTTATTACAGGGGCAGAGTTCGTAATAATTTATCAAATCATGCTACTTTATTGTAAATTAGTATGGTTTTGAGTATCGATGAGTTTTCTCCATTGTTGCGAAGTTCAATCATGCATAGCCTTCGAAAGTTATGACACTTCTATTTATGCTAAGAACAACGTGCAAGAGCACCACATCTTAGGAAAGTTCAAGCCTTAGTTCAGTTCTTTTCCTTTCAGGTACTTTTTCTGCTTCTTCCATTACTTATTCTTGGTTCTCATTTCATCTTATTCTTCCTATGAATCAATTCATCTTATATTCTTGCCCGTGTCTATGTTTCTCTTTTATTTCTGAATCTATTTCCATCGTCTCCTTCTTTCTATCTTTTTTTTAATATAAGTTTCCAAATTCTTATTATGTCCTATATTTGTTGTTGTCTTTACTTGAGTTATTGAGAGTATAACAAATTAAAATAAGAAAAATCTATTCTTGGGCATGAATTTTGTTGAACTTCACATTTGATAAGTTTTGGGTATAATGGGGGAATGGATGCTTTCGTTAAGAAGTGAAAAAGATGAGATATTGATGTTTGAAGTTAGAGCAAGATGGATTACGATTCTAATAAGATGCACTTCTATGATCTTTGCAAGGTTGAACAAATAGACTTGAGAATCACTTGGTCTTTTGTTGTTGGGTTGTCAAGAATTCTTTGGTGTGCTAATAGTTTATTGACATCTAGCTATACTCATTAACAGACGGCTCTTATCAATCCAACTAAATCTGATTGCAAATAATATTGTTAATATTAATTTCTAATATTTTGACTTTTGTATTTTTGAAACCATGGTTATTGCAGGATATGGTAGAAAGGATTCTCAGGATCTCTTCCTGCCAAGGTGTCATATATTTGATCTCAAAATCCACATGTTCTTTGTGGTTCTTGAATGAATTGGTGGATCTTTTATATGTTATGGTTGTGTCCAGTTACAAATGTGGATTGTGGTAGCACGACTATGGAATTTTTCGGTTCGCGTGAACAAGTTTGTGCGTGTTCATGAAATATTATTTATTTATATGTTTATGATGATTTGATGGTGTTATCATATTTTATTTTTTCCCTGATAGGAAATCTAGGTCAATCTGATCATATCTGATTATTGCATGCTTGGGATGAGTGACTAGGATCTACACAAGAGGATTAAGGTAATCTGTGAAGAAAATTGTTATTTTAAAAGAGGAAAATACATGAAATTATTTATTCAGTTAAAGAAAATATACTACCTCAATTAATTTTTATACATTTGAAAAAGTTTCAAAAATTTTCTCCAACTCACCGCAAAGCGCGGGAAATATGCTAGTATACACTAAAAACCGAATCTACCCCCTAAAATCTTTTGTAAATAAAACCCATATTGTGCATAAACCCTTTTTGCACATATTTGCAAAAATCTTTCCTTATTTTCAAAACACCTAAAAATTAAAAAAACAAAAACAAAATTTCCATAAAAATTTGCATATTTATGAAAATTTTCACGAAAAGAGTTTTGTATATACTTGCTTTCTTCAGAATCTTGGTTGACATTTAAACTAGTCTGGAATTAAATTGAAAAATAAAGCTTAGTTAAGACCTTAATCTACTTAACGTCAGAGGAACCTTATAGGATTTGGGGTTAAGACTTTTCATGTCCATAATGACTTAATTCTTTGAGTCCACTAGCTTATGTTCACATGTCATCTTGATGAGCCTAAGTAGAACACTTAACAACGCACGCACGGCTCTCAGTTTTAATGGCTTGACTTAGACACACACTTTACACGTAACTCAACATGGATGAGGTGGTGAGGAGGCATAATCCTTTGGCTTGGGGTAGCATACGAGGGCAGTACTGCTAACCAGAACCTCTTGTCTTCCTCTAGGGAGGGATGTGCGCCTCAATCAGGTCTAGAGGCATTGAGGTCTAAAGACAGGAGTTTGTGGGTTGCAATAATGCTTCAAAAGAGGGATATTCTACTGGCTCAAGAAGAAAAACTCCTTATATATATGTTGCACCATGTAGATGTGTTGTACATATGCACATCAAAAAAAAAAGTTTGTGAAAAACTCCAAAAAAGGGGGCATGCCTGATTGAAAATAGAATGCATGTCAGAGTATATATAGTGAATAAGCAAAGCTTATGTATTCCACCATCCCATCTCATGGAAGCTTGCAACTGGAGACTTAGCTACACTTGTTAAGCTCCAAGGGATACGTGGATACACTGGTCATGATCCATTCTCTTCTTTCCCTCTCTTCTTGAGCTGGTTAAACTTTAACTTAGAAGGGAATACCTCGCTCCTCAAGGAAAGCATTGCTAGACTGGGGGATTAGAGTTACCTCATTGAGGGAGATTGTTTCTTTGCCATTTCTGAGGTGGGGAGCTACATATCACTTGTACAGTACAAGGAAAGATTCATAATCATTAGAGTTTGTGTATGCAAACTTGTTCTGACCTGGTTATTAAGGAGTCGTAACCATAGAACTGTGGAACTTGGAGACTATTAAGTCTTAAACCTATTTCCCAATAAGGTTCTGCCAAACTAATAATCTAGAGGTCTGACTGAGCTTCATACTCCAATTTAGTGAAGATAAGCTTAATTATCAACTTTGCTTCTTTTTCTTCTCTTCTCATCTTATTCACTTCTTTTTCAAATAAGTGTTTGCTAAGGGACTAGCAAAGATAAAGTATAGGGGGATGATGAAACTATGATTATCATTCTTTATTCTTTTATTTTAGCTTTATCTTTAGCAAAACCATCTATAAATATCGATAAATACAATAAACTAACTTCGTGTATGTCATTGTTAATATCTCACAATTAACATTATTTTCAAAAATAAAAGAATAAAGAGAAAAGAAAAAGAAGCGTGTATTTAAAAAAATACAGAGTGACCCAAACCTCAAGAGAAGGTAAAGACTTGACATGCTCGCAAGAAAATAAGTAGAGAAAAATAGGGTGCACTGTATACTGCACAAAGCACATGTACTTATACAACTAATTATTTACATTTATTTTGATAAGATATAAACATCTTATCACTTTTGAACACTTGTATATAGTCCTAGAAATAACATAAAAATAAAATAAAACCCAGAAAACAAAATAAAAATAAAATCCACATTTCATTGTACAGAACCACATGTATATAATACAATACCCATTTATCTTGCAACCTTGATTAATTTATAAAAATCATATAAAATCATTTTATATCCCTTAAATTATTTTGTAAATAAATAAAATATAAAATTAAATTACTTATTGAAAATAATAAAATAAAAATACATGTACATAATACATAGGTATAGTATACCTACACATAGCACATTATATTGTATATACCCTATTTTAATTTTCATAAAAATAATTAAAAATCATATAAAATATTTATAAGATAATAAATATTTTTTATTTTATACACTTGTTATTTTAAAATAATTTACTATTTTATATTTAATATTCTTTGATTTAATAAAATGGAATTTCCTGATTGGTAGACCCGGGTTCGTTGATCCAATTCAACCTTCTCCCCAAGTCGGGTCAGACCCGATTCTGTTTGTCGGAGTCCATTTCTCTGATTTTTCCCGACTGGGTTTGGAATATATTCACCTTGATTCCACCACCCGATTCCTCTCCTAGGATTCGTGATCCACGTAGATCCCTAGGGAGGATCGGATCTATCTAGGGTTTCGCGTCCCCCGTCGATCCTTCTAGACCCTTGAACACGCCTATATAAACTCTCCTCCACCTCCATTGCACATTAGCTCGTTCCTTGCCACCCTTTTCCCCCTAGATACATCCAGTTGAGTAATAGCAACATGGAGCAACCTCCGGAGCCTGGATTGGTGCTGAATCAATGATGCTTAAGCTACGTGGCCCGACCTCCACCGCATTTAGCCTCCTTGGTCCATCGAAGCCCGGTTGAGGCCATTACCTCACCAACCACTTCATCTGGAGCTCCTAAGCTCTTCAACATCTTCAGGTATCCATCACATCGCCCCCATTTCCACTTGCACTTCAATTCTGTTCTCCATCACCGCTGCAGTTCACCCGCTCCAGCCTGTTGGTCAGAGCCCCACATCAGCCATTCACCCACACAGGTCGCTCCCCGACACGTCCTCCATCTCCCAGCACAGCCTACCCACCTAAATCCTGCTCATCGAACTAGGATTAGGTCAGGTTTACTTCCTCCGCCTTTGCTGGAAACTAAAGCTCCACCCCACCGTCATTTCTCTTTGCTTTTCTATGAAATAACACGACTGGAGAGACCCTCCGAGTCCCACTACCCTTTGTAGGAGCAGGCACGCATCGGGAGATCAGATTAGTACCCTTCTCATTCAGCCGGAGCAGCTTCAAGGGGTGAAACACTGCCATGCCAATTCGAACGTCCGCTTTCACTTAGAGCCATCCACCGGACGCGGAGGAACCTCACGAATGTGTTGAACCTCACTGTGAGCCGATCAGGTCCTCGTACTGCCAGATCTTCTTGATCGAAGCTCGATGGGTTGCAGTTCTTCCAGCACCCTCCAGAGCCGTCCGATAGTCTCTCGCGTCCAGTTCTGATCAAGGCCATCCATCCACGCCCACTTGATAACGGTCCAATTAGACCTTTTCCAGATCTGATCCGCACATCAGTTCCTCATCATCTGTAATCACAAAATCACACTCTTGATGGACATCTAGCTCTACATCTGTCATCTGCTCTGAGTCGGTAGTCTTCTCTGAGCAAGCTGAATCTCTGGCTCCAGTCTCCTCAATTGTCTCTATTTTTGTACACTTTTTCCCTCGACGTGAAAGTATACCTTCCTGCTATCATGATCGGACACTGCCTAGGTTGTGGCCAGAAAAGGTCGTCCTAAGAAGATGGGGATATCAATCTCTGATTCAGGGATCTCCATGTCCAGTACAGCAAAGTCCACGGGGAATTTCAAGCCCTGAATTATGACGACAACATCCTTTAGAAGCCCCTTCGTCCTCTTAATAGATCTATCAGCAAACTGAAGGACTGTCATGCTATGTTTGAGAGGGCCAAACTTGAATTGGTCGAGTAAGGCAGCCGGGAGGTGGTTAATCGAAGAATCGTTGTCTAATAGAGTACGATCGTACCGTTTCTCATGAATGTGGCATCTGACATAAGGAGCTCTTGCATCTGGTCTTTTGGCTGGTAATCGGTTCTGGATAGCAAAGCAGGTGGCACGGGTGAGCACATGGATCTCTGTATTATGGTTCCTCTTCTTTCTACGGATGGTGGTCTTCTCTCTCAAGTTCTTCTGGAAAAGAGGGATGTCCTCAAGTGCCTCCTGAAGAGTCAACTATATATGGAATCTGTCTATCATTTGCTCGTTGAACTCTATTTGGTCTCTCTTTTTTGGATTTTTTGTCTAGTCCCCTTTCCTAAGCGGAGTGCTTGAGGGAAGGTGATGGAAGGACCCTCTCCAAAAAGATTAGGGTCAGAAGTAGGTTCATGTGCATTCAATATGTTAGAATCTGTATAAAGATCATCAGGCAAAATAGATGGACTCACAGAAGATATAGAAACCTTTCCTTTATTCATATTTTTTTATTTTTGTTGTTTTCCCATTTTTGTATTTTTCTATAAATGACCTCAGGTACGAACGCCAACAATATCTGAACTTGTGGCATCAGTACCGCACTCTAGCCTAGCAACTAGAATCTTGGTGGCATCAACACCATTATCTGCAATTGGAAATATGACAGCCTCAGTACCATCGTTTGGATCAACATCCTTGGTGGCGTCAGCACCACCATCATCATCATCATGATAAGTGGCATAAGCATCACTTCCATCCTTGTCTGTCTCCCTAGAATCTGCATCGGGATGTCACTCAGACGAGTCACCACCAGCTGGCTTCTTACTGCTCCTTAGTGTCACAAAATCAACATCAAATATAGAAGAAGAAGTATCATCCAAAATATTACTAGGAGTGGTGGTCTATGTAAACTGTACTAGGAGTGGTGGTCTCTGTAAACTGTACCTTCTCAGATTTCCTCTTTAGATTATTCAGGTTGGATTTGGTCTGAGCGGGTATGGCGGCATTGCTCTTTATTATCTCCATCATCTCCTGTCGGAACTCGTCCATTTCTCATCGGAAGGATGCTTGCTGATCAGAGAGCAAGCGGGTGAGATCATCAAGTGTTGGGTTCTTATAAACCGGTGCATAAGAACCAGACGGGTTGCCTAGTTGGAAATGAGGTTGTGTCTGCTGCTGGTAGTGAGGAGGGGGTTGGGAGTATTGCTGAGGTTATTGTGGTTGCCTTTCTATTGTCCCTGGTACTGGGGACGAGGACCATGATGCTTTTACTGATGGTAGGAGTACGGGGGCTGTTGAGGTTGGCTGCTCTACCATGCATGAGCTGGAGGATGTTGCTGGGAAGAGGTGCCTCCCGTAGACCATCGAAAGCCGGGATGGTCACGACTCACGACGAATCCCGGGCTGCGATTGGTGCTGGGAGTACCAGATCTCATTGACTTTCATCAACGGCTCTTGTTTCTCGTGAAGTGGCGGGGGAAGGGCTCTCAAGGGCCGATCCGACTGGTATACCACCATCTGAGTGCCTAAAGATGGTGGTGGTTGCTGGTAGTGCTGGAGCTTTTGGACCGGCTCTGCCTGGATGTGGTGAACCTGACGGTATGAAGCAGAAGGCTGAGAAGAGTTACTTCTTGGATCAGTCTGTGACCTGATATGGGGCTGAGAAGCCGTCTGTGCCTCTTGGAACACATGATCTGGGTCTTTAGGTCACTCAAAGTTTGGGCCAGCTCATCGATCTTGTTGAGCTTATCCAGGACCTAACACTCTATGATCTCTATCCAATCCAACTTCTGGATGATGATGCACATGTCAGCAGCCGACCACTCTGCTTGTGCTTCTACCAAAAAAGATGTGGAAAGACCGGCATCGATGTGTGTAATCCTCTGATATGAAACCGCCTGTGGGAGAGGCTTTCCCTGAGTGTAGAAATGGGTCTGGGACATCATTGTGTAGTTTTCTGCCAACTCCTCATAGATGTACCGGACCTGGTCTTCATCCTTTGCGAAGTAAGAACCTCCACACGAGGCCTTCACAAGCCTCGACAGCTCAAGTGTCAGCCTGCAAAAGAAACTCTGGACGAGGTTGGGCTTGCTAATCTCGTGGTGTGGACACCTATCGATGAGCTCTCTAAAGCAATCCCAGGATTCATGGAACTGTACATTCGGAATCACGGTGAAGTTGTTAACCATAGCTCTCGTTGCATTAATCTGGTTGCGTCGATAATACTTGTTCAAGTACTCGATCCGGGGCTGCTCCTAAGTAGTGACTACCCTACCCAGGTGCTTCAGCCAGTAGGCTACTCTGTTAACCAAGGAGAATGGGAAGGCAATCAACTTGATTGTGTCCTCATCCACAAATCTGTCGTGGACGGTGTTGCATATCATTTTAAACTCCTGCAGATGGAGATGGGGCTCCTCGATGGCTAGCCCATGGAACTTGGGCAGTAGATGAATAGTCTGGGGGCGAAGCTCGAAGTTTCCAAGGATCTCGGGCAGCTGAACAATATCTGTGGGTGAGGGTTGCACCAGGATTGTGCAACTGCCTCATCGTGTTTGCTGGTCTGGCTGGCTCCTGCAGCTCATCCTAGCATCCGTCTTCGCCCTCAGCTCTAGGTATCTCTCCACCGGCTGGTCTTTGTGGCTCCTCTTATCTAGCTCTCATCTGCGTGAGCTCTCTCCTCACTTCTTCCATGAATGCTCCTTGGTTCTGGATCTGTCTCTACATGGTCTCCAAGGAGGCGAGTAGCGTGCTATTGATGGCAGCCTGGTCCAATACAAACGCAGATCCTTGTGACTGCTCATCAGTCCTCCCCTCGTTGCTGGCCATGTCACCGGTCTCTACAAAGGCAAAAGACCCAGCTCAGGTGTTGTCAAGCAAACATATAGATGTGCTGACCTCTGTACTGGTACCTCAGGGGTGAAAGAAGGATGGTCGAGGAGGAATAGGGTAGAGGCAAATTCGGGTACAGAGAGCGGGTCTAAGCTCTCTGAAACTGTCTCAGATGAATGAGAAAGAGTGCTGGAAAGCGGTGCTGCTAGAGGCAGCCTAAGGGACCTCATTTCCATCATCGTGATGTGGGGATTTATGAAGAGTAGATATGGGATGCAAACAAGATGAGAAATCAAACCCCTAATTCACCTACGCAACGCAATGTAATGACCGCAAAGACTCGGTAGTTTATCTTGTCAAAATTTATTTAGATGAACATCCAATCTATCAGAGCAGTTAAGAGAGCTATTATGAGCCTGATGCTCCCAAGAGACTGACCTGAGTTCTATGACTAGTTATTTCCAACCAGTATGGGATGCGGACCGTCTACCGGCATCCCAATCCTACCCAATCTGCTAAGGAAGTCCGGACCGATTACCGGCTACCCAGTGAAATCCTCACTGGAAAATATCTAATCAATAAAATTGGTAATCTTAAGAGAGTTCAGGCATGGCTCTATCCTAGTGTGTGGGTTTCTCTCTCGCTGCAGATAAATAAAAAAATGAGGGGTGACTCTCCCCAAAATAAGGATTTTTTATGAAGTTCGGTTTTAGGTCAAGTTTTCTTTAGCAGTCTCAGATTTTATTGATTGTCACTTTTTTATGTATTTTTCTGAATAAATAGAATGCCTAATGAATTTTCTAATTTTCTTTTTATTTATGTCCAAGAAAACTTGGTGAGGAAGAGGAAAAGCTGATGCGCAATCAAACACTGTGATGCATGCAAAGATAGAAATATGTACCTTGCTCCAGTACTCTACATGCAGGGTGATCCACACATAAATTAAAAGACAGAAATAAAACTACATATATGATGCACGAGGAAATCATCCCTAAGATGAGTTATTTCTATTAATGGTTGATCAGAAAAGAGCCATGAGTCCGGTCTTAGAGGTCGATTGGTGCCCATCACAGTGGGTCTTGCAAGCACTGTATACGGTCTCTATCGGCATGTAGTCTCTTAACTAATCAAATTAACTTTTTCTTTTATTTTGACTAAGTCCAATCACGTTCTATAGGAACATATAGTCTATTAGGGTGTTTAGACCTAGCTAATTACTGAGCTCAAAGAAATAGAAATCCTAAGTCTAGGGGCCAAATCCTCAGGAATTAAATAGAAAATAAATGTGAAAAATCTTGAAAAACTGCGGTGAGGTCCCCCGAGTGCACCAGCACTCGACGAAATAGACCCCGTATAATCCAAGAGTGTCCAGAAAATTCTAAGAGTTCTAAGTTATTACAATAATGTTTGCGAAAATTAATCTATCTATCTATCTATGATAACTAGCTCCTCTGCTCCTCCTCATATGCAGGCCCCTCCAAAGCGAACCGGCCCGTCCTCCAGGCGGTTCCTCGTAAAAAAACAAAAGAGAATATGGTCTGAAAAAAGTTGTAAAAGATAGATAACAACAACAAAGCCATTTCCCACAATTAAGTAGGGTCGGGTTACATGGATTCTTCGCCTCCATTATAAAAGATAGATACAAAAAAATCAAACTACTAAGTTGTGCTTCCCGACAACATCGTCATTTTGGTGACACGCCGATCAACTAAGGTTAAGTATGGAATTAATCAAATGTCGTTGCGACCCAAATTAAACAGTGCTATCAATGAGAAAAATCAACCACTCATAAAATCAATCAATGTAAATGGCTTCGCTATTTTATTTACATGGTATAGCAACCAAGGTCGAACACAAGGATCACAATTAAAAAAACTAAGTAGTCAGATTTCTAAAAACAAAATATTTTTAGTGGTGTTTAATTTTTCAAAATTTTGATTTTCAAATAAAGGCGATAAGCACAACAAATAAAAGCCACACAACACTCTTTTTGTATTTTTCAAAATTATCAAAAATGCTCAGAAAAATATAATAAAAATATTTTAAATTCTATAGATTTTATAGTGTTTTTATTAATTTTATGGATTTTTCATATGTTTTCAGATTTCCTAAAAATCAAATAGCAATAAAAAAATACTAAACAGTGTACAACCAGGAACACTTTGCAAATTAAGAATATTTAAGATGCCCGAAATTCCATGAATGGTATTTTTATGATAAAATATAAGTAAAAATCTGCAAACACAGACTAAGAACATTATTTTTGGATTTCTTTCCCTACAATTTTTAAATTTTGTATTTAGGTGTTTTGCAATTTTTAAGGTTTTTATAAGGAATTTTCAAACAAATATGGCACTCGAGGACACAAAAAAATACAACTACAGAAATTTTTATGGAATTTTTAAAGGATTTTTCAAATTTTTATAATTTTTATAACACAAATAGGATACTTTTTTATGAGTTTTTGATTTTTTAATAATATAAAAAATCAATTTGGTAAACCAAAATTACCACGAAAATAACAATCAAGCAGGAGCCAACAAGTATTTTTGCAGAATTTTTAGGACCAATTTGTTATTCATTTCATCCAATAAAAGACAAGAAATTAAAAATAGTTTACAATAACCTACTTGTAAATATTTTTAGTTCCGTGGCCCATGTATAACACGTAGTAAAAGCTCAGGGACCAGAGATGCAATTTTTCTGCTCAAATCGTGCGTAACACGTGATCCAGATACACATGGTTATAAGTGCAAATATCAAAACATAAAGTTCATTCCATAACAGAAAAAGAGTTCAGGATAAATATTGCAAACAACCCAAAATAACTCGTAGGGACGCAAGTGACTCAGACATGGATGGACTAAAATGCAAATATGAAAACTAGAGGGTCCAAACTATAAATGTTTTTAACTACACATTTTATTTACTGGTTACGAGAGCTCGGGAGATCAATGTTAAGTGATATCAAAGGTCATTGCGACCTCAATCACCCGATCGGTCTCTGATATTTACTTAACTTGGTATAGCGACTAGGGTCGAACATAAGGAGCACGGAAATATATGAAGTAGTCGAGGATCAGATCAGAAAATGTATATTTTTGTTGTTTTTAATTTGCAATTTTTTTATATTTTCTAATGAGAAAACAAAAAGGATTAAGGAAAAGCAACTAGTAACAATTTTTATTAAGACAAAAAATACTCAAAATTAGAAATAAAATATTTTTATATTTTTAAAATATTTAGATGTTTTTGGCGATTTTGTGGTATTTTTCATATTTTTATATGAATTTATAAAAATGAAAGAAATGAAAACAGGATAAACAGTGCACAACTAGGACAAAATTACAAGTTAATAATACTTAAATTGTCCTGATGTACTGGATAACAATTTTATGCAAAATCAAATAAAATCATCTAATAAAGAAACTAAAATCTCATATTTTTTAATTTTCTAGAATTTTTAATAATATTTATAATTTTTTGGGTCTTTTGTAATTTTTAGGTTTTTTTAAAAGATAATGCCACAAAAATTATAAAGGAATGAAAAAACAAAAAGACAAGAGAACCCTATTTTTTATAATTTTTGGAACTATTTTTATATTTTTTGGTATTTTATAAAATAGATAAACATGTTTTTAAGAGTTTTTTATTTTTATAAAATATATAAAATTAAATCGAGTCACAAAAATTACCATAAATATTATGTGTTAACAGGAGCTAACTGTAATTTTTATGAATTTATGGAGTTGATTTAGTGATTATTTGATTAAAAATCAAGCACACAACACAGAACGACCTACTTGCAATTATTCAATAGTTAAAGGCCAAATAAGAATATCCAATAAAAACCCAGGGCTAATATTGCAAAAATCCTAGATAAACACGTACACCACACATGATCTCAGTTCACAGTGGTATAACTGTAAATATCATAAATTTTCATTCAATCCATAATAGCTCAAGAGTTCAGGATAATACAAGTATATAACCCAACAAGTCACGTGGGACAACACGTGCCTTAGATTTGGAGGGACTAAAATGTAAATATTTAAAACTAGAGGTCCAAACTGCAAAATGACAAAAAATAACTACGACAAATATTTACATGACTAAAAAGTAAATGCAAAACAAGAAAGGGCCTAAGTGCAAATTACCCATTATTAAAGAGTGATCCAACGGCAGGAGGAGGCCCACTTATAGATGGACGGTTGAGATCTCCTGGTACCTCTTCGGCGATGGACGACTGTGAAGCGACCCTCAGATGGATCGGACAACCAGGACTGCCCCGATGGTGGATGGTCGAGATTAAAACTAGGGGAAGGTCCTGATTGGACGACTCGGATGATGCTTGGAAGAACGCTGAATAACTCGCCTCCGACGAGCTTCGAGCGGCCAATACTTGTGGCTGGAGCGTCCTCTGGAGCTGCTTGGATGGGCAAAAGATCGGCGTCGGTGGTCCGCAGCAAATGGTGGGCTCAGAAAGAGCCATGACTAAAGAGAAAGTCTTGGAATGGCATGAAGATCTGGAGCTATTGTGCCTGAACAAATCGACCTCCAGATGAGGTCCTTTGATGCTCTTTCATGCATAGATGAACCAAGTGGCCAAGAGCAAAGTGCCTCGACCAGTAAAATCTCGAGAAGGGTGGCTGGTGAGTCATGGAGTGACCCTCCGACGATGCGGTGGAGGAGGAGGGTCCAACTCTTGTTCCTGGGCGAACTGAGATGACTGGAGGGGCGAAGAACGTGGAGGGAAGTCTGGTGAAGGTGGTCGGGGTCTCGAGATGGTAAGGGGATGCTCTGACCTCGGTGACCGGAGCTCAGAAGTGGAGCTCTGCTAGGGATCTAAAACTCGGATTAACAGCGAAAAAGAACTAAACCTAAGATATCCGGTGGCTGATGTCGTCTGTGTTGGAGGTCAGGGACCTCCGAGGGTCATGGCCTTGATGGGTTGACGGCCCCTGAGGCTTAGCCCACCTCACGGCAGAGCACGATGGAGAGCCGCCGGATCAGAGGCGTGCTGCTCAAACACCTCGTTGCACGTTCCCCTCTAACGCGCTATCACTCACGGGAGGTGGACGGAGCTCCTCGGACGATGAGTGGCGGCCAAAGATGTGGAAGAAGAAGGAGCTCCATGAGGTTATATAGTCTGTAGGGTCCAAGAAAGATGGAATGAGGGCGCACGAACTGAGGGTCGGATCCCTAGGGATGACATCGGGCGTGGATTGTGGATCTACCCTATGTAATCGGAGCTGCAAATGGGAGGAGAAATCGATCGAAACAGGTTGAGATAAATCGGCGAAAAGCGGGTGAACCAGGTCCAAGACGGAAAAGGTGGCATAAGGGTCAGTTGACTTCGGTTAACAAATCTGGCGTGGCCCAATCAAAAGGGGCCTAGGAAAAGGATAGAATAAACTACATGACAAAACTACTAGAAAAATAAAGAAAAGTGATTTAAAAATAATAAGTAAATTTAAATTAAAAATAAATAAATGAGAAATGTTTATTATTTTTCAAGGAATTTTTCTGTTTTTTTAGATATTTTTAAGAAAAGTATTTTAATCTCTATACAGTATAATGTATTATATACATGTACAATATACCTATGTATTATGTACAATTATTTTTATTTTATTGTTTTTACAAAAATACCTAAATTTTTTATTCTAGTTATTTACAACAACATTTTTGGAGTATAAAATAATTTTTATTTTATTTACAGGTATCTAATAAATAGGGAGTGAGACATATATACATGTATTTTTTACAAGTGAGAAGGATTTTATTCTGGTTTTTATTTTACTTTTCTGATTTTTATTTTATTCTTGTTTTATTTTTAGGACTATATACAAGGAGGTAAAAAGAATATTTTATTTTTATTTTAACAAAAATATTTATTTATAGAGAAAAGTAATATGTACAACAGAGTAGGCCCTATCTCTCTCTCTCTCTACTAATTTTGTTTGGCAATCAGGTCAAGGCTTGACCTTCTCTTGGGGTTCAGGTCACTCTGTATTTATTCCAAATACCTCTTTACTTTTTATTTTCCTTTATTCTTTTATTTTTGAACAAATACATGCTAAATATACAAAGTTAACATATGCATGATGAATGCTAACTTATTGTATTTACACCTATTTACATGATGCTTTGCCAAGATAAATAGCTAAAATAAAAGAATAAAGAGTGAGGATTAGGGATTTATCACCCCCTATACTTTACCTTTGTTAGTCCCTTAGCAAACACTTATTCAAAAAAGAAGTGAAAAGAAAAAGAAAGAAAAAGAAAGAGAATCAATGTTGATTATTAAAATTGTCCTCATTAAATTGAGTATGGAGCTCAATCAGACCTTTGGATTATTAGTTTGTCGGAACCTTATTTGGACCTAGGTTTAAGACTCAACAGCCTCTAAGTTCCACCAATCTATGGTCAAGACTCCTCAATAATCCAGATCAGAACAAGGCTACATACACAAACTCTAATGAACATGAATCTTTTCTTGTACAGTGTCAGTGATATGTACCTCCCACCTCAGAAATGACAAGGTGACAGCCTCCCTCAACAAGGTAACTCTAATACCCTAGTCTAGCAGCTATTTCCTCGAGGAGCGGGGTATTCCCTTCTAAGTTCAAGTTCAACCGGCTCAAGAAGAGGGGGTAAGAAGAGAATAGACCATGGCCAGTGTAGCCACGTATCCTTGGGAGCCTAACTAATGTAGATAAGTCTCCTGTTGCAAGCTTCGTGAGATGAGAAGGTCTAACATAAGCTTTGCTTTATTTGGCTATATACACTCCGGCAAGCATTTCATTTTCTATCAGGCCCGCTACCTTTTTGGAGTTTTTCTTTCTTTTGCACATTTTTTTATGTGCATGTGTACAACATATCTACATGGTGCAACATATATGCATAAGGACTTTTTCCTCTTGGGCCAGTAGGCTATCCCTCTTTTGAAGCATTATTGCAACCCACAACTCATGTCTTTAGACCTCAACACCGCTAGACCAAGTTGAGGTGCACTTACTTCCCTAAAGGAAGATGAGAGGTTCTGCCTAGAAGTACTACCCTCGTATGCTACCCCAAGCCAAAGGAAACTTCCTCCTCACCACTTCATCCGTAGAGAGCTATGTGTAAGGTGTTGGTGCAAGTAAAGCCATTGTCTGTGAGAGTCATGTGTGTGTTATTAAGTGTTCTACTTAGGCTCATCAAGATGGCATGTGATCACAGCCTAGTGGACTCAAAGAATTAAGTCACCAATGGACCTGAAAAGTCTTAATCCCAAATTCTATAAGGTTCCTCTTAGAAGTAGGTAGATTAAGGTCTTAAGTAAGCTCTATTTTCTAATTTAATTCCAGGTTGGTTTGAATGTCAACTATGATATAGAAGAATATACAAATATTTACAAAAAACTTTTTATGCAAAGATTTTGAAAATGTGCAAAATTTTTGAAAATGTTTGACTGTATGCATGAATGCAGAAGTTTTGCAAACTATTTACAAACATTTACACAATGGTTTTTGCAAACTTTTATTTTTCAAACATTTTACAAAAATTGTGTACACTATACATAATTTTTATACACAAGTATTTACACAGATTTCACAAGCAAAACATTTTTACAAACATTTGTACAAAAATAATTTTTATAAATAACCATGTATGTGCAAGAAAGAATTTCATGTACAAGAAAATTTTTAAAATTTTTACGGCTTTTAACTTAAGGATTTTAGCCATTTTATTTATTTAACACACTCACATAAAGTATGAGTTATGGATAAAGTATATATACAATATATACGTCACCCCCTATACTTAGCTCGAACGATGTCCTCAGAGTGAACAAAGAGCGATGAAGAAGACATAACTCGTGCTTAATATAGGTAAGTGAAAAGAAAGTATATACTATGACGATGAATCAAAGAATAAAATGAAGAGGGCTCGGTGGTTCCCCCTATATTTAGGATCAAATAATCCTAAGTATAGCAGACTGTGTACAAAGGGAAAACCGAGTGATAGAATGTACAAGGTAAGTAATGACTCATCTTGTCCCCCCCCACCATACTTTGGGTAAAAGATCCCCAAGTATAGAAAGTAATATGAACAGTGTGGAGGACAAGCGAGGAAATAGCAGAAATGAAGATAAATATATACAAGATGAAAGGAACGACATCACTCCCCCTGCACTTAAGGTGAAGGATCCTTAAGTATAGGCAACGACAGAAGTAATGAAATAAAATGAGAATGAACAACTCGGTGTCTACACTCCCCTATACTTAGGATAAAGTGCATCCTAAGTATAGAAAAAATAATCCTACATGAGACCTGGAGTGTGAAACAAAAAACGGAAGAAGCAAGGAACAAATCATGACGAAACATGTATATACAAAGTAGACAATGTTAAGGTGCCTCTCAACAAGCGCTAGGTTTTACGCCCCTAGCTGGGCGCAAAGGTTAGGACATCGCAGTATCAACATTCAGGACGACATCTGTAAGGCGAATGCCATACTATCGTCGTGGTCTTGGTAGAAGAACAACGACGAGGTCAACAACGTAGAGGATGACACCCAAATAAACAATCATGCGAGTGTCTGCTACCGGGTGAAGATATGGGAAGATGAAATCGTGCTCCGGTAGCAAAAAAGAACTCATCAGCTCAAGATCAGAATGGAGTGGAAGGGTCGAGCCAAAGAAGTCAAACGTGGAGAAGGAAGGATCAGTCATGGAGTCCTCCACGTTAATCACCGTCTCAGAAAGGTACTAAAGATCATGATTTGGAGATGCACTATGAGAACTAATATCCGATGCAAATAATGGAGAAAAATAAGCAACATCATCGAATATCCCAAAGATCGGCTCATCCTCGCGAGGGTCGTCGAAGTGAGAGTAACTCAGACTCAGCATGATCGGTAGTATCAGAAGACTCGGTCTCGTGATCTGACAGATCGGATACACTCTCAGAAAGTGAAACCGAGTACGCAGCGTATGTGGCATCCTCCCGCAGATAACCCTCTAGGAGTAATGCTAAATCATCAGTGAGGAAGAGAGGATCAGAATCTAGCTGGGACTCTGCGCCACTGTCAAGCAGCCACTCGTCGCACACAAATGTCCCATCTGTCGAAGATGATATCTGAATAATCTGGAAATAAGAAAGGGTATTGGTCAACAGCGCGGAAGCTGTAGAAGTGCCTGCAACTGATCCTCGAGTTGTAGCAATGCTGGCTAACATCAGATCCTCAAGGAATGTATCAATCTCATCGAAGTGGAGGACACAATGCTCAAATATGGGACTATTTGTATCTGTCAGCTCAAAATGGTGTCCCTCATCGAGCTCTGGCTGTTGGGCTGGGTCAAGATATCCATCTGAATCAGAGAAGTACCTCTGTAGAGTAGAAGCTGAATGAGCTGAGAATGGAAACTGAAATGGTTGGACTGACGCCTGAAACATCGTGGGATCCTCCTCCATATCTTGGAATATCAGAAGATCTAATATCCAAGACTCCTGAATTGAAAAGTAGGGTACTGACTCGAACTCTAGCAAGAAAACCAATAGGAATTCGACCAATCTTTGGGTCTGAAAACCCACGGTGGTAGTCATCTCATCCATCATCCGTACTTCAGCAAAATCCATGTCCTCAAGCTGGTGTGTAGTAGCTGAGTCCTCATGAAATGTAGCACACCTAACTGGTACCACATCACCCTCGTGTGTTGTCCTGACTAATGCATCTCATGAAGATGGGATGTTTGAAAGTACTCTCGAGATGGTCGCAAGTAAATCAGTGTCAGAACTATGGTGTGCAGCACCACACGAGGTAACTACCGGTGCAATTTGCTCAGCGGTCATCCCCCTCATGGAGATCTCAACAAGGTCAGTCAGCGAAAGTCCATGATCTGGAATTCTCCTCAAGAGGTCAAGAAACATCATCCTTGAATCATGCAATGGCTCATGGGGGTCTACTGAAAAATCTGTGATGAAAGACCGTATCATATATGCTCTATGTTGGGGGTAAAATCTATGTAAAAACTCTAACCTTATACCTCCCCATGTAGCGAACTTCCTTCCCAATCGTCTATGCCATCTCATAGCTCTGCCCTGGAGTGAAGATGGGAAGGTCTTCAACATCAGCTCCTCAGAAGAGATATCCGAGTATACATGGGTCACACAAAACTCCTCAAACTTAGCAAGATGAAGAATGGCTCCTCGTGCACTTCCCCTGAAAACGTTGGCAGTCTCTGAATGAACTCTAAATCCAGAATGAAGAGACTCAATGTAGAAGCTGATCGTGCTTCCTGATCATTGTGCTCATCCATCATCCCAGCGTAGAAGTCGTATAAAACTCACAACTGCTCCATATGATCACCAATGGAATGCACTTTCATCCCAGTAACGAAATTGTCCGGTTCTCGCATCTGGTCAGTGTGATCTCTGCGGGCGTCAAGCACAGCATGCCCAGAAGAAAGAGGGGATAGAGAAGGAGAAGGTGGAAGGTCGGTTGGAGTTCTGACTTCCCATCAGAGTGGACGGGAATGATGGGAATAAGATGAAGAAGCCGTAAGATCTGGCAGGAAAGGTGGGCGACCCATCATCCAGGGACAGAAAAGGAGAAGGAGAATGAAGGTAGGGAGGGAGGGATAAAGAGAGATGGAGTGAAGACAAGAAAGGGGACATAAGGGAGGGATCTGGAAAGCAAACAAGGTCAACAGTCAAACCCCCAATTCACCTACTCAACATTGAGCTGATGACCGTGAAGGATCGGTGGATTATCTTGTCGGTTTTATTTAGGTGATAATTCAGTTTTGCAGAGTGATTAAGCGAGCTGTTAGGTACCCCATGCTCCCAAGAGACTGGCCCAATCCAAAAGCTAGAACTTTCCCTGCAAGTACAAGTTATGGACCATTTACCGGTTACCCAATCAACTCACTCTGTTAAGGATATCACGGCCCGCTTTACTAGAGATCGGATAGATCCTCTCTAAAGAACGACTAACCCCAAGACCAGTAGTCTAATGAGAGTTCAGATGTGGCTCTAGCCTAGTGTGTGGGTCACTCTCTCGCACAAGCAAACCAAACAATGAGGGGATGACTCTCCCAAAACAAATTTTTAAGTGATGTGTCTTTTAAATCATAATTGCTTAACAGCCCTAATTTTATGATTGTCTCTTTTTATGTCTTTTTCGATAAACAAACAAACACCTAACGAATTTTTCGATCTCTTGATTATTTAATTCCAAAAACATGAGGAGAAGACGAAAAACGTGATGCGCGATCAAAACTTATGATGCATGCAGATTAAGAAAGGCATACCTGACTCCCGCACTCTACATGCAGGATGATCTGTGCATAAAACTAAAGACTGAATTTAAACTAATCTAAATAATGCAAGAAGAAAACGACCTTAGATGAGCAATTTCTAATAGCGAAGAACTGTAGTTAACTGGTCAGAGAGAGAGGTCTAAGTCCGGTCTCTGATGCCGATCATTGTCTGCCACAACAGATCATGCACGTGTTGTATACGACCTCTAGCGGCACGTGTCCTCTCAAGCGACCAAGTTAACTTTTTATTAATGATTTATTAAGTAGGTCCAATTATGAATTATAGGTGCAAGCAAATAGTTAGGGATTGGGCCTTAATCAGTTACGTCACAATCAAAGAAATTCCTAAATCTAGGGGCCAAATTCTTCGAGAATCAAATAAGAATAAAAAGCGAGGGAAATCAAAACCAACAAAAAACCACAGTGAGGTCCCCCGAGCACACCGGTGCTCGGCGAAACATACCCTAGTATATGCCAAGCGTCCAAGCAAGTGTCTGAGTGTCTCTGTATTATTACAAAAATAATAATAATAAGTTGAAAAGATGCCTAAGCTACTGCTACTCTATGCTAATCTATAAGCTATAACTAATTCTGCTCCTGATCCTACTCCTCCTTGACTACAAGTCTCCTTCAAAGTGTCCTCGGGCGGTTCCTCACACAAAAAGTGAAATAGAGATGGGTCAAAAATCTGTTATAATAGATAGAGATGAAAATAATAAAATAAAAATAAAAATAAAACTGAAAAGCGACTACTAAGTCGTGCCTCCTAACAACGGCGCCATTCTGACGAGTGTTTAGGCAATCAAGGTTAAGTGATATCAAAGGTCGTTGCGACCTCAATCTCCCGATCAGACTCAACAAGAAAATCAAGACCACAATTAAGACAATCACAAGCACAAAAATTAATGTAGTGGTCTCCTCTATTTATTTAACCTAGTATAGCGACCAGGGTCGAACACAAGGAGCACGGAAATGTATGAAGTAGTCGAGGATCAGATCAGAAAATGTATATTTTTGTTGTTTTTAATTTGCAATTTTTTATAGTTTCTAATGAGAAAACAAAAAGGATTAAGGAAAAAGCAAGTTGTAACAATTTTTAAGACAAAAAATACTCAAAAATTAGATTAAAAACGTTTTTTTATATTTTTTTAAATATTCAGATGTTTTTTGGTGATTTTGTGGTATTTTTCTTATTTTTATATGATTTTATAAAAATGAAAGAATGAAAACAGGGCAAACAGTGCACAACCAGGACAAAATTATAAGTTAAAAATACTTAAAGTGTCCTGATGTCCTGGATAGTAATTTTATGCAAAAGCAAATAAAATTATCTAACTAAGAAACTGAAATCCCATTTTTTGAATTTTTAATAATTTTTAATAATTTTATAAGTTTTTTGTTCTTTTGTAATTTTTAGGATTTCTATAAAAGATAATGCCATAAAAAATATATAGGAATGAAAACACAACAAGACAAGACAACCCCGTTTTTATAATTTTTGGAACTATTTTTATATTTTTCAGTATTTTATAAAATAGACAAACACGTTTTTAAGAGTTTTTTATTTTTTATAAAATATCAAAGAAAATTAAATCGAGTCACAAAAATTACCATAAATATTAAGTGTTAACATGATCTAACTACAATTTTTATGGAATTTTT
Source organism: Ottelia alismoides (assembly GCA_037367405.1). NCBI lineage: Eukaryota > Viridiplantae > Streptophyta > Magnoliopsida > Alismatales > Hydrocharitaceae > Ottelia > Ottelia alismoides. Next base: position 722,030 of record JAZKJV010003246.1, on the reverse strand, counting down.
GGAGTTGATTTTATAAGTATTTGATTAAAAACCAAGCATACAGCACACAAGGACCTACTTATAATTATTCAAAAGTTACAGGCCAGATAAGAATATCCAATAAAAACTCAGGGCTAATATTGCAAAATCCTAGATAAACACGCACACCACACATGATCTCGGTTTACAGGGGTATAACTGTAAATATCATAAATTTTCAATCAATCTATAACAGCTCAAGAGTTCAGGATAATACATGCAAATAACCCACCAAGTCACGTGGGACAACACTTGCCTCAGATTTGGAGTGACTAAAATGCAAATATTAAAAACTAGAGTTCCAAACTGCAAAATGCCCAAAATAAAATTAACTACGACAAATATTTACAGGACTAAAAAGTAAATGCAAAATATGAAAGGGCCTAAGTGTAAATTGCCCATTATTAAAGAGCGATCCAACAGCAGGAGGAGGCCCACTTATGGATGGACGGTTGAGATCTTCCGGTACCTCTTCGGTAATGGATGGTTGTGAAGCGACCCTCAGATGGATCGGACGATCAGGGCTTCCCTGATGGTGGACGGTCGAGATTAAAACAGGGGGGAGGTCTTGATCGGATGACTGGGACGACGCTTGGAAGAACGCCGAAGAACTCGCCTCCGGCGAGCTTCGGGAGGCCAATACGTGTGGTAGGAGCGTCCTCTGGAGCTGCTTGGATGGGCAAAAGATCGGCGTCGGTGGTCCGCAGCTAATGGTGGGCTCAGGAAGAGCCATGACCAAAGAGAAAGTCTTGGAATGGCGTGAAGATCTGGAGCTGTTGTGCATGTACAAGTCGACCTCCAGATGAGGTCCTTTGACGCTCTTTCATGCACAGATGAACCAAGGGATCGAGGGCAAAGTGCCTCGACCTGTAAAATCTCGAGAAGGGTCGCTGGTGAGTCATGACGTGACCCTCCGACAATGCGGTGGAGGAGAAGGGTCCAAGTCTTGTTCCTTGGTGAACTGAGATGACTAGAGGGGCGAAGAACATGGAGGGAAGTCTGGTGAAGGTGGTCGAGGTCTCGGGACAGTAAGGGGATGCTCCGACCTCGGTGACCGGAGCTCGGAAGTGGAGCTCTGCTAGGGATCTAAAACTCGAATTAACAGCAAAAAAGAACTAAACCTAAGCTAACTGGTGGCTGTTGTCATCTGTGCTGGAGGTCAGGGACCTCCGAGGGTCATGGCCTCGATGGATCAACAGCCCATGAGGCTTAGCCCGCATCACGGCGGAGCATGACGGAGAGCCGCCAGATCAGAGGCGCGTGGCTCAAACACCTCGATGCATGTTCCCCTCTAACGCGTTGTCACTAACGGGAGGTGGACGGAGTTCCTCGGACGAAGAGTGGCGGCCAAAGATGTGGAAGAAGAAGGAGCTTTGGGAGGTTATATAGTCTGCAGGGTCCGAGAAAGAAAATGAGGGCACGTGAACCGAGGGTCGGATCCCTAGGGATGACATCGGGCGTGGATCATGGATCTATCCTCTGTAATCGGAGCTGCAAATGGGAGGAGAAATCGATCGAATCGGGTTGAGATAAATCGGCGAAACGTGAGTGAACCAGGTCCGAGACGGAAAAGATGGCATAGGAGTCAGTTGACTTTGGTTAACAAATCCGACGTGGCCCAATCAAAAGGGGCCCAAGAAAAGGACAGAATAGACTACATGACAAAACTACTAGAAAAATAAAGAAAATTGATTTAAAAATAATAAATGAATTTAAATTAAAAAATAAATAAATGAGAAATGTTTATTATTTTTCAAGGAATTATCTGTTTTTAATTATTTTTAAGAAAAGTAAATTAATCTCTATATAGTATAATGTATTATATACATGTATAATATACCTATGTATTATGTACAATTATTTTTATTTTAATATTTTTACATAAATACCTAATGTTTATATTTTAGTTATTTACAACATCATTTTTCGAGTATAAAATAATTTTTATTTTATTTACAGGTATCTAATAAATAGGGAGTGAGACATATATACATGTATTTTTTACAAGTGAGAAGGATTTTATTCTTGTTTTATTTTACTTTTCTGATTTTTATTTTATTCTTGTATTATTTTTAGGACTATATACAAGGAGGTAAAAGGAATATTCTATTTTTATTTTAACAAAAATATTTATTTATAGACAAAATTAATATGTACAATAGAGTAGGCCCTATCTCTCTCTACTTATTTTGTTTGCCGATCATGTCAAGGTTTGACCTTCTCTTGGGGTTCGGGTCACTCTGTATTTATTCTAAATACCTCGTTCCTTTTTCTTTTCCTTTATTCATTTATTTTTGTACAAATATATGCTAAATATACAAAGTTAACATATGCATGTTGAATGCTAACTTATTGTATTTACGCCTATTTACATGATGCTTTGACAAGATAAATAGCTAAAATAAAAGAATAAAGGGTGAGAATAAGGGATTCATCACCTGGACTAAAGCTAAATAAGATAACATCTAAAGAAAAGTGAAATATACCCAGTTGAGGGGCACATGGCACGCACACGAGGAGGTGGACACTAACGGCTCTGATGGTTCTGTAAAGCTGATCTGACAGTCTAGGAAGGTTGCATTGATGTGCGGCTCATATTTGGAAAAGGTCTGATCGGATCGTTATCAAGTGGGCATGGATGGATGGCCTTGATCAGAACTGGACGCGAGAGGCTATCGGATGGCTCCAGAGGGTGCTGTAAGAACTGTAGCCCGATGAGCTTCGATTGAGATGATCTGGCAGTACAAGGACCTGATCGGCTCGCAGCGAGTTCCAACACCTTCGTGAGATTCCTCCGCGTATGGTGGATGACTCTAAAGTGAAAGCAGGCGGACGGATTGGCGTGGCAGTGTTCCGCCGCCTAGAGCCGCTCCGATGGAGCGAGAAGGGTACTGATCTGGTCTCTCGGTGCGCGCCAGCTCTTGCAAAGGGTAGAGGGACTCGGAGGGGTCTATCTGGTCGTGTTATTGCAGAGCAAAGCAAACAGAAGTGACGCTAGGGCGGAGCTTTGGTTTCCGACAAAGGAGGAGAAAGGAAACCTGACCTAATCCTGCTCTGATGAGTAGGATTCAGGGGAGTAGGCTGCGCTGGAGGATGGAAAGAGAGTAGAGGGAGCGATCTGTGCGTGTAGATGGTTGATGCGGGGCTCCGACCGACTGGTCGAAGCGGATAAACTACGGCAGCAATGGAGGACGAAATCGAAGTGTAAGTGGAAATGGGGGTGATATGATGGGCACCTGAAGATAATGATGAGCTTAGGAGATCTAGGAGAAGTGGTTGGCAAGGTAATGGCCTCAACCAGGTTGCGACGGACCAGGGAGTCTAGACGCGGTGGAGGTCCAACCATGTAGCTTGAGCGTCATTGATTCATCACCAATTCAAGATATGAAGGTTGCTCCAGGAAACTGTCACTCAACTGGAGGTAGCTGGGGGGGCAAAAGGGTGGCAAGGAACGAACTGACGTGCACTAGAGGCAGAGGAGAGTTTATATAGGCATGCTCAAGGGTCTAGAAGGATCGACGAGGGACACGAAACCCTAGATAGATCCAATCCTCCCTAGGAATCCGTGAGGATCGCGTATCCTACGAGAGGAATTAGGCGGTGGAATCGCGGTGAATAGATGCCAAACCCTGTCGAAAAGTCAGAGAAATGGACTCCGGCGAACAGAATCAGGTCTGACCCGACGTGGGGAGAAGGATGACCCGAGTCAACAAACCCGGGTCGACCAATCAAGAAATTCCATTTTATTAAATTAAAGAATATCAAATATAAAATAGTAAATGATTTTTAAATAAAAAGTGTATAAATAAAAAATGTTTATTATTTTATAAACTATTTTTCTGTGATTTTTAATTATTTTTTTATGAAAAATAAAATAGGGTATATACAATATAATGTGATATGCATAGGTATACTATATCTATGTATTATGTACATGTAACGCATGTTTTAAGCAGTTTGTGGGTCATGTAGACTATCATTATATACTATGTTTTGAATGTAAGCATTGTTATTACAAAGAAATAATGGATTGATAGTATTCATACATTATATTTAACACAGTCAAAGATTCGCCTTGATGAAACGATTACAATGAAACTTGTTTCATGTAAATCATAGACCATGTTGAATTGTTATGAATTTAAAAAAGTTCTCTTTGATTTTGTATCATGACAAACATAGTACCACATAGTAATTTGGAAGTGTGGTAGTAGCTTATAAGTAGTAGAAGCTACTACTAGTTAACCAAGGCTTAAGAATTTTGGGGTGTGATTGAGGGCTCCAGTTGGGCCAAGCCCAACATGTTCAACGGGCCAAAAATCCCCAATAACGGACTGGGTGGACCGGTCTAGGGCCCTGGACGTTACATATTTGTGCTCATTAGACCATAAACATGTCATTAAACTAATTAAGCATGATTAATACAAATTAACCGTGATTAGCAATAATTAAGTATCATTCGCAAAGTAGGACACGTGGAGGGAAAATCATGGGACATGTGTCTTTATACATACAGGATATGTGTCAACACATAAGAGTACCATGTGTCATCATTCGAGAATAACATGTGTCCTAGTAAGGCATGTACGCTCATGCATGAGAGCTATGTGTCATGGTACATGGATGGCAAGTATTGCCATGTGTCTTTATGCAGGAAAGAGAGGTGACATGTGCAGTAGAGCCTCCCTTGAGTGGTGATACATGTCACAGATGTAGGGGGATTGGAGGCCTATATATACCCCAGAACCTCCTCATTCCTACCCATTTAACCCACACCACACACTCACCACCTCATAGCCAGAGAGACGCAGAGCGTGTTGGTGGAGCACGGTAGAAGTCGCGGCGAAGCTCTGTCGGTTACCGGGAGCACAACAGAAGCCGTAACGAAGTTCTTTCAGCCATCAAATGGTAGAATTCAACCTGAGACAGATCTTTGATGTATTCACTAAAGGAGGCGATCCCAACTCGAGTTAGATAGCGATAAGGTAAGGGATTCTCAAGTGCTACTTTAAGCAATATTTTTTAGCCTTTATGTGTGGTTTTTGACAAGTATTACATAGTGAATATGCAATTGTGTTTTCTAAAGCTTTTACATATGAATTGCAAGTACCATATGATAGATATGCAATCAGTTTTTTAGAAAGTATTTCAAACGTTGTTTTAATTGTTTTACCTTGATAGCACATTTCAAGCATATAATTTTGTACGGAACACAAAATATAGGTTTAACTACTCAGATTTTTGAGCTTTATATAAAGAAATATGTTTTGGACATTTACTATGCAATATGTTTCGGTTTTCAAGTTCTTAATAATTTTCTAGTTGCAAGAATATGCATGCTATGTCGATTTTTTTGTTCAATTTATGAATTAGCTATTATGAGCATGAGTAAGCTAATGCAGATTATTAGTGGCAAGTAAAGAATCAGAATCAAAAGTAAGCATCACAGTAGCTATTTTATACAAGTCATGAACTAGCCATTAGATATGATGATGTCTTTAGATATGACCCCGAAACAACCATTAGATATGGTAAACCATTAGATATGGTATCAAAAGGACTTTGGGTCGGCATTCTGTATACATATAGGCTTTGGGTTGTATGCAGGGTGTCTCTGGTCTTTAGGACTGTCCGCGCGTATGACTCAGCTTTGTTTCAGCGTTCATGAGCCCAATAAATTAGCCACAGTGGTGATTGATGTGAAAAGCTTAATAGTGACAATTATTTTTCAGTTTACTTCTTTTTAGAAAGATGAAGTGATTTCAGTGTTTGATTGCAAACTAGAATGTTTGAATCTCGATTTTATCATAAAGTCTCTTTTCAAGCTATTTGCGAGCATTCGGCTCAATATTTTGGTATGATATTCGTATTTATCTTATTTCAGCAGTCATCTATGCGAGTTATTTCAACATTTGGCTAATATAAGTGAAGAGCTTGAGATCCATTCACTGGGTCTATGCTCATAAATGAGTTTAGATTCATCCTTCTGTATTATTATTATGTATAGATCAGTCGAATCACGACCATAAGAAGGAAGGATTGTATATACACTGACAGCAGGTGGTCTCCTTTTGTTTTTTTCTTGTAATTTATGTTGTTTTCAAAGGAGATGTAATAGAAACTTGTGTAAGACACTTCTTTGTAAAGTAAACTTTAAATACAATGATGATGTATTTGATGAGATTTGCCACATGTGTATTTTGAAGGGACAAGCAAAGAAAGATCTTTGTCGCGGCACATCCCAATTAGCGAAACTGGTCGTGAAAGTACAATACTTTTATTTTATTATTTTGTCAACAAATAATTTTATTTTATATTTTATTTATTTACAAAATAATTTAAGGGGTATAAAATGATTTTTATATGATTTTTATAAATAAATTAAGGTTGCAAGATAAATGGGTGTTGTATTATATACATGTGGTTTTTGTACAATGAAATGTGGATTTTTTTTTATTTTTACCTTATTTTTCTAGTTCTTATTTTTATGTTATTTCTAGGATTATATACAAGTGTTCAAAAGTGATAAGATATTCATATCTTGTCAAAATAAATATAAATAATTAATTGTACAACTACATGTGCTATGTGCAGTATATATTGTACCCTATTTTTCTCTACTTATTTTCTTGCGATCAGGTCAAGTCTTGACATTCTCTTGGGGTTTGGGTCACTCTGTATTTATTTTAAGTACATCCTTCGTTTTCTTTTCTCGTATTCTTTTGTTTTTTGAAAAATAGGTGTTAATTAAGATATATTAACAATGACATACACAAAGTTAATTTATTGTATTTACATATATTTATAGATAGTTTTGCTAAAAGATAAAGCTAAAATAAAAGTATAAAGAATGAGAAACGTAGATTCATCGGCCCAATAAGAAAATTAGAAAATAGGAAAATAGAGAAAATCCAAATAAAATAATTAGAAGCTTAATTACAAAAAAGTCTAAAAATTAAAGTTGTAGATCTCAATGAGATCTACACATGTTAAGCAAAAAAATCAAAAGAGGTCATTTGTACAAGGCACAATTTTTGAAAGTATTTTTTTTTACTTAAAAACACTTATTTTAAGGGTTCTATACTTTCTTTGTATTTTTAATTATTTTTTTAATCCCAAATAAATATATACAATAATTAACCTATTTTTTATGGATTTTAATAATTTAGAGAAGCAAAAAAATGTTATTATTAAATACAATAAATTAGGGTTGGTGTTTAGTGTCAACTACACACAGATTATTTACAATATAAATACAAGTTAATGTTAGTGAATTAATGATGGTTTTTATTGAATTGTTTAAGATAAATAGATTTTATAATGATGTAGCTGAGATTCATCATTCGGGGAGGAGGAGAGCGAGGGCTGGAAAGAACTGGATAGCGATGGCGGAGCTCGGGGGGAGGAGGGTGAGGGGGAGTTCAGGATGACCTGGAGGAGGATGAGGAGGGTGAGGGCGACTGGCATGGAGGGAGAAGCGGAGGTCGAGGAGGAGGAGGCGAGGGCGGCAGACCTGGAAGAGGATGGCGAGGTTGAGGAGGACCTAGAGGTCAAGGGCAGCAGATGTCAAGGAGGTGGTGGGTGCTGGGTGGGGAAAGGGAGATGAGGAGGAGGGTGAGGGGTACTAAATATAAATTTGATAAATAAAATGGGTATAATGTAAGACAATATAAGGGAATCCGGTTAGTTTTAACGGACAAATAACCAAAGGGTCTGTGGGGGATAAGGGATAACAAGTTTACAGGATCGAGAGGGGGATTATGTTGTTTCAAAGATCGAAAAGGTAATTGACAAAGTCTATAGGGTTCGTGGGGTAAAAATCTCATTTCAAATAGACATTTTTTTTCTAAATTAAGAAATTAGTTTAAGATAAAAATAGAAATAAAAGTAGGAGAATGATTAGGATTATCAATTGCCTTCTATTTGTATGATGGTGGGTAAATATAAAGTAATTGAAAATTCAAAATTTTCCCTCCCATCCTCTTAAAGACTCCTCTCACGTCTGTAAGCGAAGGCTCCATGGTGTGGAACAACCCTAAGGCTATGTGTCGAGACGCTCAATGAAAAGGTGAAGGATCAATATCCCTCCTCTTGTGCTCCATATTACGACATGTTTGAGAACAGTAAATCTCAATTGGATCTCATCTATTTTTTTATAATAAAATCCGTGATTTTAGATTGATGTAATATAAATCTTGTTACGTAACAATAATTACGTATATGTTTGATTGTTGCATTCATTGATAAATCGTACAAAGTAGGATCGACCTTTAGTGGGTAAAATTTTGATGTTCTAATTAAAATTCAGAAGTTGATATTGTTAGATATATGATTTTACGAGATACATCAAAAAATTTAGAGCGAATCACATTTAATTTGATTGGATCGGAATAATCATGAAGGAAATCATGTAAGACTGGATCTTTTTAAAGTTCTTATGTTATTCCAGAAAATCTAAAATAATGAATACATAGCTCATCAAATAAATAAATTAGCAAAATCCAAATTTCATGTCGATTGGATATAGACTAATGTGTCAAGTTCATGTTCTTGGATGACTTTGCAAAACCAAATCTTTATGGATTTGAAGAGGTGATGGTATTATTCCACTGCCTATGTTTGTGACCCAACCAGATGGCATCATGTGGTATGCACGCCTAGCATATGTTGGCAAAAGAGCTGGATGGGTTTTGTTCTTCTTCTTTAGGTTTTTTGTGTTCATAATCCTCATCGTCCCTTTATTATACCTAGAATCACTTTCACATACTAGATGAAATGGCATATTAAATGAGGAATTTGTGAGGGCATCAAGTACAAAATAAATATGGAATTTATTAAGAGTACCCAGCTAAATATTAAATAAATATGCATGTTTAATCCTTGTAAAATTGCACAAAGGTTCACAAAATTCTATTCTTCACATATATTAGTGTTTTGAGGTTAAATAAATTCCAAAATAAATATCATAAAATCATGAAAAATATGTTTTCGTATTCTATGACTCTTGAGAATTTTCGAAAGTTGAATTTAATCATGAAAATATCCATGCCCTCCAATTATTTTTATTTGTGCTTATAATGAATGCCTTCGTTCAAATTGAAGCATGGATTAAGTTGTAAATTATGTTTAATTTGTGTTTTCAATGCTTTTATTATTGAGGTATTATTGAATTACTATGTGATGTTTAGACCTTGAAATTATATCTTTTTAGATATTGATTTTCTTTATGAATGTCATGCCTTCCTCTAACTTAGTGATTGCAGCTACAACATCATTTTTTATTGTAATTAGCATGCTCATGATGACAAATATTAAGTGGCATTGCGATTAAGTTGGGATATTTCACTTATATTCCTAGACTAATATGAAGATAATAACTCATTGGAGTCATGAACCCAAGGGACTTTGGGTAGATACATGGCGGCTCAACTTGAATCGAGGGGAAAGGAAAATATATTAGGTCTTGTTTAAGGGGTCCGGTATTAGATATACATACACATATATGTATGTATCTCACATTCATTTTTATCTTTGCGTGATAATGATTTGCTTATTTAGTAATCGTGCGTAACCTTGTAGTGGCAAGCAATATCTTATAACCATATTTGTGTAGCCTTAACATAATAATAAGTTCAAGAATAATCACTCAATCATGTGTAGTGTGGTAGTTTAAAAGTTCTTTTATATTGCCATTGCAGTAGAATTCTGGTTGTACTTTCTTCTTTCGTACTTAGAGGCCAAAGTATGATTGATAACTTTGTAAATGAAGAAACCAAAACAAAAATGGAAGTTGATTTTCATCTTGTCAAATGTTGGTGTGTTATGCTTATTGTTATAAGATAAATTCTTAATCTTACAATGTGTCTAAATTTCATAAACTTGTTAGTTACATGTTTATATATAATTTACTGAATCTTTGTACTTCTAAAAGAGATTGGATCAAGTTCATGTCTACTCTTAACGTATTAGTGGTATTATTGTTGTTAATTGTTCATCAAATGGATACTTGTTGAATTTGCTCATTACGTAATATTTTACCTTGGCATATCCTTATATATCTATATATCGCTTCACTGGACTATTTAAGTCACCTTTCAACTTGTGATCTAGGTAAAGGGATAGTTCAGGAGGAGGCACCAGGTGACTATTTGGACGATTAGCTACTTATAATAATGACATGGTCCAACTGCTACCAGCTTTCAGAATGTAATTTGCTTTTATTACCTCAAGGACATATGTTTGATGCCATGTAATATAACCTTTCTGAGTACTACTATTTTTTTGAGATATTTCTTTACATGGTGAATTACAAAAAAGACCTAAACTATATGTCACTTCTCAATTGAGTACCATAAATTCCAATGTTACAAAGAGGGATCTAAACTTTCAACTACAAATTTTAACGTTGACGTATAAGTGTCGTGTAAGTTTTCAGAGGCCTGGATTTGAGAAAAAGAAGATGAGTCCCCACTTTGTTACATTTGAAAAATCGGGTTCGTAATTGAAATCAACACATGGTTGAGACCCTTCTTTTGTACTTTAACATGTCATATATCATGCTATCTTATATCATGGTGGATATATGGATATCATTAATTCGTAGTGAATTGGTTGTGGTTGGTCATGTGAATGTTTCGTATTTGGTATTGTATGACCCAATTTTGGGTTGATTGACATAATTAATACCATGCATGGGAACATTTGGACATGTATCAGATCAACACGGACGGGGTTGTTAAAACTTTGTAGTTCAATTTATGAGAAATTAAATGGGTAATTTATGCAGTGTCAAATTAGGTAATTATATATATATGAATTATATCTATCATTTTTTTAGAATTCACATTGATTGGGAACAACGATCACAATCATCTGACCATACAGTTCAAATTATTTGGTGTTCTACGAGAGAACTATTTCTTCGATATTCTCCCTACCGAGTCTCGTTCGTCATTGTATAAGTATTTTCAAACTATCTCACATCAATATGCTTGAATTTTGGAATCTACCATCTTCCTGTAAAGGGGGAGGAGTCAGATGGGCATCTCAACGAGGGGATTGAATACCTATATCAAATAAGAGATCATGTCGCCTCCCTTAAACAAATAGGAGACGCATGCCACATGGCGTACATAAGGCAATGGGTCGCACAACATCTTTCCTTGAATGGCAATCCCTCGAATATCTATATACCTATTTAAAGGTGGGTTTTTCACCACCTTCAGGACACGTGGATAGCTTCCCCATTCTTCATTTCCACCCGAGTGTCTCCTGTTGCACCCCACTTCCCATTATTGTTTTGGTGTTTTGGGCACCGCCGTAACAGGAGCTTCACCTATTATTTCTCACTCATTTTTCTATATTTAGAAATTACCCAGCTATGGACACCTGTTTTTTTATCTCACCGCCCTTCCTCTCTTCATTGAAATTTTCTCTTTCCCTGATTTCCCTCTCTGGTATCTACAACAATATCTCCCCACTCTATTTAAACATTTTCTCTCTCCTTCGTTATCTCTCCATTTTCTCTCTCCTTCCTCTCTCTCTAAATCATGTCCCTAAATTTAGTATTGGACTGTCATTTCCCCTCATATATAATATTGTAACATATATAATTTAGGGCATACTTCTAATTTAATGTGAGTTCTTTATATCGAAATCAAACTTTTATGTTTAAAAGCATTTCCTTATTTAACCTACAATCTATATGTTCATATTTGCTTGATTGATATTGATTTTTTTGTTTGATCGTGATAATACAACTGAAGATAAATCAGTCATCATTATCAACTATAAAAATGTATTCAAATTTCTTATTCTTTCAAATGCAAAACTACATCATAATTTCAATGGATATTGTGTAAGAATCTAATATATGTATTTACTACAATTTACTTAAAGAAAAAAATACCACCTACATTCTCAATTTTTTTATCGTCAGTAAAACTCCATGTTTTATTTACCTGTAAATGCTCAAATATTTTTTCTATACAACGTTTAAATATAATTTTCCAAACATATTTTCTCAAGTTCAATTGAAACGAACAAGAAGATTGTACTCCATCCTTCCTAATTTTTCTTTCATATCTTCCTATCCCGTCGCGAAGCGCGGGTATACCTACTAGTATGGTTATAATTATGATGTCCTGTGACCTGGTCTTGTAGCTTTTTCCCATCAGAAGACACGTATGAGTATATATCTGGCATCAGCACATTTAATCTCTCGCACCGCCCTTTTCCAGGACCTACAAACCTTACACAACATATGCAGCAAGCATCACTCACTCCCCCTCCATCCACTTCAATCTCTCCCTGGCAGGCAAGGCTCTTCCAGTAGGTTGATCCTTAGCAGTCAAACCCCACGTGAGCATGGATAAGCTAAGCCCTTGCTTATATATACCCTAGGTAGGACCATCAGAAAATTCTCAAGTTCAATATTCGCTCAAATTCAACTCACTAAAACTTCAATTCAGATTGGGTTTGAAAATAAATGAATCGAAATTGAGCACAAGTTTATGTTCGATTAAGTAAACGAACCGAACCTAAAAATCATAGGTTTGTTTCATGTTCAATTAGCTAAACGTTCGATATACACATATTTACAAATCCCTATCTGGATAAGAGGACCTTATTTCGGGATAAGTGGATTTTTGTTTTGGGAAGAGTGGACATTGTCTAGAGATAAGTGGATACTTATGGGACAAGTAAACTTTATATTGGTATAAACTATCTCAAGGTAAATCATCATAATCATGATTACAACATCTATTACCTATATGTCTACTTCTTTTCCCTTTCTTACCTCTCAAATTAACAGAATAAGTATAAACCTCATTTATACGTTATCCCACCTTATTCCTTATACCTCATCATAACAATATATTACAATTATTCTTTTTTTCAAAGAGAAGAATCCTTATTAATCTCTTTTTTCCAAAAAGATGAAGAAGAGTTGGATAAAGAATGAATGAATATTTAGTCTAATTATATATATTTCTATTCATTTTGTTTGTACTTCTAATTATATATATTTTCATATCGTTTCTTTTCCCCACACTCATCTAGAAAATTCTCAAGTTCCATATTCGTTTAGATTTGTTTCGATTAAATAGAGGTTCGATTTAGGTTCAGTTCAAAAATAAATGAAGCGAACCTGAACACAAGAGTAAATAAACGAACCAGATCGAAAAATTGTAGGTTCGCTCAAATTCGATTCCTTTACACCCCTAACCCCAGGGAAACTCTGGAAAGTCTAGTCATGACAGATACAAGGGAAATTATCAATATCAAATAGTCATGAAATCTCTCAAAAATGCCCTTGAAAATTATAATATAGAAGGGTATGATGAATCCATATTCATCTCCTTTATTCTTTCATTTTGGCTAAAATCTTTGGTAAAATACTTGTAAATATTCACTAATTCTCATTATTTAACATTCTAACCTCTTTTGTTATTATTTTATATTTAACATTTATTTTATCTAAGATAAAATAATAAAGAGAAAAATAAAAATAAAAAAAGAATGATGTAGATATGTAAATATGTACAGACTGATCCTAGCCTAAAGACCAGGTCAATATTGACTTGGTCGACAAGATAAATAAGTAGGGGGATATAAGGATCCAAACATATAAAAATATCAGAAAATCAAGAACATTAATGCACAGTTATGCATTTTTCACCTTGCGTATATGTTTACCTATTTTTCATTTAGAAAATTCCAAATCAAAATATTTCCTTCATTAAATTTATTTACAATAGTATATATTAATTTATAAAAATATCAAAAAAATTATTTAATGTAAGAATAAATAATTACATTGAATCGAAAAAGTTGTAAAAATCGATTTTCAAGGTTCATACTATTTATAGAAAACTCTAAATCGACCAAACTCACTTTTAAACCTCGTCTTATAACTAGTAGTATTAAATATACCAAAAAACCGTAGAATAAAAAGTGTGAGTTTTGGCGTTTGGACCCCTTTGTATATATGTACTATATGTATACAAACCTTCTTCATTTTCTATTTAGTTATTCTTAACTCCATTCAAGTTAATTCTTTTTTAAAGTGTTTATAAAAATCAATAGTAAAATATAAAAATATAACTTAAAATTAATTGATAATAAATACCAATAAATTTCAAATTTAAAAAAGTTGTAAAGCCGAACTTCCAGACCTCATAACTCAGCCATATGGACTTCAAATTGTGTGTATTCACTTTTAAAGTTTGTTTTATAAAATAATCTATCAAATAAAGTGATTTCACTAAAATCAGAGTTAACGTGAAAAAGTCGATTTTTGGGCCACATTTGTATGATTGTATAATGAATCTTAATTTTATTCTATTTAAAATTTGTTATTTGTTGCATTTTTATACTTTATTAATGTCTATTAATGTTAAATGTCTATTAATGTTATATTATTAATATAAAATGAAAATAAAATTAATTAAAAATCTAAATTATTTAAATAATTAATGATAACAATTATATAGATATATAATTAATAAAATAATATTATTTTTAATTGAATTATTTATTGAATTAATTATAATTTGTATTTATTAAACAAATAACTAAATAAATATTATTTTTATTTTAATTATTTGTTTAATTTAATTATTTTAATTAATTATTAAGTTTTATTATTAATTGAGATTAATGGGGCTGCAACATGGCTGATGATGAATCCCATATTCATCATGCTAAAATTGGTCATTTAGACTCTGTTCCCCAACATTCTTATGTAATTAATCATTAATAGAGCATTATTAGCATTCATACATGTGTAAATAATATTTGTATTTCATCATGCATATTTGCATTAAAAATCCCAAGTGCAAATTAGCCCAAAAAGCCACTAACTTCTCATATTTTTAATTAATTCTTCCTAACTCCGATTGATCCCAAACCACCTCCATTGTGTAGATATTACTAACCTTATTTAAAAAATACAAAAAAAATACTAACTCCAATAATGCCAAATAATCCCAAAGTCTAATTTCACATCTGACAGACTAAAATGAGCATATCTCCCTCATTGTTCGATTTTGGTCTACTCACTTTTAAAATACTCGATTTTCAAATTCCTTCAAAACAAGACCAATTTCGTAAAATTCGGAGCTCATTTGTGAAAATTAGGTTTTGGGTCTCTTTTGCGCATTCTGACTTTTTGCTATTTTTGACCTAAGTTTTTATGTACATAATTAACTCTTTTAATTGTATTTCTTCTTCATTTGTGTTCTTTGATGGAAGTTTTATTAAGCGACACAAGAATCCAAATCCATATTAAAACTAAAATCAAAGAAACTGACTGAGTCCAAGTGTCCGTTGTCGGTCTGTACAAAAGTTGTGTGTTTCTTACTTCTATTTCATTTTCCTATTTTCTTATTTATTAAAAATAAAAAAATTGATTAATGTGTAACTAATTTTCTTGTATTTTATCGTATTTTTTTCTAGATTTTTATCCTCTCTAAAACCACCAAAAAATTACAAAATCCCAAAAATCTGGTTTTCTATGCACATGAAAAAGCACCAAAAATACCACTTTGCACAGGTGACATCTTTTGCTCCCGTGTCCTTCATGAAAGTTGTAGATCTCGACGAGACGAACAACTTTCGTGAAGGAAATTTTTCGATCCGAGGTTCCTTCTATTTCTTTTCTATTTTTCTTTATCTTTAAATTTTGAAATTTTTTGGGGTGACACGTGGCAGCCTCTGGGCAAGCCACACGTCACCCCCACCTCTCCCACTCTCTCTCCCCTGCCGCCCCCAGGTCACGTGCCTAGCACGTGACCTGTATCTCTTCCACCTTTCTCCAGCCATTCCCACAGCCCCCGTCACCATTAAGCTCCTCCGCCAGGCGCACTGACCGTTACGCGCCTCCGCGCGACCTCCACGCCTCCCAGCCGTTCACATCCCCCTCTCGTAACGTACGACGACCCAACTCCTATAAATTCACCGCCACCAGCCTCCTCTAATGCCATCTGCTAAATGTCCATTGTAGGTCCGTAACAGCGGACCCCAGACGGTGTGATCCAGAGGGAACCACGACCTCTGATGCCATCTTGCTCCAGCGAGCGGGCTGAGCTTCTCCGCGACCTCGCCGCGGTTGAAGCGAAGATCAGGAGCGAGCTTTTTCTCCTCCAAACCCAAGCGAGTCCACCTGGCGTCCATCTCCCTCGACATAAATGCTACTCCACAGCTCGTCGCCGGCCACAAACGCCGCTCCTCAGGCGACGTGCTCGACGCGGGCTGCTCCAGCTTCGCTCCTTCCCCACCGTACCATCGCCACCGTCGTTCGCCCTCGCATGGAGCCTCCACTCCTTTGTCGGTTGTGTGTCGACTGGCCGGGGCCCCCGCACTCCGCCCTTCATCGCACGAGCGTCGACCCCACTCCACCTCAGCCTCAGTTGCGGGGAGGCGTCACCTCTGCTTTCCCCAGGCCTCGCTGGTCGTGTGTCAACCGGTCGTGGCCTCGCCGTCACCACCTTGCTCCCGCGCCTCCACTACCGCCTCGCCCTCGCCGCCGGGGGTGCCCACCTTCGTGCTCCGCCCTCCAACTATCGTTGGATCGGGTAGAGGCCCTTGATCCAATGACCCCGCTCACACCACGTCAACCTCACCCGAGCCTCTGCGCCAGCCTTGAGGCTCGGGTCACCCTAACCACTATCAGACCGCCACGTAGGCTCAGGCAACCAAGCCTGAGCCCCGGCACCCGAACCTCCGCCTCGGCGCCCGAGCCTTAGCTTCGGGACCCCCGAGCCTCCTGATTCACCCCCAAGCCTCCAGGCCACGTGCAACGCACGCGCGCTTTGGAAAAATTGCACGAACGCCCCCTGATCATTTCAGAAATTGCAAAAATACCCCCGCCTGGGGTAAATTTCGGAAAGGGCCCTCCAACTTTTTTAAATTAGAGATAAGCCCCTCCAAGGACCTCTTTGCAAGAAAACTTTATTTTATTTACATTTTAGTCCCTAAAATTTCATTTCGTCATATCTTTTCCATACGAACTCCGTTTTTTGCATACCCTATGTCATTTTGAAGATCTTTTCATGCTCTACCATTTAGCATAGTTTATGGATAGATCTGAGGTTGTTTATTGATAATGATTATTTGAGGATCTTTGTAGACTCTTGCAGGCAACTTTTGACATATTCGTGCTAGAGGAAATAACGATGGTTTTTGGAGGAAATCGGATAAGGATTTTACTCTGATTGAACCGTTGTTGATTATTCTCAAATCTAAAATTAATTTACAGTCATTCCTCTAAGATTAATGTCGACTATTTTGAGAAATTGAATCATAGAGGCCGGATACTTTGCTTCATTATTCTGTATATCATTTTATTAACTTGAAGCATTGAGTCAAGTTCGATCCATTTTGATTTGTGGTTAATTTTGTGAAATTATTGATCATGTTATTGGAGGATTTAATACGTTTCAATTCACAGATCTTGAGCATAATCATCTCTGCTTATTTTCTTTGCATCGCATCTTCAGCGTTGCATTGTATATTTTTCAACACATAAATTAATTGAACATTTATTAATTATTTAATTTAATTTAAAATCGTGCAACTAAGAATCACTGTTCCCTGTGTTTGATCTTGGTAGACTTGCCAAGTAAAAATATTCCACAACATTCAAACGTGCGTGGTTTTTGACGAACTGAATTTGCCTCCTATACTATGACAATTTTAGATAATTAACGAGTAGATTTCACATTCATCAAATGGCATCGTTGCTGGGGAATGTCGAATTCTTAGGGTTTTAAATCATTTTTTGTACTTAATTTTTGTGAAATTAAATTTTTAGTCATTTTTTCTTTTTGCATTTTTTCCCTTTTGCATTTCTCTTCTTCTTCTGATACTAACCACACTTTCTCTCTTTGCAGATTACTCGGAGCGAATTTTGGCTATAAATCAAGGACCTACAAAGAAGACTGATTTTTATTTTATTTTGTGAGAGAGAGCTTAGTCTAGGTTTAAATTTCTGCATTATTCTCAGGGTCCCTCTTTTTGAACCCTTGTAATAATTCGGACTGAACAATTCTGTGGTGTGTCGGGTCTGTTTCAACCCCTACTGTGTGGTTGGGACCCGACTTGAGTGGCATAGGACTTAGGCACATATACGCTTGCTTATCTATCATTGATTGTGCTCATAATTCTTAGGCCACACTTTCACTAATTAAACGCAATATAGATCATTCAACATTAGCCAAAAATTTAAATCAATTCTTTCTGTTAATAGAACCATCTGCTTAGGGCATTTTTTATCTGTACATATCATTTAGTGTAAAGTTTTAATTCCTTGTACTGCATCCCGCATGAAGAACGCGAGGATTCACTGTAAGTCTTTTTTCTTAAGCATACATCATTGATTTACGTTTGCATTGGCTTTTCCGATTCTCCTTTCTCATGTTTTACAACCTAGGATTTATAGGAATTGGGACTTCTCGTTAAGCGTGAATTTATGTGCTCATTTAAACTTCAGTGATAACCTCAATTTAAAACCAGGACTACTAATTAAGGTGACTGTAAATAAAATAGACTTAAAATTAACCTGTGTTTGGTAGAGAGGAACCCACTCCTTGTTTGTAAGAACAAGATCGCACACCCTAGGACAGAGCCAAAAACCGAAATGCTTCATTCAGACTACTGATTTTAAAAACAATTAGCTACTTTTCAGTGAGGGTCTCGGGTAGTCGTTTACGGTCCAATTTCCCTTAGCAGAGTAGGTGGTTTAGAGGACATTGCGGAAGGCTCCGTCCTCATGTAACACGGGTAGCCGTTTAAACGGTCAGTACTTACACCTATACTGGCTGAAAGTAGGTGCAACTAGTTGTATAAACTCGGGACAGTCTTTGTGAAATATCTCAGCACCTAACAGCTTCGCTTAATTTTCAAGATTGTTTTGTCATTAAATTAAAATTGAAAAGATAAGCGGCCGAACCCTAACGTGCCTTCACCAGTGTCGAGTGGGTAAATCTACATGTTTGTTTTGTGTTTGATTTGTATGCGTCAAAGACCTTGCAATCGCAAGCAAATCATGGTTCGTTGATCCATTCCATCCCTCTTGAGAAGATGTTGGCACGGTGGTCTTCTTTCCGATCTCCATGGCCATGTGTCGATATCCTTCTTCTCACACTCCTCAGGGGAACCTAATCTTAAATTCAAGTTCCCCAGCCATCATTCTCTTCCCACCCATACATCCATCCCTATGACCACACTTCTTCTTGGAATATCCCTCTCTCACATTCTAACAATCTTATGGATATGAGAGACAGAGAGACCAGAATTGAGGATGAACAATAGAGTGACCAATAGAGACAGTAGAACAAGATTTCCGGTTACTATGGTCTCACAGCCTCTTGAACCATCCCCTACTCAGGATGACCATCCTCTTGAGTACAATCAATTTTCCTTCGACAATCCAAGAGAAAATCAAAGTCAAGGAAATATAACTCATGGCCAGACCATAATGATGATGAACAATCAATACTCTACTCGAGGGTACATGCTAGAAACACGACACATGGAGAATGATCATTCAATCACAAGTCATGATATGTTTGAGGATGAGATTGCTTGGATTAATCATAGTCCAGACACTTTAACTAAGAGGATATACGATCTCATCCAGTCTATATAGAATTCAGAAGAAGTGAGGCCACCACCATGCGAACCACTAGATCATCACAATCAGGCACAACCATCGCTGGCCTCTAACCCCCCGACTGACCATATTATAGAAAATACCAAAAAATTGGAAAAATTGAAAATTTAAAAAAAAATAGACAATTCTGAAATGGAAGCATTTTGCAAGAGTTTGATCTTAAAGCTTCCATTTATCAAAGCCGTAGAATATGTGCCCGATCTTAAGAGATTTGTGAAGAGTCGACTGAACCCCAAAAAGACGGGCAAGAAACGATCAAGAACTAAATATCATGTCATATATATGGCTAGTTCTTTGGTGATGAATTTTAAAAATCAAAAGCCGCAAGGTCAAACGGTTGACTCGGGTCACATGTGAAATTGAGGATACCTTATTCACTCATGTTCGGTTAGACGATGACTCTACTTTAAACATCCTCCCGAAGTCCATCTTAAATCAACTTAAATTCGGACAACTCAAAAAGACTAGGGTGATCGTTCAATTACCCGATCGATCTACCAAAAGACCGCGGGGATCGTTTCTGTCGTCGTAAATTTCCGAGGTAAAGAACATAAAGTGGACTTTATTGTCCTTGACATTGAGTACCCCAGAAGGTTGTCTGAGTCTCCTATCATTTTAGGAAAGCCGTTCTTAGCCTCCACTAAGGCGACCGTCGATTGTGAGACTCAGGAAACCAAGTTCCCGAACTCGGACCACCACGAACAAACCCCCAATAACACGATCTGCTATGATGAAAACCAACTTGAAACCGACGGTTATGATCAGGAAATAAATATTTCACATTATCAATTTATCAGACATCTTCGCATGACACACAGATACAAACCCTATGAGAGTCACCTAAAAACTGATTGTTGGACGAACTCCGGATTCTCACCACCCTATCACTGCTCCTAGGAAAAATCAAGATTTTGGAGCTTATGAAGAATTGGACCGTATTTTTGAGGAATGTCACAATTATTTAAATGATTCAATTTTTGAGGCAGCGGTAATTAATGAGATACTTAAACCATATAAGGAACTGACTCTGGAAACATCCAATGTCACCAAAATTTACGATCATCTGGAAGTGACATCAACACCCCCAGCCATAACACACAAAATCACCAGGTGCAATCTCCCTCAACCAAAGCAGCACATGACCCTTCAAGAATTGGTCGACTTTTATGGGGATTCATCAGATGAGGAACTCCTAAATGCCACATCGGTTACTCAAGACAGGGAGATGAAGACTGTCCAACTTCCTCCCAATACTTTTCAAGGAAACAAACCGACCAAGAAAGTCATCTTTGACCTTAGACACCAGGTGATTTCTAAAGAGTCCTCGTCCGATCCTGATGTGGTTCATCAGATAAGTGCAATAGGTACAGCTCTGATCTAAGGGCACTTACCTCTGATCGACAAAAGTTGGAGATCCTCTGTAGACGACTACTATTCTCCTGAGGACGACTCCGACAAAGGCTGGTATTCTTCATCGGCCCCCTCTTCATCTCCCTCCACATCTCCACACTATCGCCCTCCACACTCCCGCAAGAAGGTTCGTCGCAAACCTCCTTGATCTTGTACATCTGCAAATCTACCTGGTTCCCCATCTGTATTTTTCCGATTATACTTAGGCTAACCTGAGCTTAAGTATAGGGGGACCAGTACCATTGTTTATACATCACATCTCTTCTTTTGTTTTTAGCCCATCTATAATTAGTACGAGCTATGTCTACATTTCACTTTGTGCCATGAGGACATAGCACAAGCTAAGTATAGGGGGGTGTTTGTATATATTTTACCTACTTTATCCATAGCTCGTACTTTAATCATTTTTATCTAACATCGGGGATGGGTACAAGTAGTGTATATTATGTGTATAATACCTATTTAAAAAAATAAAAAAAGTTTTTGCATAAAAAGTCACTCATAGTCTTGCATTTCATCAAGTATTTCATGCATTCCTTGGTTGATATATTCCTGACACATTCACTGTCACTCAAGGCTTGAGGATTTTTTAAGACACTTGATTTCTGAGATCTTGAGATTCTGAGTTAGCCAGCCTTGGTCATTAGGGTTTTGAACTTAATTATCCACACTTCCCTTGTTTGAAAGATTTGAGTGCTATATTGCACTCTTCATCTCTACCTTCAAAAAGAATATGATCAGCACAATCACTTTCACAACTGCATGATTGATGAGATGAGTTGAGATATCACTTGAGGAACTAGGACTAGAGATTTGAGTTTAGATCCGATCTAATGATGCTCGAGGATGGGATAATGTTAATAAAGGCTTCAAAAAACCTGAGTGTCAGCAATAACCTAGCCAGTATGTGAACAAGTTCATATGCTATCTTTTTGATATTGACCTAAGTGCCAGGGTGTGTTGAAACTTAATGAAAATGTTGATCAGTGTGCGCCAACTCTTAGTAAAAGCAGTGGAGCTAGCCAACAAAATAAAAAATGTCAAAGAAAAGCTCTATCATCCAAAGTCAAATTCTAAATGAGCTTCCACCAATGGCGAGCGCTCCTAAACATTTTCAAAGTGTCCACTTGGACCAAGTGCTAATTAGGACCAAGGAGTCGCCTGACACCATAAAAGGGCTCTGCATCGTAAGCGATACAAGTTTGGGTGTCGAAGGTATCTTTGATACTCAAAGGAGACAAACCCCGGTGTACTTCCAGAAAAACAAGTGTAGACGACTCCAAATTCTCTTGACGGACACATTGATCAAAAAAATAAAAATATACTTGTGTCGAGTAATAAGGCACTCGAGAGGCACCTAGTTCCGATGTAAGGGAGAGAAAATCAGACACAATCCTATGCCCTCCATCATATGGCCGTCCATATACACTTTCAAGTCTGATAAACTAATGAGACGGTTGACTGAAGCGAGAATAGAATTATTCCCTAGTGTTGAAGATTAGGTCAAGAGGAGAGTCTCTTGGATTGGAACTTTGGGTGATGCCTCGACTGGACTCTCATGAATGCAGTACACTAAAAATCATATCCTTATATTATATGTACAAATACAGAGTCTGAAAATTAGAAAAGTTGGATTCCTTCTGATTAAAGCATGGTTGAGCCCAGAATTTTAGGATCACTCAAATGAAGGTTCTTCTGTGAATTGAGCCTTGAAAATTCACATGCACAGTCAGGGATGTATTCAACTAAGTCATTCATTCATTAATGCTCGGGGACGAGCATGGTCTAAGTATAGGGGTATGATGAATCCCATAATCATCATGCTAAAATTGGTCATTTAGGCTCTGTTACCCAACATTCTTATGCCATTAATCATTGATAGAGCATTATTAGTATTCATACATGTGTAAATAATATTTGCATTTCATCATGCATATTTGCATTAAAAATCCCAAGTGTAAATTAGCCCAAAAAGCCGCTAACTTCTCTTATTTTTAGTTAATTCTTCCTAACTCCGATTGACCCCAAACCACGTCCATTGTGTAGATATTACTAACCTTATTAAATAAAAAATACAAAAAAATGACTAACTCCAATAAGTGCTAAATAATCTCAAAGTCTAATTTCACAACTGACAGACTAAAACGAGCATATCTCCCTCATACAGTGTCTGATTTTGGTCTACTCGCTTTTAAAGTACTCCATTTTCAAATACCTTCAAAACAAGACCAATTTCGTAAAATTCGGAGCTCACTTGTGAAAATTGGGTTTTGGGCCTCTTTTGCGCATTTTGACTTTTTGATATTTTTGACCTAAGTTTTTATGTACACAATTAACCCATTTAATTTTATTTCTTCTTCATTTTGTATTCTTTGATTGAAGTTTTATTATGCGACATAAGAATCCAAATCCAGATTAAAACTGAAATCAAAGAAACTGACAGAGTCCAAGTGTCCGTTGTCGGTCTGTACAAAAGTTGTGTGTTTCTTACTTCTATTTCATTTTCCTATTTACTTATTTATTAAAAATAAAAAAATAGATTAATGTGTAACTAATTTTCTCGTATTTTATCGTATTTTTTCTAGATTTTTATCCTCTCTAAAACCACCAAAAAATTACAAAATCCCAAAAATCCGGTTTTCTATACACATGGAAAAACCACCAAAAATACCACTTTGCACAGGTGACCTCTTTTGCTCCTGGGTCCTTCAAGAAAGTTGTAGATCTCGATGAGACGAACAACTTTTGTGGAAAAAATTTTTCGATCCGAGGTCTCCTTCTATTTCTTTTCTACATTTTTTATCTTTCAATTTTGAATTTTTTTGGGGTGACACATGGCAGCCTCTAGGCATGCCACGCGTCACCCCCACCTCTCCCACTCTCTCTCCCCTGCCGCCCCAGGGTCACGTTCCTAGCACGTGACCTGTATTTCTTTCAACCTTCCTCCAGTCGTTCCCTCAAACGCCGCTGCCATTAAGCTCCTCCACCAGTCGCGCTGACCGTTACTCGCCTCCGCGCGACCTCCACGCCTCCCAGTCGTTCACCTCCCCCTCCCGTAACGTGCGACGACCCAACTCCTATAAAATCACCGCCACCATCCTCCTCTAGCGTCGTCCGCCAAATCTCCATTGCAGGTCGGTGACAGCGGCCATTGGATGGTGTGATCCAGAGGGAACCACGACCTCTGATGCCACCTTGCTCCGGCGAACGGGCTGAGCTTCTCCGCGACCTCGCCGCAGCTGAAGCGAAGAACAGGAGCGAACTTCTGCTCCTCCAAACCCAAGAAAGTCTAGCCGACGTCCATCTCCCTCGACATCAATGCTCCTCCGTAGCTCGCCGCCGACCACAAACATCGCTCCTCGGGCGACGTGCTCGACGCGGGCTGCTCCAGCTTTGCACCTTCCCCACCGTACCATCGCCACCGCCGTTCGCCCTCGCACGAAGCCTCCGCTCCTCCACCGGTCGTATGTCGACCGACCGGGGCCTCCGCACTCCGCCCTTCACCGCACGACCGTCGACCCCGCTCCGCTTCAGCCTCAGCCGTGCGAAGGTGTCACCTCCGCTTTCCCCAGGCCTTGCCAGTCGTTCGTCGACCGGTCGTGGCCTCGTCGTCACCACCTTGCTCCTGCGCCTCCACTGTCGCCTCGCCCTTGCCGTCGGGGGTGCCCACCTTCACGCTCCGCCCTCCAGCTGTCGTTGGATCGGGCGGAGGCCCTTGATCCAACAACTCCGCTCACGCCACGTTGGCCTCACCTGAGCCTCAGCCCCAGCCTTGAGGCTCAGGTCACCCGAACCACCATCAGACTGCCACGTAGGCTCAGGCAACCGAGCCTGCGCCCCGGTGCTCGAACCTCCACCTCGACGCCCGAGCATTAGCTTCGGGACCCCGAGCCTCCTGGTCCACCCCCGAGCCTCCTAGTCCGCCCCCGAGCCTCTGGGCCACGTGCGCTTTGGAAAAATTACACGGACGCCCCTGCTCGTTTCAGAAATTGCAAAAATACCCCCGCCTGGGGTAAATTTCAGTAAGGGCCTCCAACTTTTGTAAATTATAGATAAGACCCTCCAGGGACCTCTTTGCTAGAAAAACTTTATTTTATTTACATTTTAGTCCCCGAAGTTTCATTTCATCATATCTTTTCCATACTAACTCCGTTTTTTGCATACAATATGTCATTTTGAAGCACTTTTCATACTCTACCATTTAGCATAGTTTATGGATGGATCTGAGGTTGTTTATTGATAATGATTATTTGAGGATCTCTGTAGACTCTTGTAGGCTACTTTTGACATATTCGTGCTAGAGGAATTAACGATAATTTTTGCAGGAAATCGGATAAGGATTTTACTCTGATTGAACCATTGTTGATTATTCTCAAATCTAAAATTAATTTACAGTCATTCCTCTAAGATTAATGTCAACTATTTTGATAAATTGAATCATAGAGGCTGGATACTTTGCTTCATTATTCTGTGTATCATTTTTTAACTTGAAGCATTGAGTCAAGTTCGATCCATTTTGATTTTTGATTAATTTTGTGAAATTATTGATCATATTATTGGAGGATTTAACACGTTTCAATTCACAGATCATGAGCACTATTATCTTTGTTTATTTTCTTTACATCGCATCTTCAACATTGCATTGTATATTTTTCAATACAGAAATTAATCGAACGTTTATTAATTATTTAATTTAATTTAAAACTGCGCAACTAAGAATTAATATTCCCGGTGTTCGATCTTTATAGACTTGCCAAGTAAAAATATTCCACAACATTCAAACGTGTGTGGTTTTTGACGAACTGAATTTGTCTCATATACTACAACAATTTTAGATAATTAACGAGGCAGATTTCACATTCATCAAATGGCGTCGTTGCCGGGGAACAGCGAATTCTTAGAGTTTTAAATCATTTTTTGTAATTAATTTTTTGAAATTAATTTTTGAGTCATTTTTTTTTGCATTTTTCCCTTTTGCATTTCTTTTCTTCTTTTAATACTAACCGCAGTTTCTCTCTTTGCAAATTACTCGGAGCTAATTTTGGATATAAATCATGGACCTACAAAGAAGACTGATTTTTATTTTATTTTGTATGAGAGAGATTAGTCTAGGTTTAAATTTCTGCATTATTCTCAGGTTCCCTCTCTTTAAACCCTTGTAATAATTCGGACTGAACATTTCTGTGGTGTGTCAGGTCTGTTTCAACCCCTTTTGTGTGGTCAGGACCCGACTTGAGTGGCGTAGGACATATGCACATATACGCTTGCTTATCTATCATTGACTGTGCTCGTAATTTTTTGGCCACACTTTCACTAATTAAACATACTATAGATCGTCCAACATTAGCCAAAAATTTAAATCAATTCTTCCCGCTAATAGAACCATCTGCTTAGGGCGTTTTTCATCTGTACATATCACTTAGTGTAAAATTTTAATTCCTTGTACTGCATCCCACATGAAGAATGCGAGGATTCACTATAAGTCTTTTTCTTAAGAATGCATAATTGATTTACGTTTGCATTGGCTTTTCGGAGTCTTCTTTCTCAAGTTTTACAACCTAGGATTTAAAGGAATTTGGACTGCTCATTAGGCGTGAATTTCTGTGCTCATTTAAACTTCAGTGATAACCTCAATTTAAAACTGGGAC
Source organism: Ottelia alismoides (assembly GCA_037367405.1). NCBI lineage: Eukaryota > Viridiplantae > Streptophyta > Magnoliopsida > Alismatales > Hydrocharitaceae > Ottelia > Ottelia alismoides. The sequence goes on along the minus strand of JAZKJV010003246.1, from coordinate 695,279 downwards.
TGTTAATCAAGGTGACTGTAAATAAAAATGACTTAAAATTAACCAGTATTTGGTGGAGAGGAATACACTCATTGTTTGTAAGGACAAGATCGCACACCCTAGGACAGAGCCAAAAATCGAAATGCTTCATTCAAACTACTGATTTTAAAAACAATTAGCAACTTTTCAGTGAGCGTCTCGGTTAGCCGTTTACGGTCCGATTTCCCTTAGCAGATGTAAAGCCTTGAACTTGGCATATCTCGGATCCTATATAATAAGATCCGGCTCGTCAAGAGAAAACCAATGGAATTTATTTTGTGTGAATCGGACTTCGTTTCGATTTGTTATGATTTTCGGAAGAAATAGAAGTAAGGAGGATTAAGAAGTCATTAACCCATAATGACTGTCACTAAGATTAATTAAGTGTGATTAAAGAAACTAATGATGGATTGAAAACCGCTAATGATCATTAGCAAACACTAATCAATAGTTAGCAAAAGATAAGCGTAAACCTAAAAGTTAAATCACGATTAGTGAAAGTTAATCATAATTAGTGTTAATTAAGCGTCATTAGCGAATCTAGAATCATCTGGAATGTTCTAACTTAAGCCCCCAGTTTGGGATAGGTTTTGTCCAAAACCATGGGCTGCTAAACCATGGTTTTCTAACCATGGTTACTGGTTTTCTGGAGCCTATAAATAGACCCCCCCACCCATTCATTCTCTACGATTTCCACTACCACCACCACCCCAAGGATTAGGGTCGAGAGGTCGGGAGGAGGAGTAGGAGGCGAGGGAGGAGCGCTAGCGAAGCGCTGCTGGGAGAACGAGGAGAAAGGTATGATCCTCTCTTAGTTTATTTCATAAGCCAGGTCAGAAATATCTCAATTCATACGCAAACCCTTACGACTATGAATCTGACTCGTACAGTGTAAGTGATGGTGGCTCTCCCCAACTAAAATGACAAAGAAACTGACTTCTCCAGTACGACAACCCAATGATTCCCCAATCCAACAACTCCATCCTCGAGGAGCGGGGTATTCCCTTCTAAGTTCAAGTGGCAACCAGCTCAAGAGGAAGGGGTGAAGAGAAGAATGGACGGTAGCCAGTGTAGCTACCTATCCGAGGATGCAAGACCAGTGTAGTCAAGTCATCCAGCTGCAGGCTCATATGATATGACTTTGGAACTCAAGCTTGCTTATTGACTTTACAACATATGTACATACTTTGCAGGCTTTTTATTTTTGTACATGCCTGAACTTTTTTCTCTTTTTTTTCTCTCTTTTTTTTGAAATACTATATACAGCAGCATTTACATAAGGAGTTTTTCCTCTTGAGCCAGTAGACTATCCCTCTTTTGAAGCTTTATTGCAACCCATAGTCTCCTGTCTTTAGACTTCCTTATCACTAGACGGGTTGGGGTGCACTTCCCTCCCTAGAGGAGGACAAATGTTTCCACTTGTGTGCGTCTCGTACCGGCAAATCCAATCCCCTCACCACTCCAACTGAGTTGAGCCATGTGAAAGGTGCAGATGTCCAAGTTAGGTCATTATCAACAAGAGTCGTGCGTGTGCTCCGAAATACTCTACTTAGACAGTCAAGAATCCATTGAACCAAGTCTCATGATCCTCAAAGAATTAAGTCAACTAGACCTGAAGTACCTCAAACCAAGTTCCTATAAGGTTCCTGTTATTAGGTAGATTTGAAGGTCCAATCAAGCTCCAATCTCCGGATTTTACTTAGACTTGTTCAACTATCAAACTCAATCCAAAAAAAGCGAATGCTATGCCAATGTGATGCAAAATGCAGAAAAATATTTTTGTGATGCAATTTTCAAAGATTTTGAACTTTTTATAGATTTTTGAAAAGATGATGATGGTGCATATGCATTTTTTTGTCTTTTTCAATAAGATTTTTCAAATGTTTTTGGATTTTAATTTTTGCAAATGTTTTTGGGATTTTTTGAAAAGAAAAAGTTTTGGCTAAAAACTAGGTGAAAAATATGTACACGGGAGTGCTTCTTATATTTACACGAAGTGGATTTTAAGAATTTACAGGGTAAGTGGTCAATTATATACATATATATCTAGTGGATTTTGGTGAGATGTATGAATTACTCAAACTTATTTGACACAAGCTTTTCACACAATTTTTTAAAACAATAGTCCAAAATAATTTTTACAAACATTTTACAAACATGTACACACATTTGAAAATCATTTTGCAAAGGCTTTCAAAACAATATATATAGGTTTTTCAAATATTTTTGCAACCATTTTTCAAACCATTTGCAAATCATTTTCAAAACATTTTCTTTCACACAAAGAAAAGAAGTTTTACAAAACACACATTTTTACAAAGGTTGAAAACATGTAACAAAATATTTTCAAAATAGTTTTCAATAAATGTTCACAAAGATTTTCAAACTATTTTTCAAACATTTTGCAAAAAATATTTTCACCTGATTTATTAATCAGTAAATACAAAGAATTTCGAGGAATCACCACATCTTTTTATTACGGATTTTAATGAATTTTAAAGAATAATTAGCCATATTTATTAGGAAAATACGAAAGTACAAGTTATGGCTAAAGTATATACATAGTATATACGACCCCCCTATACTTAGCTTGAGCTATGTCCTCATAGATCGGAGAGAAAAGAGAAGACATAACTCGTACTAAGTATAGGCAAGTCAAAAGAATAAATAAATAAAGGAATGGATGAACAAACGAATGAGAAGTTGACCGTCCCCCCTATACTTAGGATCAAATAATCCTAAGTATAGCAGATTGTACACAAAGCAGGGAGGGTCAAGGGTGGGAATGAACAGATCGTACTCAGATTGTCCCCCCTATACTTAGGGTAAGATATCCCTAAGTATAGACAAGAAGAGGAGACAATGGAGAGGATCGAAAAGAATAGAAGAAACTCGGGGTGCACACCCCCCCCCTATACTGAGGACAAAGTACGTCCTAAGTATAGAAGACTGACAAAAAAGGGGCGGCACCTTTTCGGTAGATGAAGAAGATAGAAGAGGAAAAGAAGAAAAGAAGAAAAGAGATGAAGATGGAAGAAGAGATCGTGAGGATGTACACGTCACTCCCCCTATACTTAGGGTGAAAGAAGCCCTAAGTATAGGCAACGACAGGAGTGATGACACAGAACGATGGAAGAACTCTCGGCTCGTCCACCCCCCTATACTTAGGAAAAAGTACGTCCTAAGCAAGGCAACATGAGAATGGGTGGACGAGCAAAACGGGAGATGGATACAGATGAACGAAAGAGGATATACAACAGAGGTGGATGTACACATGATCAAGAAGGTTGAAAGCGAACCTTCTTGCGGGACCGCTGAGGAATAGATCTGGTATGGTGCAGGTCGACATCGGGGTCCACAGTGGACGGAATCCGATCAGGGTCGACGGGGAGTAAGTCCTCAGTGGCCCTAGGGTGTGGAGGCACAGACGGGGTAGTGGAAGAAGTACGGCTAGGTCCGGCCTTAGGTGTCTCGCTGATGTCAAAGTGAAAAGGGACAAACTCCTCATCATCGGAAGTACTGTACTCAGAGTCATCCTGCGAGGTGTCATCCAGGTCAAAATCAAAAGGAACAAACTCATCAGTGGAAGTAGTCGAACTCTGTTCGTCCTCAATAATCTCAACCGGATCATCTTTCTCATCAAAAGGCCCGAATTTCTGAAGAAAATCAACTAAATCAAATTCGGCCTTTGGCTCATCAATATCTATGTGGACAGAGGCGGACTCATTAGTGGAAGTAGTCAAGTCATGTTCATCCTGTATAGTCTCTAAATCGGCCCTCCACTCAATGGTGTCAATCGTGTAGATCCCGCGGATGTCATCAACACAACGCCAAGTCCCAGAAGAAGGAACGCGGAGGTCCATGCTTTCCAAGTTTTCCTCAACTGGGAGGAATCCTCGGGTCTCAGTGGAATCCAATAGACAACAAAATTCTCTGATAGTATTATCAAGGTCATGGTCCTCGAGGTCAGCCAAGATAGGTGTGGTCACATCAGGTGCAGGTCTCTGGTCGGCAGTGGGTGCGGTGATCAATGCTTCGCTCTCGTCAGCAGGACGGAAGCGAATCTCTCCTGATCCGTAATCAATAACGACCCTCGCAGAGGCAAGGAATGGTCGTCCCAGGATGATTGGAGAGTGCTCCCCACTGGAGGTATCCATGGGCAATACGACAAAATCATCGTGATAGCTCGTACCCTGAATCGAAATGACAGTGTTTTCAAGGATACCCTTCGGCCTCTTGATGGATCCATCAGCAAACTGAACGATCATCCTGGTTTTCTTGAGAGGCCCTAAGTGAAGAGACTGTACCAGCGAGAAGGGTATGATGCTAATCGAAGCACCACCGTCTAGGAGAGTGCGATCACATGTGTGGTCAGAGATGGTGCAGCTAATGAAAGGTGTGGCAGTGTTCCTCTTCTTAGGAGTGGGACGGTGTGTGATGGCGTGGGCAGTGGCCATGGTCAAGATATGACGCTCAGATCTGCTCCTCCGCTTTCTCTTCTTGGGAAGAGGAACATATAAATCGGTCATGGCCTGCTGAAGTGGGGCACGGATGATCTCATGAATGGTGGCCACCACTTCGGGTTCAGTCAATATTTTTTTGAATTTTTGGACCTCCTCCATACAAGGGAACAGGTCGGAATCATCATATACACGAGGCATGCCAAGAGCAGTCTATACAGCGGCATCCTCGGGTCAAAGGTGGGACAAGGTGTGAAGGGTTGTGTGGTCAAAGGTTCTGGCACGTGGGCGCTCTCCTCATAGTCTGACTCGATCAACAGTCTCCCAATCTCTTTTTGTGTTTTTAAATTTTTCTCATTTTTTTGTGTTTTGGGCGATTGCAAGCTCTCATGCTCGTCCTCAAATCATTCCGTATCCTCAAAGACTGGAGCGGCATTTTGGTTCTTATTTAAACTAGTAAGGTCGGCAATCCTCGAATTCATGTGCTCCATCATCTGATTCAAGGTCTCAAGTGTTGATATCATGAAAGGTGACTCCAAAATCTCATGATCGGGTGTGTCGAATGTGGGCAGTGGGTGTGGACAAAAATCACATTCCGGATCAAGATACTCAATGAAGAGCGGGTTGTCGAAATGTGTATGCGATGGTGGTGGAAATGACTGGTGAAGGTCAAAGTCCGGATCCTGAAATAGCGGGTTGGTCGGATATGTACAAAAATCAGGAGCAAAGTCCTCCTGGAAAAAGTGAGGTGGCCCGGCTGGAGCGGACGAGGGATCCGCAAAGTCCGGATAAAAAATGCTCCAGAGGTCCATCTCGAAAACAAAAGGAAAATGATCGGGAGAGCACGACGGTCAAGTCAAGAGAGTAGAAAAGAAGGCGCAAATGCGCAAGGATGATCTAGGACACACACAAAACAATCACAAGCAAAAATGAAAACAAGTCAAACCCTCAATTCACCTACTCAACTCGGTAGAGACCGTGAAATGCGGTCTTTTAATCTTGTCTGTTTAGAGTTAGGTGAGAAGTCAAAAGAGTTGCACACACACTTAGGGGCTGAAGATGGGCTTTGGGCACTAGTCCTTAGGGTGTGCGCGAGCGAGTAAAAGCGAAGACAATGAGGGGACTACTCGCCCCAAGACAATATTTTCTTTTTGATGGATTTTAGGGCCGAGTAAAGTTAACAGTCCCAATTTTATTGATTATCGCTTTTTTTGGATTTTTAATGAAATGCACGATCCTATCGGGGAGTCAATTCCTTTGAGCACCTAGGTGATCAAAATCAGAGGGAGAGTCGGAAAAGCAATGCAAGCGGCAAAAACGATGATGAATGCTAAAGCGTAAATGCTCACCTTGCCTCCAGCACTCTACATGCAAGGATGCTCAGCAGAATTGAAACCTATCTATATGCAAATGCAAGTCGATGAAATCACCCTAAGTTCAAAAATTGCTATTAGCGGGAAGAACCACAAGTTGACCACCAATCCTCAACCCTAGAGTCCGGTCTAGGCTCACCCCTCCTCTGCTCAACACACTTGAGTTTAGGAGAAAGCGCTTTGCGGGGAGAGCTCGCGGTGCGACGGATTAAAGGTGATGATCAACTGTTTAAAATTTGACTAAGTCCAAACGAGACTATAGGTGCATGCAAAATATTAGGTGTTTGGCCTTAGTCTATCGCAAGCAATCCTAAAAGGTAAGGGCTCAATCACACAAAAGAAATGAAAAATAAAACCAGAAAACAAAATAAAAAATGCGAAGAAAAGCCGACAAAACCGTGGTGAGCTCCCAAGTGAACAATCACTTGGAAATTAGGCTCAAGAGTCCAAGTACGGGGGTTCCTGTATTATTACAATTAATAGTCTCTCTCTCACTACAAATTACAAAAATTAATGCAAGAAATAAATTCTACAACTAAAGGTGGAGCTCGGTCTTCAAAAATCTCTCCTCGTCTCCTCGGTGCTAAGATGGCAGAAGCCAGCTTCACGTGGGTGCGTAGGCGCCTAGGGTGGAGCGCCTCCCTCGATCCGCGGTTCCTCGCACGGAGTCAACAAAAGAGAAGGTTAGACAGCTCAAGAGATATATCAAAAATAAAGAAAATAAAATAGCGAAAAATAAAAGCCGCGAAATAGACAATCAATCACAATCACAAACAAGACCCGAACTAAGCGATGTTGCTCCCCAGCAACGGCACCATTTGTTGAACAGAGAAACCGCAGAGGTCGTGTTGACTCACAAGGCGAATCAACAGTCGTTGATTTGACCTCCAACGAAATCCTGATTCAAACAACAATTAACCCACAACAGATAAATCAAGCAATGAATGTAAATGTGCGGAGTTAAAATTTATTATAACTCTACAACAAGATGTGTATAGTGCAAGTATGTGTAGAGGTCGAACACAGGGAGCAGACAGGTAGAACGGGGAAAAAATTGCTCAAAATGTGTGAATTGTGATCAAGAATCTACTATGTTATTTTTTTGTGGGTTTTTAATTTTATATTTTTTTTATTTAATTTTCTATTTTATATTTTTGTATTTTGATTTTTAATTTTCTGATTTTATATTTTCTTTTTATATTTTATATTTTTTTTTAATTTTCTTTTTCAATATTGGGAGATATATACTATGTAATAAAAGGGAGAAAGATATATTTATAAAAATAGATAAAAATGCCCAAAAATTAGGAAATAAAGTCTTTTTGGTTTTTTATACTTTCTTACTGTTTTTGTGATTTTTGGGAATTTTTAAGAATGTTTTGGTATTTTTAAAGAGCAAAATAAAGAAAACAGTGGCAAAAATGCAAGGCTGAAACTAAAATGGAGAAATAAAATAGCAAACAGTAACAAACATTCTCCAAATTAATTTTCAATGAAAGACAATAAAACAAAGAAAATTCAGAGATAAAGTTTTTATTTTTAGGATTTTTGAGGAATTTTTAGGATTTTTTGGAATATTTTAGAGTTTTACAATTTTTAGGAGTTTGGTTTTGTAACTTTTAGTGATTTTTGGTCTGAAAGTAGAACACACTAAAAGAAACAAAATATATTTTTTGGGATTTTTCTGATGAGTTTTTATATTTTTTTTGGTATTTTATAAGCTAGACAGTGCACAAAATGAGTATTTTTGATTTTTTATAAATAATAAAATGCAAGAAATATAGAAAATAAAAATATGATGTTAAACTACACTACAACAGTAATTTAATGTGGTTTTTGGAGATTTTTGGGGGTTTTATAGATGCATGCATAAAATACAAGCAACAAAAGGAAAATACATATCTGCAGGGGCATTTTTGAAATATTCAGAAAATCCGAGGGCCTCTTTGCAATATTTCCAGAAAACATCTATATGCGAAATAAACTTGCTGGACTAAATGTCAAAACGAGAAGCCGCAGGGGGCTACCCCGCAAAATGCCCAAGGCGCGCGTGCTAAGCACGTGCGCCTGACTGGGCTATATGTGTAATCCACGCAAGTTCAGGGGGGTTCTAATGATTTTTACAAAAGTTAAAACCTGCAAATGAAAGATTCGAAATTACTTGCTAAATACAAAAACGTTGGGCCTAAGTGCACAAAATACCCAGACGGGGTAGTGATCCAACGGCGGTGGGGCTTTTACTTAAGCCACGTGGCAACCTGCGGCGCGCGCCGATACCCGTTCGCAATCTAGGGCTGAGATTAGATGGGTCTTTGAGGATCTGACGGCTGGAGGGGGCGCGCGATCAACGGCACCTGTAGCCTCTGGATGAACTGGCCGAATCCGACGGAGGAGAGGAGGGCCGCAAGAACAGGGAGGAACTCGCGGAGGAGCGAGTTCTCCCAGCTCCGATCTTCCTCCCCCGCAGCTCGATGATGCTCCAAAATGCCCAGGGAGGCTGCTGGGGAGACCTTCTGGCGAGCGGCGGCCTCAAAATGGCGTGGGAAGCGCCGACAGACCTCCGGGACGTGAAGAACAGGGCCGCCCAGGTAGCTGCTCCAGGTCGTGCGGCGTTTGGTCAAAAATTGACCCAGATGGGGTCTCCTTCCCCTAGGACCTGCACGTGAAACACAAAAGCACAAGAGAGTGTTCCCAGGGACAAGAAATGATGGAATGTAGCGTGAGGACTTGATGGAAGTGCCGGAGCTCGATGGTGGATCTACGCTAACGGATGGATCAAAATGCAAACTAACTATCAAAGATGAAAGATGGAATAAAACGCTATCTAAACTACAAAGAAAATGGATCGAAACAACCTCGATTGGCTGGTCGGCCAAGAGATGGACCTCACGGCCGTTGGCCGGAGATGGGAGTGTGGAGCCGCTCCTCGGCCGCGCGTGACCCTCCTAAGCAGCTGGAGGAGACCCTGTCACTGTCTCCAGTCCAGAGCATGCCAAGAGAAGGAGTTTGCTAGGTCAAAGAGGGTTCAAAGGGAAAATGGAGGTGATGGGTCTCTTTTGAAACATGGCCGAGGCGCGACTTTCAAGGGGTGATCACGGGCGGGTCATAGCTTCAATCCCCAATGTAAACATTGGGTGTGTAAGATCGGTCATAGGGGAGAAAAAACCCAGAAGAAATCTAGGTCAAATGATGAACGGATCGTCTTAGAAAAAAGGGAGAAGAATCCGACAAAACGCACTCTGACACTGGACAGGCTGGGGTCAAAGAGTTGACCGCGGGTCAACTCTCCGCCCCCCCTGGTTGGTCCACGTGGACCAACCAGGAAAAAGCCTGAAAAAAGATTTAAAAATTCATTATAAAATAGCAAATGATTTTATTAATTTTAGGTTATTAAATAACAAATATTTATAATTTTATAAATTATTTTATTATGATTTTTAATTACTTTTATGAGATGTATTTTTACAAGTTGCTTTTATACCCCTATATAGGTATATTATCAATATATTGTATTCTTTTATTTTTAATTTGTATGTTTAATTTATTTATTTTTGTTTATTATTTTATATACTTATAAAGTATTTTTATACACTTAAATATATTTTTATTTTATTTTTCTGATTTGTTTTGTATATTTAATAAAATATAAGTATAGAATGTATAGGTATATTTATAGGTATAATACCTATGTAAATGATATCTACAAGTATTTTTATTTGAGTTTGATTTATGTTTTTATTCTGATTTTAATGCATATAATTATTATAAGTAATATTTACAACATTATAAAAATAAAAATAATAAATAATTATTAAATTGAATATTTTAATATGTACAAGTATACAATAGGGATCCAAAATTCAACTTTCAAACCGTAGCTCCGCCAAATGCGAAACCACCGCCATTAAATAGCTTATTTTCTTCTATATACAATTAAAGGTGAGTTTGATGCATTTGGAGTTGTCAGTTGTGAGATACGGGTCTGGGAAGTTGAGATTCTGGATTTTTATTTAGACCATAACTTTTTATCTGTACATTATTTTTCTGTGAAATCAATTTTGTATTTTTCTTTATTTAATTATCTACAACTTTCATGTACAAAGTTTCTTTATTGATGTATAAAAAGTGGAACCAAAAATAGGTCCCAAAATGAATAAAGAATCAATGGAATAAAGTGTATTTGAACTGTGTTTTTGACCTTATCTCCCACTACTTTATTCCTTGTCGACCGAGTCATCGAGATACCTAGGTCTCGGGGTTTCAGGTCATAAAATACTTACAATATTTTATTCTTCTTCTTTTCTTTTCTTTATTCTATAATATTGGCTTTAAAAACCGCATTTTATACAATATTTACACACATATACATGAATGCTAAAATGCATGAATTAAGCCTATTTACACGCATTTACTAGGGTTTTTAGGCCAAAATGATAGAATAAAGATGATGAAACGTAGATTCATCAGGCCCGGTCAATAAGGGTGCTTCCGTCGTTCATAAATAAAGAACCTTCACCTCTTCCGCATTTTGGTCAGCCTTTATCCACTCCCTTCCTCGCATTCGATCCCGGCGTTGTTCCTTGTGACAGGAGGAGCTCGCCAGCGCTTTGAATCGATCGGAGAGGCGAAGGTTGCACCCAAGGCCGCTGCTCCAGCGAGGCCTCTGCTCCTTGGCTCAAAGCCAGGTATGTGTTGTGCCTTTTGAGTCTTTTAAGTAGTTTTTAATGTTAGCATTTCAATGATGTCTTTAGATTAGTCCGTAGGCCTTAGGTTTAGCGTAAAACGGTCACCCGTAATTCGTCGGAGCTCCACTCTGGTGAACTTATTCACGGTGTTCCCGACCTTTTCCGACCACCCTCTCGCCACCATCTTCCTACCCCTCCATTTCTCTACGCCCCAGGCACTTTCGTTCACCCATATCTTCACCAGATCTGGAGATTAGATCTCCTTCCTCCGCCCTTCGCCGGAGATCACCGCCCCGCTCCACCATCCCTCATTCCACCTTCAATAAGCACCCCAGCCCCTTGTTTTTGTGTCCTGAGCCTTCTTGCAGGTGTTGGGAGGCCAAAGGACCCCCGTTGGGGTCGATTTTGATCTTCTGCAGGTACCCGGGAGCCTCGACCTTCACCGACTCCGCTGGACCGCTCCGGTGAGCCTCCGGCTATCCTGAGCACCCCAATCGACAGAGCAAGCCCCCAGGAAGCTTTTTGGACCTTCAGCAGCCCGAGGAACCATCGGATGCGCACGCCATGCCAGATCGAAGCTCGGGAGGCGCGAGGTTCATCCCTGTTCTTCCGAGCACCTTCAGAGCTGTCCGATCGTGGTTCCAGCCCAGATCAGAAGCCAGGCGTTGGATGGAGGTCTTCATCGACTGTCAGATCAGCTCGGCTGATCTAATCTTAGCCCTTCATTGGTGAAGCATCATCGGACGAGGAGGAGGCGACGCGTGTCAAGTGGACGAAGCTCAACGGTCAGATCGCGTGCCTCTGGGGGTAAATTTCACATATAACCCATGTTCTTTTTGTATTTAATTTTTAATATTGTAAAATAAATATCGCGTTGTATATAAAATGTTATTTTTGTCGTAGGGCCCATGTACTTTCCTTAATTACAAAATGCTCCCTCCGTGCCTCACGTGTAGTCCCACGTGAGGCGTGTGAAAATTGCATGTATACCCTGGCGCTTTTTGTTAATTGTAAATAGTTCTTAAAAATAAAATAAATGTTTATTCTGTTGGTATATTGGCACTGTGTCTGCTGCAAGTTATTTTTATTGCATTTATACTCCTGTCAGGCTTTATTATTTTTATGTCTTTATTGTACTTATTAAAAATACCTAGGTAGCTCCTAAAAATCCACAAAATTTAGGTTAGATGCTTCATGTAGTGTACTTTCACGCCCCTTTTAATTTGCATTTTTTGCATTTAACCTAATTATTAAAAATGAAAAAGTAGCTATTTTTGTACTGTTTAAATTATAAAATACCAAAAAATACAAAATGTTTTTGAAAAATTCCAAAAAATATATAAATGGTATATTTATATCTATATTGAGTCCTGAAAATGGAAAACCCTAAAAATAGGAAAAAGAAAAATAAAAAAATCAGAAAGCTCCAAAATCAAATAAAAAATAGAAAAACCATAAAAAATTCCCAAAATTATATTTGTCTCTTTTATAATTATTTATATATTAATATTTACTTATTAAAATAAATTTGGGTAAATTTTGAACCTATTTTATATTTTTAAAACCCAAATTAGTTTCGACATGTTTATTTAGTCCATATTAGGGACATTTTTGGAATTAAAAATACATAAAAAATAGAAATATTCCAGAAAAACAACAAAAAAATATAAAAATTTATATTTTAAGTATTTATATCTATATACATACCTATATATTATATTCCTCTATTTTCTCTTATATATCTATATTATATAATTAAAAAATAACAATAATAAAATATAAAAAATATATAAAATATAAAAACAAAATAAAAATTATAAAAACAAAATTAAAATAAAAAATAAAAAATCCACAAAAACAATAAAGAATTGGACATGAACCAAGAATTGAATAATTGTACATACATCTCCACCACACCACCATTCACCTCCCAGTGTTCGACCTCTACTTGTGCTTACACCTATACACATTTGCATGTAGAGTTATAACAAATTTTAACTCCACATTTTTTAAATTTAATTGCTTGATTTATTATTGTGGGTTAATTGTTGATTGATCGGGATTCTGTCTGAGGTCACCTCAACGACTGTCAATCCGCCTTGTGGAAAGACACGACCTCAGCTCAATCTCAGTCATCACACCTCCAGGTAGCCAAAGCAAGCCAAAAGGGGGAAAATTGGGACAAAATGGGGTTCAAAATCAAAAAGGAAGATGGGGGTGGTATTTTGAAGGGTTGAAGGATGGGCGAGAAGATCAAGACGTATCGAGCAAATCTTCGATCCATTCCCCGATATTTTACATGGGCGTGTATGACCATTGGTAGGGGAGAAAAGGTCTTGTAGGATGTATCATGAAATGATGTAAAGAACGGCCTCGAAAAATTCACGAAAAGAGGCGCAAAATGAGATCTGACAACAGAGAGAGGAAGAGTCAGACAGTTGACCTGCGGTCAACTCTCAGACTCACATGGTTGGTCCACGTGGACCAACCAGGAAAAACCTCGGAAAAATACTTTGTAAAATGGATTTAAAATACTACATGATTTTATTAAATTTAGGTTACTAAAAAATATTTATTATTTTATAAATTATTTTATGGTGATTTTTAATTATTTTATGAGGTATAATTTTATAAGTTACCTTTTATAGCCTTTATAGGTATATTATCTATATATTTTAATAATTTTATTTTTATTTTGTGAATTTGATTTTATTTATTTTGTTTATTATTTTATAAATTTATAAAGTATGTTTATACACTTAAAAATATTTTTATTTTACTTTTCTGAAGTATTTTATACATTTAATAAAATATAAGTATTAATTGTACATGTATAAGTATAGGTATTATACCTATGTAATATATATATATACATGTATTTTATTGTATGTTTCTTTTATGTTTTTTTTCTTCTGATTTTACTGTACAAATATATTAGGGTTTTTATCAATTGTGCCCCTCCGAGATATCGCAATATCAGTTATGCCCCTATCTTTTTGGTAATATCAGTTGTGCCTCCGACTTCTTGCCAATATTTCACTTGTGCCCCTCAAAGGGGCATAACTGATAAAAATCTTTTATCAGTTATGCCCCTCTGAGGGGAACAAGTGAAATATTGGCAAGAAGTCGGGGGCACAACTGATATTACCAAAAAGATAGGGGCATAACTGATATTGCGATATCTCGGAGGGGCACAACTGATAAAAACCCAATATATTATAGATAACATTTACAAAATTATAAAATATAAAATTATAAAAATAATGCATAATAAATAAATTGAATATTTTAATCTGTACAAGTATACAATAGGGGTCCAAAACTCAACTTTCAAACCGTAGCTCCGCCAAATGCATAATCACCACCGTTAAATAGCTTATTTTAAATTATATACAATTAAAGATGAGTTTGATGCATTTAGAGTTGTCATTTGTGAGATACAAGTCTGGGAAGTTGGGATTTTAGATTTTTATTCAGACCATAACTTTTTATCTGTACATTATTTTTGTGTGAAATCAATTTTGTATTTTTCTTTATTTTATTATCTACAACTTTCATGTACAAAGTTTCATTATTTGATGTATAAAAAGTGGAACCAAAAATAGGTCCCAAAATGAATAAAGAATGAATAGAATCTTCATTGTATTCTGGCCCTTATCTCCCCCTACTTTATTCCTTGTCGACCTATTCGTCGAGATGTCTAGGTCTCGGGGTTTTGGGTCATAAAATATTTACAATATTTATTCTGTTTCTTTTCTTTTATTTATTCTATAATTTTGGCTTTAATTACAGTATTTTATACACTATTTACATACACATGCATGAATGCTGAGATGCTGGAATTAAGGGTATTTACACGCATTTGCTAGGGTTTTTGAGGCCAAAATGATAGAATAAAGATGATGAAATGTGGATTCATCATGCCTTCACTCCACCACCGTGGGGTCCAAGCATTTTGCCCTGGACCCTCTCACCCCTTTTTACAGGTCTACGCGTGTTGAAGAGAGCATGGGGGGCTCGTTTTGAGTCTCGCCAGAGGTCTTTGGAGCAACCCAGCTCTGTCGCCCCCTCACGAAGACCTCGGCCTTCACCGAGGAATTTTGGGGGCCCCATGAGTTAGAGGAGACCCCCAGGAGCTCGCAACCCAGTTTTGAGCCTTCCAAAACGCCGGAGGACAGAGCTTGAGCTCGAGGATGCCCGGCTCGCCGGCGTTGCTTCCATGTTCTTGCTCCGCCTCCCAGCACCGTCGGATCGTTGCCGGAGCTCCAGGTGCATGTCAGCCGTTGGATCTCCCCGCAACCCAGCAGTCTGATCCACCGTTAGAGATCTAATCGCAGCCGTTCATCGCCGAAGCGTCATCGATCGCTCCTGAGCTGCCACGTGTCAAGTGAATCGATGTTAGTCGTTGGATGCGCCAGGCGTTAGGTATTTTGAACCGAAACCCTCGCCATTTTGTTTATTTATTTATTAATATTTAAACTTTCATCTGTAGCGTAAAAAGTTTGTAATATTTGCATTTAGACCCCTACACTTTCATTATTTGCATTTAGGTCCAATCCATGTCACCTCACGTGACCTGTGCACGTGGGGTGGTGGAAATTTTGCAACGGACCCCCTGAGGTTTTTTTATATTTCATTTTAGTCCACGAACTATTTAATTAAGTATAATATTTTGGGAAAAAATTGCAAGTACACCCCTCATTTTTGATAATTATACATAGGTCCTTCCCAAGCGCGTTCTAGTCACATGCGGGTTGGGATTTTTGCAGGCGTGCCTCTACGGGTTTCCGTATTTGCATTTGGTCTTGGAAATTAGTTTGTTAGTTGTAAATTTTGTGGAAAATTGCACATTGACCCTTGAACTACTGGATATTTGCATTTATACCCCTGCCAACAGTGTATTTTCTTTTTGTTGTCTCTATTTATTTCATGCATCTATAAAATTCCAAAAATCACCAAAAAATTACCATATAGTTGCTCTTCCACGTCATATTTTTGTTTTGCATTTTAATTGCATTTCCATATTTATAAAAATTCAAAAATATGCATTTTTACTACTGTTTGCATTAGAAAATACCAAAAAATAGTAAAACCCCTATAAAAATCCCAAAAAATTATCTTTGGTGTATTTTAGTGTCTTTTAACTTCTGTCCAAAATCACTAAAAAATCAAAGTAAAAACCCTAAAAATTAGAAAACCCTTAAAACTTCATAAAAATCTCAAAAATTCCAGAAAAATCCTAAAAATATAATTTTGGCCTCTTAATTTTCTCTGAATTATTAGCTTCCATTTAAAATTAATTTGGAGGATTTTTGTTACTATTTGATATTTTAGTTCTCCATTTTTGCTTCAGCCATTTATTTTCTACACAGATTTCAGTATTTTTGACTTTAAAAATACCAAAAAAATAGAAAAATTTAGAAAGATCACAAAAACATCCTAAAATTATAAAAAGCCCAAAAATACATCATTCCCTAATTTTTTGCCTATTTTTACATATTTTACTCTATATATTATACCCCTTTTTCCTTTATTGTATATTTACTCCATTATTGAAAAAGAAAAGAAAAAATAAAAAAATCTAAAAAGAAAATAGAAAATCAGAAATTAAAAACCAAAATATAAAATTACAAAATCGGAAATTAAATAAAAAATATATAAAATTAAAAACCCACAAAAATAGCGTAATTGTAAACTTTTGATCACATTCACCTTTTTGTGCATTATTGCCCGATCTATCCTTTCTACTCCCGGAGTTTGACACTCTACACATACTTGCACCTATACACACTTATTGTAGAGTTATAATGAATTTTAACTATGCAATGTTTTCATTGATTGATTCTTGTTGTGGGTTATTTGTTGATTTAGCCGGGAATTATCTAGGGTCGCCACAACGACTTTGTCTCCGCATTGTGTGAGACATTTAGACCCCTGTATTTTTTTGGTTAATCAAATGGCGCCGTTACCGGGGATCAACAGCGTATAGATCATTTTATGATTGATTGTGATTATTTGTTTACCACTATTGCTTCATTTATTTCCCTTGTATTTGACTTATATTTTTGAGCTATCTGACCACCTTCTTTGTTGTCTTTGTGCGAGGTACCGCGGATCGAGGGAGGTGTGTTTTCATAGGCGCCTGAGCATCCACGTGAAGCTGGCTTCGGCCTGCTACCACTATACGAGGAGGATCTGGAGATTTTGAAGTGTAGCTCTAGTTTATTTTCTTGCATATATTTGTGTAATTATTTGTGAGAGAGAGTGACACTTAATTTGTAACTAAACAGGACATTCAGATACTTTGACATTTCACGAGGTCCAGTGCCCGAGGGATTGTTACCTTGGGGGCCTCGTTTGCTTGCGTGGTTTTCTCGTCGGTTTTTGTTTTCTTCAATTTTCATTCATTTTGATTCACGAAGGTTTTGGCCCCTAGACTTAGGATTTTATTGTGATTGTGACGTAATTGATTAGGATCCCATACTTAATATACTTATATGTACCTATAAATCGTTAAGTGGACCTAATTAATAACTCACAAAAGAAAAAGCTATTTTGGTCCCCTGAGGAGTTTTGTGCCGCTAGAGGTCGTATACAACGCTGGCAGGATCCGTTGTGGCAGACACCGATCGGCATCAGAGACCGGACTCTGACTCCTCATGTTGACCATTTAGCTATTGTTCTTCTCGTATAGAATTTTTCATCTAAGGCTGGTTTCTTCGTGCATCATATAGGTCGTTTAATTTTTGTCTTTTATTTTATGCGCGGATAACCCTGCATGTAGAGTGCTGGAGCAAGGTACACATTTCTATCTCTGCATGCATCATTGTGGTTTGATCGCGCATCGGCTTTTCCGACTTTCTCCCCCATTTTGTCGGACCTTAAATAACCAGGAGATCGGAAAATTCATTAGGCATTGTCTTTATTTCAAAAAAAAATACTAAAAAGAGAAAATCATAAATTGGGACTGCTGATGCAAACTTGACCTTAAAACTCACCTCATTTTCAACAATTTTGTCTTAGGGAGAGTAACCCCCTCATTGGTTGATTTATCTGCACCGAGAGAGTGACCGAACACTAGGATAGAGCCACGCCTGAAATCTTCGTTGACTACTGGTCTTGGTGAGTCGTTCTCCAATGAGGATCTCTCCGGTAACCGGTAAAGCGGACCGTGATGTCCTTAACAGAGGGAGTTGATCGGGTAGCCGGTAAATGGTCCGTGACTCCTACTGGCTGGGAAAGATCTCATTTGAGATTGGGATAGTCGGTTGGGAAAGTTGGGTTCCCAACAACTCGCTTAATCACTCTGATAAATTGATTGATCACCTAACTAAAATCGACAAGATAAACGATCGAACCTTCACGGTCTTCAGCTCCAGAGTTGCATAGGTGAATTGGGGGTTTGTATTCACATATTGTGTGCATTCCAGATCTCATCCACCCCTGTTCAAAATCAAAATGATGGGAAGGAGATCCCTTAGGACCCGTCTGGTGGCACTACTATCGAGTGCTCCTTCCTATTCATCTAGGTCGGCTTCGGGGAGTCCAGACCCACTCTCCGAGCATGAGTTTACGTCCACTTTGTTCCCCCTCGACCACCCTTCTTCTTCCATCAGTCCAGTGGTGTCAGAGTTTAGTGCATCACAGAGCTCAGAACATTTGACGACACCTGAAATGGGTTCTTTTGCCTTTGCAGAAACCCAAGATATAGACGGCAGAGAGGAACACCCAGATGAGCAGAGACCACCATCATTCCTATATGATCAAGCTGCCATCAACAATTCATTTTTAGCTTCCCTGGAGACCATGCAGGTACAGTTTACAGAGGATACCTCTCCTAGCGATTATTTGAGTAACATGTCTTCTTTGTATGTGCTGATTTCGTGACTACTAGGAGCGGTAGGATGCCAGCCGGCAGCGCCTCATCTGAGCGACAGCCACACGAGGAATCAGGGGCGCTAGATGAGCAGAGTAGCAGTGCTGAGGCCGCTGATGATGATGTTGATGACAGTGGTGCTGATGCCACCAAGGATGGAGATCCAGATGACGGTGCTGAGGCCGTCGCAACACCAGATGCAGACGGTGGTACTGAGGCCATCATTTTACTTGATGCAGAACCAGAGTACGGTACTGATGCTGCGAAGTCAGATGTCGTTGGTGGTACTGAGGCCACCACTTCTACTTTTGTTGAGCTCCCACATGTTGTGTTGCCACCATTTGTATCTCAGGACTGTGGTAACAATAAAAAGATCAAAATTATGAATAAAGGAAAGGTTTTTGTATCCACTTCAGGTCCATATGTGTTGCATGATGATCATTGTATGGATTCCATTCCTTCATAGGCACAAGAACCTATTTTTAGTCCTCCATCTGAGGAGGCCCCTTCCATCCCCTTTCCTCAAGCACTCCACTTGGCGAAGGGGAATAAAAGAGAAAATCCAAAAAAGAATCAACAAGTAGAGTTCAGCAGCCAGATGATTGATAGATTCCAGATCCAGCTGACTCTACAAGAAGCACTTGAGCACATCCCCCTCTTCCAAAAGAGCTTGAGAGAGAAGACTACAATCCGCAGGAAGAGGAGGAACCGCAGAGATGAGATCCATGTGCTCAACCGTTCTACTTGCTTTGCCATTCAGAACAGATTGCCAACCAAGAGACCTGATGCAGGAGCTCCCTATGTCAGATGCGAGATTCAGGAGCAGCGATTCGATCGTACTCTATTAGACAGCGGCTCTTCTATCAACCTCCTTCCAGCGGCCTTACTTGACCGATTCGAGTTTGGTCCTCTTCTTCGGAGCAGGACAGTCCTTCAGTTTGCTGATAGGTCGATTAAGAGGCCGAAGGGGTTGTTGAGAGACGTGGTCGTTACCATTCAGGGTCTGAAATTCCCCGTGGACTTTGTTTCTTGGACATGGAGATCCATGAGTCGGTAACAGATACCCCCATCATACTCGGACGTCCATTCTTGGCCACTGCCAAGGCGGTGACTGACCATGATAGTGGAAAGGTGTGCTTTCGCGTAGAGGGCGAGAGTATACAAATATAGACGATCGATGAGACCAGAGCAAGAGAATCAGCATGCTCAGAGTAGTCCAGTGACATCGAGCAGATGACAGAGGATGAGCGAGACGCCCACCAGGAGTGTGATTTTGTGATAATAGATGATGAATCCACTGGACAGATCCAGTAGCACATGCACTCACCTTGCCCACAGACTCACCCTATTTACAGCTTATGGCAGTTGAGATCCTGGAGAGCACACCCCAGGACGAGGACACCTTTGAGGCTGACAGTTCTGTGATGAGTGGTGATGAAGAATTTCATTCTTGTTCTTTTAGTTCAGATCCCTCGGATTCAGACATCGATTAGGATGATTTTGATGACTATTTGCCGTGTCTGATTCCTTCTGAGCCGACAGCTAGGACGGAGTGCGAGCCAGTACAGTTCATAGATGATTCAGCTAGGTTTCCTTTGTCAGTTTTTCATGCACAGCGAGAGTTCTCACATGCAAACCTCGTAGCCTTCACATAGACATATCAGAAGCCAGATCTGCCACCTCCCAGTTGTTCAGAATTGAAGCCCTTGCCGCAGTCGCTGAAGTATAGATTCCTTACGGGTGAGCCAGATATGCACCCAGTCATTATCTCAGCAGGTTTGACTGGAGAGCAAGAATCTCGTCTGATGGAGGTTCTTGAAAGAAACCGCAAGGCAATAGGATGGAGTATAGCTGATCTCCAAGGGATTAGTCAGGCTCTGTGCTCCCACCATATCTATCTTGAGGAGGATGCTAAGCCCTCGCGTGAGTTCTAGCGACGGTTGAACCCCGAATCTTTGAGATGTGGTCATGAAGGAAATATCAAAGTGGTGGAGCATCGATTTTATCTACCCCATCTCTGACTTTATGTGGGTTAGTCCGTTACATGTGGTACCCAAGAAGACGGGTATCACTACAATTGTGAGTGAGTATGGAGAGGAGATAACTACCCGGGTATCCACTTCTGGGAGGGTCTATGTGGACTACAGACGATTGAATCAGGCCACCAATAAGGATCGTTTCCCACTACCAATTATTGATCATATTATCGAGAGGCTACCTGGAAAGAGTCACTACTGTTTTCTGGATGGGTACTCTGGTTATAATCAAGTGGCCATTGCGCCCGAAGATCAGGAGAAAATGGCATTCACCTGTCCGTTTGGGACTTACACTTTCAGACGGATGCCTTTTGGTGTGTGTGTAATGTCCCGGCGACATTCCAAAGGTGCATGTTGTCCATTTTCTCGTACATGGTGGGTGACTATTTAGAGGTCTTCATGGATGACTTCTCGCTCTATGGTGATGGGGTTGATGCTTGTCTTGACTGCCTAGACTGTGTGCTTTAGCGCTGCATAGAGGTCAACCTTGTTTTATCTTGGGAGAAGAGTCACTTCACGGTGACTCATGGGACGATCCTTGGTCATATCATCTCCAACAGGGGCATGGAGGTCGATCCGGCCAAGGTGAAAAATGCAAAAGGGCCCTATTAACTCCTGAAGGTAATTTTCCTAAAAACTAGAAAGTCTAAGGAAAATTCAGGCACTGGAATTATTATTTTTGGGTTTTTCAATTATTTATTAGATTTTTATTGATTTTATGGGGTTTTGTAATTTTTATGGGTTTTCTATATCCAAAAATTACCAAAATTGGTCATAAAATCAATCAAGGCAAAATAGACAGTACCTAATATTTTGTAATTTTTAGGTGTATTTTAATATTTTTTGTGAATTTTTAAGTCAGACAGTAAAGAAAAAGCTTGTTTTTGAATTTTTAAAAATATCAAATAAAACCAAAATGTCTCCAAAAATTCTAGAAAATTTTACAACATGGCAGGAGCCATGTGTCCAATTTTCATTGAATTTGGAGTTAGTTTGATATTTTATTAAAAGTCAAAACTAGGGTACGGTACACAGGGACATGTACGCAAATAGAAGAAGTTCCAGGGGGTCCGGTGCAAAATTTCCAAGAAGTCACGCGCGAGGCGCGTGTCTTGGGCACACAGGGACCTAATTGCAAAGAAACAAAGTTCCTGGACTATTTAATAACAAGTATTAAAAGTCCAGGGGCTTCGATGTAAATTACCCAGTAATAAACGTGCATGCGCATAAAAATCATTCACAGGGGCATATCTGCAATTTTCTAAATATTTTTATTTATTCATTAACACCCTAGAACAACAAGGCTAAGCATGCAAATAACCCAACAAAACACGTGTCGATGCACGTGATACACTACAGGCAGGGGCATACATGCAAATATAGGAAATGACAGGGTCCAAAGTGCAAATTACCAAACTAAATAAAATTCCTAAAATATTTACAGGACCTAAAATTAACAACTACAAATCTAAGGGCCTAAGAGATGTTTACCCTTATTATATCCGAGGGACGGATGGCTGCCACGTGGAGATCGGACGGTGGAGGGAAGTGGCGCCTCAACATAGGAGCCCTCGAGTCTGATCGAATGGTTGCGGCGTCACCACGTGGCTGATCTGACGGTCCTCACGTGTTGTAGGTGACCCTCGCTACATCGACGGTCCTGATCACTCCTCCAAAGATCTAATGGTGCCGGCGACTCCTCGAATGGATGGCTGAGATCCGAACTGGAGCTGGATGTCAGTCGGACGGCTCTGGAAGATGGTGGACGAACTGGATGCCGGCGAACTTCGCCGGGCCCGTGTGTGCTCTGACGTCCTCCTCGCGGGCCACTGAAGATCGAAGAAGATGCGTGCGGGCCTTCCGCGTCGAATGGCAACCTCCGATGACTCGACGGAGCTCTGGGGAGCTCAGGCGAGGTCGGCGGAGGTCGAGCGGCTGCACCTGGATGGTCGGGCCCTCAGATGGGCTCCCCTAGTCCTGAAAAATGGCGCAACACACTCACGGGTCGAGGGCAAAGTGCCTCGACCCTGTTAGGCGTGGTGACTGTGAACGGTGCGGCGGGGCGTAGGGGCTCCGACGATGCGACAACGAAGGAGCCCCGATCCTAGCTCCTGTGCGAGCTGGGATGAGCGAGTGGATGGAGAACGTGCGTGAAGGAGAGGCGAACGTGATGGGGTGGTCCGATGATCGAGGCGAAGGCAGATGTGGCCGGAATCGAAGGTGAACGGCGACGGCGAGATTTGGGCGTAATGCAAAATTAAAGAAAAGGAAAGGGAACTAAGGCTACCTGGGTGGACGAATCGACTGGTCTTGAGCTGTGGAAGCTCTGGGTTGTCGCCTCGCGGTCGTCGAGGCCCGAGGCTCGAGCTTCATCTTCAGGCGGAGCACGGCGGCGCTAGGACGCCGGATATGAGGTCCGGGCACCTTCTCCTCTCTGCAACACGACCAACGTCGAGCTGTCACCTCGAGGATGGCAATGGAGGTCACTGGATGGTGAGGTGGGGAGCCAAAGATGCGGAAATGGGAGGCGGAGCTCGGAACTTATATTGCCAGGGGTCCGGCTAGAATCGATCGGGTAGGACTGCTCAGAGCGCGGACCCCGAGGCGGGCACCCCAGCGAGGGTATCGGATCTGGCAGGAACAAATAGGACCCTAGGTTTGGGTGAGAGGCGATCGGGTTGTGACGCAAAAATTGTGAGAAATCGGGTCGGGCGTCACAACCCATGGGAAGTGGTCCACAGGGGGGAGTTGATCGGGCGGTCAACATCCCCGTGGACCAATCAGGGAAGGCCATCTGGAAATGATTTAAATATTCATTTAAAAATAGTAAATGGCCGAATTATCAAAAACTTAAAACATGAAAAATATTTGTTTTATTTTTTCTATTTTTAGTGATTTTTAATTAATTTTTCAAAATAAAAATAGAGTATTTACATAATAGGGTTATATATAGGTATATATACAATATAGGGTTTTGATTTTTTTTATTTTTAATTTGTTATTTTTATATATTTTTATCCCCATTTTATATTTTTTTATTTATAGTATAAAATTAGGAATAAAAAGATATTTTTATTTTATATTTATTATTTATATACAAAGGTGAAATAAATACATATGTACAAATATATACATGGTATATATACAAGGGTATTTTTTGGGGTTTTTAATTTTTGTTCTTTTTATTTGGTTTTTGTTTTTATTGTTTTTATTTTATTTATTTACATCATAAAAGATAGAGTATATACAAATTTTTAGGAATTTTAATTTATTTATTTATAGGGTGAAATAAATATAGGTGAGGGGACTATATACATGGAGAATATGTACAAGAATTATTTTTCTTTTTAATTAATTTTTTTCTATTTTTGTTTTGATTTTTGTATTTACAAATATATACAATATATACAAGCCACTTTTATTCTATTTTTGGAGGAAAATACTTTTATTATATTTACAAATATATTTACACACATGAGCCCCTATCTCTCCCTACTTTGGCTTTTATGCGGTCAGGCCCATGCTGAGCCCTCCCTTGGGATTAGGTTGCTCAATATTTATTCTAAATATTTCCTCTTTTTCTTTTTAATCTTTATTCTTTTATTTTTGCACAAAAACATGCTAATTATTACTTTTTACACCATGCATGCTTTTGGTAATTATTTGTATTTACAAACATATACATGCATTTGCTATGGTTTTTGTAGCTAAAATATAAGAATAAAGAGTGATGAATGAGTATTCATCAGTAAGCCATCAAAGTCATCAAAGCCGCCTAAGAACTGACAATCAAGACCACTCTAAACATGAAAAATGTCATGGGCATATGTGCAATATATGTTAATATTATGTGCATATATGCAACTATGTTATTGTTATGGACATATGTGTAAGTTTTGTTAATGTTGAGTGCATGTGCGCAATTTTGGTAATGATATGAGTATATGTGCAATTTATGATAAGGCTAAGGGCACATGTGCAATTTTGCTAATGATATGAGCATACATGTAAAATAAGTTAATGTTAAGGGCATATATGTAATTTAAATAATGTTAATGTTATATGTACAATTTTTGTTAATATTATGGGCATACATGTAAATATGGTAAAACTTACAGGTATATGCGCAAATATATTATTCGATCCATGGTTATGAAAGGAATTTAGTTATATGCATCAAATAAGTTGATTTATGATTTTTATGATAATGACTTTTGTGACTTGATTTCTACGCTAGCCGGCTTGACCCCAACTCGACACATACTGAGCGTTAGGCTTATAACATGTATTATTACTCTTTTTCAGGAGAACATGAAGATTAAGTTAGTTACGCTTCAAGGGAGACTTCACCGTCATCAAAAAGTAGAATCGGTACATATCTACTGCTGGTTCGAATTTGGAAGGATGTCATTATGCCCACTGAAATAAGGAGATTCTAGATGTGATTCATCTAGTTTATTTAAGGAACTCTTGGACTCATGTTATTATTAATAATATAGAAAGGAAGTTTTTTTGGTCCATTATTTACTTCTCTTATGTTATGATTAATGTTATGAGTAACGATCCCGAAATGTCCGCTGAGTTATCGCTTCCGCATCATTCTCAGACGATCGGGTTCGTTACAGAAACTACAACAAAATTGAGCTATAGTGACAGTTTTGAAAAAATTCGTCACTAAATTAGCCGTCGCTAAATATATAATGACGATATTATTCATTGCGAAATGAGTTTTTGTACTCAAAATTAGCAACGAATAACATATCTATCATTATATCATTACCAACGGTCCATATAACGACGCTTATCCGTTGCTATTTTCCAAAATAACAACTAATCGTCGCTATTTTTTAGTTCAAAATTTAGCGACGATTAATTAGAAGTTTGAAAAATAGCTACGAATAAGTGTTGCTATGTGGACCGTTGCTAATTATATAACGACATATATGATATTCGTCGTTAATTTTGAGTACGAAAAATCATTTCACAAGGAATAATATCGTCATTATATATTTAACAACAGCTAATTTAGTGACGGATTTTTTCAAAACCGTCACTATAGCTCATTTTTTTTGTAGTGTGAGTTTTATACACAGCATGCAATTTATACATTGAGACATCACATGTACTGTATGAGTAAATAAGCTAAACACTTAAACTATTGTTACAATAATAATCTTGTTGCACGTACGTAGATGTGAAGATATGATACATAGTTATATTTGCATATGCAATTTGTGTCGAATTCCTTAAAGTTGCATTGTTATTTTAATTTGAGAGATCTCGTGTATTGCAGGGGCAAATAAGCTAAACACCTAACCTGTAACAACAATAATAATACAGAGGTACACAGGGAACAATAAATATAATACCGAGTTTTATATATGCATGCAATTTGTACATTGAGATACATCCTGCACTGAACGGGTAAATAAGCTAAACACTTAAACTATTATTATTATAATAATAATCTTGTTGTAGATACCTAATACTAAAATAATACAGAGTTATATATGCGCATGCTATAGATCTGCATGTATATGCATGAAGTTTAATTATAATAAACAAATATGTTAATGGGATTATAAGATGAAGAACATGATGAATACAACACTGTATGTAATGTTTGGCGGATGGAAAAAGGGAAGCAGAATGTTTAGCATCCATATCAACGGAAGATAAAGAAGTTGAAAAGCATTAAACCTTGGAAATGCCTGCCGATAGGAGGAGCAAAGGGAAGACGGTAACGACTGATTGCGGAGCGGGCCTAAAGGAGGCCACTATCTGCGCAGAGAAGAATGTGACCCAGACGAACGTAGAAACTAAAAAGCTACAACAACCATACATAACCGGGTAAATATGTAGCTCGAGCATACCTTGCAGGTGGCAATTTGGGTGCAAATTGAAGAGGATGATGCATGAGAAAGGCAAGCAAGAAAGTTGAATGCATTGCGGAGACGGCATGCGACAACTGTGATGCAAACTGAAGAGGATGATGCGTGAAATAGGAAGGGGAGAAACACAAATGAAGTGTAGGGATGGTAATCCACTATATTACGTGCATGCAAAGGGTGATAACGGAGGGCACACTTCAGAAGGAAGGCATGTGAAGCAGCTGCATGAGGCAATATCGGGGTTCCCTCTACGACACATGGATTTGGCATCGAAATTAGCTGGCGAAGGAGACGCTTTAGCAGAGGGTTTAGCTGGCAGGAGACTGTAATTCGAGGACACATGCACCATTTCCGTAATTGCACAAGACTTTTATGGAGTTGGGAGGGCAAAAGAAATCAACCTAAATTTGAGAGGGGCAAAGAAATAACTTGACTGGCTTTAAGAGATGTTAAAGGATATATATATAGGATATTTATCCAATGCGCACAGGGCCCATTTGAGTTTCCATGAGCCCATCTTTTTGACCGTCCGATCTTAACTTTCAATCGGATCTTAACTTTCAATCCCACGTTTTTAGCATCGATTAATTTTATAAATTAATGATTTCCATATTTAGTAATAGTATCGTTTTGATAACATATTGTATGGCAACCTCATTTGAACGATCTGTCATATATTCTGGAGCTCTGCGATCGATCGATCTCACGGAAAAAAATTTGTTGTTGATTCTTTCGGCGATAGCAGTATTCGAATAAAAGGTATTGAGAATAGTTAATATTTATGTTCAAGTTTTAATTTCGTTGCTAACATACCGAGGTTTCGATTTCAGTTTTTAACGTGATGGATTATTTACGATTGTATTTGAATCATGATATCTCAGAAGCAATGGTAAACAATGATTCTTTATTGGATTTGGATCGTCAGAATATCATATGAGAAGGATCAACGATGGATGATTTGCAATTGGATTTGTAACATGAAAACTCTTCTTCAGAAGGATCATGTTCAAATTTATTACTTTTGAATCCTTAAAAATTACTTATATCGCATTATGTTACTGAGTCAAATTATTAAAAAAATTATGTTAAGTTACTTAATGCATTCGTCAAAGTTACTGACAATATGGCATGAATTACTTTTCTATATATTATTCTTACTGGTTCATTTTTATTCGCTAGTTACTTATGTATCTTAAGAAAATACTGTGTATTACTTGTTAGTTTGTCATTCTTACTAAATCTTTTATACTGAATTACTAATGTATTTACTTAGTTTACTTATAAGATATTTTATGTTACTATCGTTAACACAATTGTTACTTTTCATGCCTTACTTTGAAAATATACTGAGTTACTAATGTTATTACATTGTTTACTGAGATGATATTTTAATTTTACTATTGCCTACATAATTGTAACTGCTCGCTCTTTAGTTCTTACAACTTCAACTACTGGTTTACTAACTCATTTTTATTTCAGGTATGTCAGATGCTGGAATACTTCTAATGTTTTACTACTCACAACATCATTCGTGGATAAAAAAATAAAAAATGAAACATTGGATCGTGAGAGCATCATATCAGAAGAAACAACGATGAATGACCTGCAATTGGATTTGAATCATGAGACATATGTATATTTTTACTGAGACAAATGTGAAAGTTACTGACACAAACCTGAAAGTTACTGAGACAAACGTGAAAGTTACTTGCATACATGTATTTTCATTTATACCAAGTTACTTATGCCATTTGCCCATGTTACATGCATTTTGTTAAGTGTTACTTGTTCTCCTATCATTCTTACTGAATCAATTATATTCAGAATGTTGTCTTCAAATCAGATTCAGTCAAAATGATATAAAGTTAAGTAACAACAAACAAACAAATGGAATCAATAATATATATACAATAGTCCAGTAGATGCTTATTACGAGATTAGTAATACCCAAACAACGATCAGTAATTTACGTTCATTTTATTATATGGTTTAAAATTCAGTAAAATATATACACTGGACAAGTAAGTAGTTGTTATGAAATTAGTAAAATCATAATAAATGATCAGTAATTTTCATATGCATTATAATTGACTAAAAAGATTATACATGTAAATAAGAGGTGTGTTAGTAACACTCAAAGGATTTAGTAAATATAACATTAGTAACAATCAAAATGAGTTCAGTAAAATAAACATTTGTAATCAGTAATCGTTGTATGGACATTAGTAGTTTTCCTACTTAATTACTGATCTGACAACAATAATTACTTGAGAACTGAATATGTATTACTTGAGTAACATGAATCAATTACTGATCTCTGTACAATGTAATGTTACAGATATAAAATACTGACAAATGTTTCAGTATTACTGATCTCGTAACACATAATTACTTGAGTACAATATATACATTACTAATCAAATATACAATGACTATTTCGGTACGAAATTAATAATTTGAATTTATCTTTCCAAAACAGTCTTCCTTTTTTTAAGGACTCGGTATAATTGTAAATATAAATGCTCAAACATATTAATATCCTTCCAAAACCGTGCTCCTTCGAAATAGGCAACCATTCAAATAGAAATACACATGGCGCGCCCACGTCTGATGCTCACCAAAACTCAAATGGGCACATGGCTCACTGGATAAGCCCCCCTCCACCTCTCTCTCTCTATATATATAGTGGCGATCCTGTGAGATGGGGATTCTGTCAGATGGTGAGATGGGTAATCTCAATCACCCATTTTACTATCATTCACGGCATGAAACCTGGGGGATTTAGATCACTATATACCATCATGGTGCTATTCCAAAATCGACTTAATTCAAGACTTCTATCCCCTTCATCAAGACTGTCACATTTTAACGGTCTCAGAATTGCTGAAATCGATCCCTTCAGATGGACATGTTAGGGGTGTTTTTTACACGAAATTTGAAACACGTGTTTCGCTCATTATTCTATCTAAATCCCCCCAGGTTTCATGTCGTGAACGATGGTAAAATGGGTGGTTGAGATTACCCATCTCACCATCTCATAGAATCCCCATCTCACAAGATCGCCACTCTCTCTCTCTCTCTCTCTCTCTCTCTATATATATATATATAGAGGCGATCCTGTGAGAACCAAAATTGGTGAGAGCATGAGAGGAGTGATTCTGGACCACAAGATTCTGTGTTATCTCTACTGGTCTTATCTCTCCGGGTTGAATCTTGTGGTCCAGAATCACTCCTCTCATGCTCTCACCAATTTTGGCTCTCACAGGATCGCCTCTCTCTCTCTCTCTATATATATATATATAGTTAAGAGAATCGCGTATCAACTACATACTTTCAGAGCACACATGCAACTTAAAAGATGCTTAAGGTTTAATTCCGAAGCCAAGGACCAGCCACACATGCAACTTAAAAGATGCTTAGGGCCTGTTTGGTTGCAGGGTTAGGTTGACCCAACCCGAGCTACCCCTCCTTTCAAACACCCCAATCTTCTTCACAGTTTACTATTCACATGGATACCCCTGCCCAACCCAACCCTGCCCATCCTGCAACCAAACAGACCCTTACGGTCATGGCCTGGTCCGGTCATGTTCCTTTTACGGTTCTCGAACCCGTTCCAATTCTCCCTTTCGACTCGAATGTTGCCCGGCACCTCCTGAGTCGAGCCCTCCCCCAACACACGTCCAACGGCCTTTTGCCGCCTTAAACCCTAAAACCCTTACCCCCCGCGAACTTGCCAATTCCTCCTCTGAACTCCCTTCCTCTGCCTCCTCATCTATATAATATATATACCGCCACAAGCCCACCCCTTCGTCCTCCTCTAGCTCTCCAGGATCTCTGCAGCACCATGTCTCTCGACGGGAGCTTCACCTGCGAATCCGCTTTCCGCCGCCTCCTATCTCGATCCCCCGCTCTCCAATCCAATCTCGAACTCCTTGCACTCTCCAACAAGGTATGATCGATTCGATCCCCGGTTACCTGTGTCAATTCCGTTGCCTCGATCAATCTGACGCGACAGGATTTTGCCCCCAGGGCGAGGAATTGTCGGCGGAGGATGTCGTGGGCGTTGTGGCAGAACTGCTTCTTCACCGCAGTCATACGGTAGCGGTGGCGGGATGCTTCCGCCCTCTCATTCAGAGGATTGTGGACAAGGCAGTGGACTTGCTACGACTCGTGCCAGGTTTGGGAACGGACATCAACAAGGATGAAGGGGTGGAGGTTGGGGAAGGGGATGTGCATGTTGTGGACTTTTACGTTGGGAGAGGGAAGGGATTGAGGCTGCACGAGGCTGCCTGTTTGGCTTTCTGTCGGGCACTCGATTTGGCTTCCTTTTTGCTGGGGTAAGTTGCTTCTTTTTGGTATCATCTTTTGACCTCCCGTTTGATAGCTGCAATTTCGAAAAGCAGTTGTTTGGGCCTTAAATTAGCGCAAGATATGATATTATCTTCCAATTTCATCGTCAGTCTGCAGTTCGGTTTATCCACAATGACAAGACTGTTTGCTTTATAAGTAAAAAATGCTGGAAGTCATGTACTGACTTCACAGTGAGTTATAGCAGATGATATTTTTGATTTAAGGATGCGAGGAAACACTTGCTAGCATGGAAACTTTTAATGCACGAGAACATGCCAATACGATAATGTTTGTAACGGATCCAATCAATAAATGCACAAGCAGGGTAGCGATGAAGAAAAAGCAGAAATATACACAATCACATAGGATAATTTTTATAGTTCGCCAATGTTGCAGAAGACGGTGTTCGGTATTCAGTCGGAGGGGTCACTGAATAGAGAATAATCGGTATTCCGGCGACTATGCGGAATTATTCGGTTTTGTATTTTTTAATATAAAAATTATTTATAATACATATATTCCTATATTTTTATACGTATATGGTCATTAGTTAACATGTATCCAAGATAAAAGTACCAATCAATATATATATATATATAATTTGACACTTGTGGCGATACCGGGTAAAATGTGATCCATAAAAATTGAAAATTGAAAATAAAAAAAATAAAAATATCAAAAGTCAAACTCTAATCGACTGAATAGTCGGGCCAGTCGGCCGAATAGTCGGTCTACTATTGACCGACTGGAGGTCTGTTCAGTCGGGGACCCCTCGCACCGCATAGTCGGACCAACTATTCAGGATAGTCGACCGACTATTGCAATACTGTAGTTCGACAATGTACATATTCTACTTGTTCACACCAAACTCTCTCTTTGTATTCTCATGAGTAACTTCGAATTACAATATACGACTGCCCTAAGAGCTTATTTATATTGCAACTCTAGGGTTACTGCTATTGGGAGACATATGTGGAATGGTCAAAATACCCCTGATTTGGCGGTGGTTGACCCTATGGTGGTTAATGTGGTGGTTGATGCGGTTTTCTTTCATATATCTCGAACCATTCACCTTGGCAATACATGGAGTTTAAATTGACTTTGTATTATTTTAAACTTTGCAATATTTTACAACATTTTACAAATCTTGTGATCCCGATCTTGTTAATTCTTTGTTGCATATCCTCTTCATCAATGTCAAGAATTTTGAATGGTTGTAAATAAATGTGCTGCCCATGTTTAAATATCCTCTTCGGATAATAACGATCATTTAGAGGAAGTGAGTGAACTCACACAACCCAGGAGTATAATCGGAACAAGAGAGCTAGAACATGCTTCACATGGATGGAATATTATCATTTATATGAATTCTAGTAATCATGTTACATTGTAGATGATGACATAGTAGATTGTACATATCCCACATCCTTTGACAAAGCTTTTCGAATAAGTCGAAATCATAAACATCCACTAGTATGCATGAGTTGGACTCAGTTGTGCGAACTGGTGTATGGGAGCTATGTGATTTCCAAAAAGTAAGCAATCCATAGGATATAAGTGGGTACTTAATGAAAAGTACCAAGTTGATGGCACTGTTGATAGATAGAAATCATGATTAATTGCTCAGAGTTATACTTAGCAAGCTAGAATATACTTCCAGAAATCTTACTCTTCGATTGCTAAGTTTGCATATGTGAATGATCTTAGCTATAATCACATGTATGTATTCGGAATTATTCCAAATAGACATAAAGACAATCTTCCTGAATAGAGAATCAAAGGGGAGATATGTATGCCACAATTTGATGGAATCTACTTAGAAGGTCCAGAAAAAATGGATTATAATAAATTAAGAAAGTCATTATACGGCTTAAAACGGTCGTTACGACAAGGATATCTCAAATTTCATGACAAATTGTCCAATTTAGCTTTATTGCAAATAATTCGGATGATTGTTATATGTCATGAGGTGGGAGCAAGTTTGCAATAATGTCATTGTATGTGGATGGCATTCTATTTGCATGTAATGATATATCAATGTCCAATGAAATAAAAGAAAAAATGAGCGATGAATTCGAGATCGAGGACATGGGCGAAGCATCCTATGTTATAGTAATTCAAATTACAAGGGATAAAGATTCAAGGACATCGAGTCTTAGTTAAGAGAATTATTTGTGTACTATATTAAAGAGATTTAGAATGCAAATAACACTCTAGTTGTTACACTACTTGTGATTGGAAAGAGACTTGGTAAGAGCCAATGTCCTGTAAAGCGGCAAAAATCTTTAGAAGTTACATGCGTACAAGCGGTCAGAAGTCTTGTGTATGCAATGATGTGCATCCGACTTGACATGGCTTATCCAATATCCTGGACAACACATTGGGAAGTTGTATAAAAGATTTTTCGATATCTGAAAGAAGCTGTACATTTGAAATTTGTATATCATGGTGAATCACTTGATATAATAGGATACTTCGATATAGATTCCGGAGGGGATGGGGATGATAGGAAATCTACGTCGGATTACCTTTTCATGTTTAGTGGGTCAACCGTTTCTTAAGGTAGCAAGAAACAAGGATGTGTATCGAGATATCATGGGGTAGAATATATTACATGTAGTATGGTCACCACTCATGCGGTTTGATCAAAGGACCAATTGAAATGTATTATGATAATCAAGATGTAATAAACTTGATCAATAATGGAGCTAATGGCTATAAAGGAAAGTATATTGAAATCCAATGTCACTATATACAAGCTATAGTAGCAATACAAGAAATTACGTTAACCTACATATCTACAAGTGATATGTTCGTCGATTTTCTAGCTAAGGGAATGATGAAACTCAACGAAGGCATCTCCATGTGTATACAACACGAATAGTGAAGAGCACAGAAGTTTTAACCAGTTCGGTCAAGTGGAAGATGTTTGAACGATTTCCGCACATGATTATTTTTGGTTCTCTGTATTTGATTATTTTTGGTTCTCTGCATCGGTGTATTTTTTTAAAATTCATTTACAGCATTTTGTGCTTTTCATTCATATATTCTTTGCTATCACCAATTTAGGTTTGAGGTCCTTGTAGAATTGCTTTTTAATTTTGGTAATCTGATAATGCCAGATGATCAAATAATTGGATTAGCAAGTTTGATGGATTATTTTTCTTAATATTTTACATTATTATCTTGGTGGCGTGATGATGTTAATCTTCCCACAAATTTGTTTCTAAAAGTTTTAGAGCTAGTATGCCCATATATTAAATTACATGCATATTTGTGATTCTTTTCAGGTCAATACTAAATTATTTCAAGTTCGCTCCTCCTCCGTTTCATCGCATCTCGACAACGGCTTCTGGCAGTCATTTATCTATGGTACTCTTTATTCAGACTTCATACATTTAAAGAGTCCGAAATTTTCATTGATTTTATTCAGAATTAAGGCTATAAACCAAATTTTGCTGTGATAATATTATAGCAAAGTTACCAGTTATCCTAAATCAGATTTTCCAGTTGTTCCTTGCATCGTGTTCATATTATCTGCCTCATGTTTCAGGAGCCTTCAATCTTTGTTGGCATAGTTCGTCTCTCTTTTCGCTATATAATGATGAATCCGGAGGTTTTCTCTGAACTTTGGAAATGGTCTTGTGTGCTGGACCTTCTTGAAACATCCCAGAGTACTGCACTTTCAAAAGAGGATATGCTTGACATAACATGGTGCTGTATCCAGATTTTATCAGTGGTATTTAGGATGAGTGACAGGGCAACTTGTAGGTTTGGTTTACGTGCAAGTGAAGCTCTCACATGTTTTGTTCGGTCAGTAAATTTTTCTAAAATTTATGGGAAGAGTTATTTCAGTTCTGCTTTGCATTGATTTTGTTCCATATTTGCAGCTGGAAGGAGTTCTGTCTAGATACAGCTGTGGAGAAAGCGAGTTGGTACTTTGAAACTCCTGAAAGAGAGAATCAAGTGTATTCAGACGGTCAATTAAGTTTATTTGAGAAGTCCTTGGACATACGCTCATTCCTCATCCCTCAACAAGTTAATGAAATTTCGGAACAAAGAACTTGGCGACTGAAGTCATGGTATTATTGTTGAAAATTTTGCAGCGATTTGGTTGTTTGTTTTATAGAAGCTAGAAGTGACCTTGCAACTTATCTAAACAAGTTTTGAGGCTTTGCTGTATTCTTTTTTAAAAAAACTCATCTGGTTTATTTTCTTCAGTGGAGATCTTTCAGGTGAAAGCATGTTTGTCTTAACTGCCACACTTCAGAAGAGTTACGAGATGGCTTTGTTGGCAATAAGTCAAAAATGGCCTGTTCTTCTTCATGGCCCTGCTGGCAGTGGAAAAACTGCCTTGATTAAAGCATTGTCAGCTGCTGATGGTCGTGAAGGTATTGACATTTTCTTGAACCTTTTCTTATAACAGAATTCTTACAGTTTAATAGATAGATTTTGATGGCTATATTTCCTTTATTTTATATTATTCTATCACTTGTACCGGTGCTGCCGAATTTAGTAAAATAGTATTATTGTGACTCATGTGAATGAGTAATAAGCTCACGATCGGGAAGGGTTGTGATTGCTCGGGACCTCTCCTCATTGTCGAGATTCTAGAAACTCTAAGGCACCAATGGCTTATTATTTTAAAAACAAAAAGGAAATGGTAGATCATTTTGCAGTAACTATATAGATCATTTTGCAGTATCTATATCGGTTTCACATTACTTCTTTTTCGCTCTCTCTTCTTCAACATCAACCTTTCTGTCTCGACAACATCACTTCTCTTTTGATGGTGTTGATCCTCTTACTAATGATCGACGATTCAACAAACATCATCTCACTTAATGTTCTGTATAGATCCTAGTGTTCCATTATGGCATTCTGATATGTATGAGTAAAGGATAATTTATTTCATGTATATGTTTGCCACTTTGGTTGCGTAATGGTCATTTCTTAATCAGAAAAGCTTACAAGATGCTTCTATCTAAGGTACTGGACCCAAGGATATGTGGTCCTAATTGCAATAGGATTCAGGGCTAGAAGGTAATCATGCATGTCTGATTTTTTCTGACTTTTGAGATAGAATTGAGTTTTGAGTGGCACATGAAGAGATCGATTGATTTTGAGAGCGGACAACTTGTTAGCATTGCTCGATAGAAATGGATGATGCTAACCATATGTTTTTCACTTGTGATGGCTCCATGGGGGCTTGCGATGTGGCTTATATTAATGAGGATGATTTCAACAGTTTATCGATTTTTTGTGCAATTAAATAGAATTCTCCTAACAACCTCCTTTTTTCACGGTCTACAAGACTGCAAACATTCCAATAATTGAACTTCATAAGATAACTATTGTGTTCCTCGTGGTGGTGCACACCATACCCGCATCCTTCACAATGTTAAGATTGGACTCAAAGGCTTCAAGTTCCTCGACAGGGTGTCCAGGACGATGCTGTGATAGTGCTGGGTCTTTTGGAGTTGTTTGCCCCCTCCATTAGGGGCGGTGGAGCACCACTGGCACAAGGTCCCAAGGATGAAGAACCTGCTATTGCCACGAGAGAGGAGGTATCCGTCAACCCGCGTTTGTAAACCCTCAGCCCCCTTTGACACCTTTTTTCTTGATGAATAACTCTTAGGTTTTGTCCTTGATCTCTCTTCCTTTTCCGCGTCGTTGGACAAGTCAGCTACTTATTCGTTACCTTTCCCTTTAGATTGGCAGTCCCCCCTGCACTAGCTGAGAGATATTTATGTGGACGTGTCCCTTGATTAATGCCATCTTCCGGAGATGAGCTGCACACAACCACTTTCGAGGTGGGCTCCCCTCTGTGCTTCAGCTCTCTAGCACAATCAGTCGAATCACAAATGAACGACGAAGTGTCGAGAGACTGGTTCCCCTTCGTGTTATGCTCCTCGAGCACAGCCTTGAGTCCTTTCGGACTCCCTCCCCCAAAGGGCCAATAATTGCGTCAAAGTTGGGCCTCAGATCCCCTCCATGCAAATAACTGGCTCCATTTGACTTAGAGGCCCATTCATCGAGCCCCCTTCTAATCAGGTTTTTGAATCTTTAGTCGAATAAGAAAAGCACAGAGAGGAATGGGGGTTCATTTCTGTTGCCTGATTTGAAGTTTGCGCCGTCTTTAATAAAAGGTCCATCGCTTCAAAAACCTTAGTAGGACTCAAATGGAAGGCTAAGCTATGCGTGCCCTCACCATGTGAAAGACCATGAAACGACCCCTTAGAAATCACGTGATTCGAAATCACCTTATTTCGAGGAATCTCCTCCACCCTTTTTGCATCTAGCCATAACATTTTACTTCTCGCCGTGTTCTTCGCCCACGAGCTTCTATCAAAGCCATCTCCTAGTTGTGAAGGTGAAGGAGGTTGGAGCTTTGTCACTTGAAGTGTGAACCTCGCCTACCCCACCAATAAAGAAGGTTCCCAAAGCACGGAAAGGTCCTTCTTCCCGAAAAGAGTTACAATGACAACTCACACATCCGGCGCTGATGAGAGCATGTCAGAGAGTATCTCATGGTCCAAACCCAAGTCTCTAAGGGTCACTCTTAATAGCCCACATTTCTAAATAGCAGATGAACACCTTCCACACGAGACACCCTCTTCTTGGTTGCAAATTCAACATCCATGAAGCACAAGGAACTCCATCGAACGCAACCCTCCTGTACACTATTCTAGAGAAGTTTTTGTATTTCTTCTCGAGTCAAACCTTGTGCATACAACACATCATCTTCTAGTGTGGTTACATCGCCCCTGAAAGAGTGGCCTAGCATGCTGTTGATCTAAAATGACAAAGAACAACTTCGGTTTGGCTTGCGAGACCAGATCTACAAGAATGACAAATCCCTTCGAAGGGCGAGGAGTCCCTTTCACAACGTCAGAGAAGATTCAGTTGCCGACCAACGCTTTCGAAACAGGTCTTGACTGCGCAGGTTGAAGGCACACCATCTTCTCTACTCCTCTCTTGCTTGGGACTGAATAAACAATACGAGAATGACCAACACTAATACACTTGAAGCAACGTGGTGTGCCAAGCAGAACTTTGCTAAATGGCCGTGTGGGCCATAGGGATAGCATTGCGGGCCCACGTGAACTCACTTCCTGAGTAACCATCGTCCACCCTTCCTCCGAACCCCTCTCCCTTTCCTTGGTGGCCCTTGCTAACCCTCTCACCCTTCGGCTTCTTCCTTTCACTCCTCCCTCAACAGCTCTCATTGCTCCTCCCAAAATCCTACTGTGAGGTTGCAAAAAATTGGTGTGTACCTACTCAAAGCCCCATAAATTCAGTACTAGCTTGCAAATGCAAAGTTGCAAACCATCACCAATCCCCAAGTTTGGCCATCCTTTTCTCTAAGGGAGACTTCTCCAAGATCCAATTTCCACATGCACTCATGTTAGCCCCACATCGTGTATGAGTGGGACTTGGTTATACTGGTGGGACTATACAAGAAGCCCCACACCCATTGTATTAATTGAGAGAGTATCATAATAGAATATCAAAACCGTGAGGTATTTTCCCATGGTTTCATCCCCCTCTTTAGGGAGTAGGGTTCTACGTAAAAACCATGCGTTCTTCATTGTTCTTATTTGTTTATCTCTAATTGTTACGTTAGAGTTGAGCATCTTTGCTTCGTACAGCAGTGGGCTCTTTTGTGCTGATTCATCCTGCAGGAAAGGGGAGGATAAGAGTGTGAATAAAATGAGTAAAGATTTTTCAATGATCAAATATCTATCCTTATTTTCAAAACCTATTTCTTTTGAGGAAATATATAGTATGACATCTGTGTCTGCATTGGACATTTTCTTTTTGCAGTTCTATTTATACACATGGATGAACAGATGGATGTCAAAACATTGGTCGGAAGCTACATCAGCTCTGAGCATCCTGGTGAATTCAGATGGCAACCTGGATCTCTCACACAGGTTTGTATGCTGTTTTACATAATTTTCATAAGGACTTCTCTCCTAAAGTAGCTACTGTTTTTCTGTCTTCTGTGCCAAAATAGGCTGTACTGAAGGGATTTTGGATAGTATTTGAGGACATTGACAAAGCACCCACCGAAGTTCAGTCAATATTACTGCCTTTGTTGGAAGGTTCAAATTCTTTTCCGACTGGTCGTGGTGAGGTCAGAAAATTTTGATTGTTGTGTAAATTTAGTACAAGTACTTTTACTGTATAGCATAATGATTAGTTTGTGAATGAATCAGCATTGTTTTAATAATATTATTAATAAGCAGCTTTTTGAAGAGCTAAGTTAAAGGAGGCTCTACTGTTTTGACTTTGCTTAGAAAGGCGTGCATAATCTGGACAATTGGTGCTAGCTTGAGTTGTAGCATTAACAAATATGGAGATTGATGTGGCTGATACGGACTGGTTTTTTTATTAGGAGTATTGGAGGTAGATGGGGGATGCAATGAGGATAAGGAGAAGCAACCATGCTGATTGAGCGAGAGTTGTATATGAATCTTCATTGGCATTTGGGTTTGACCAACAAAATTCATCTTCTTTTAGGGATCTCCTCCAAATTATCAAGAAGAATCTTGAGTGAAGACACAAAGAAGTTTTATTTTGTAACACACAACTTTTTCACCTCCAGCTTGAGGGAAGTGATAGAGTTATGTATTAAGTTGGATGGATAATAGGGTCTCTTCAAATTATTACTCTCTTATTTAGTTCCAAGTTGCTTACATTAGGATTTTTGTGTGTGTTGGTGGGTATATATAGATCCACACACCCTTTGTAGTCTTGAGAAGAATATTACGAAGCCTGATCCCATTGTATTTCGTTTCTCATGGAGTAAATTGACTTTTTTGACCGTCTTAAAGCACATAATCTGGGGGTTCATGTTCCTGATACGCCACTTATTTTTTTATGAACCCATAAATCACTACTTGGATCTTCACTTGATGGAATTCTTTGAGGTAAATTTTTAGCACGTGGATCTTTTTGTCCATAGCTTGCATGTAGTGCATTAATTTATATATATTCCACGCCTGTACATCTTAAAATATGATGATTACTACATGACATAGGTGGGGTTTTTGTCGATTACATATAATTGTTATTGATGTGGAGAAGGCTTATGATAAAGTTGCTGGAGGAGATCTCTAGATGTTCTAGAGAAAAGTATGATGTCGTTGTATATTTATTTGATAAGAGATATGTAAGACCAAGCAATTGTTGTCAGCTTGTTTGACGATTCCAACTGGGCTGACATATTATTTTGATATCAGCATTTGCATCCGCCAACAATTAGCACAAAGTCCTGACCTTTTTAGATTTGTTATGGACATTTTTTCAAAGTATATACATGGGTGGGAGACACCCTTGGACGTGATATAAATTTGACATTACTTTACTAAATGAGATAAGAGATGGAGTCAAAGGAAAAACCTTAGATTTGAAATGAATATTTGTAGTTTAAGAGGTTTCATCTAAGTAGTACCTATATGGAAGCCAAGTTGAATGACAAGGAAGTTAGATATGTGATAGCAGTAAAGCTTGAACCACATTTCAATAGAAATAAGTATGCTTAAAAATACTTAGGTATGATCATTCAACGGGATGGAGGGATTCATGGTCATTGGTGACTGAGAGGCATTGGATGTTGAAATCATGGAGGTATATTATTTATAGAACTAAGGCATGGTGATTGGTGCCGAGAGTAGCTGTGGATGTTCTCTGTGAAAGGATTGGAGTTCAAAGAGGAATGCGATAAAACTGCAATGAAGCCTACTGCTCTTGATGGCACCTAGTATCGGGCAGTGAACTATAAACATGTGCTGAGAATTTTGTTAGCTAGAATGAAGATGTCTTGGTGGACGTTGATGATACAAGCAATGATCTGATTTACATTGATGATGCTGGGCAAAAGGCTTGTGCGGCAAAATTGAATATAAAATGAGAGAAACTCATTTAAGGTGGTTTGAACATGTGCAAAATTTAGTGTTGCCGTTCGAAGGTGTTAGAAGTTTGCAGATGAATCTTATACAAGAAAAATGGTGGAGGCGACTACTTAGAATGATTTTTTAAGATTTGGGCACGGACTTGGTGGTGGTGGTTATTGTTGGAATGGAAACACAAATATGATATCAAGTGCAAGAAACGTGTGTGGTGATGTTCTCTTCGGCCTGTATTTTTCCTACCTCATTTTTCTTATTTCTACGAACAGATACTATTATTTTTCATTATAATAGGATCGAACATGATTTTTATTCATAGGAAAAATTGTGTCCAATGAGATCAAATCTGGCCTTGTATGTGTGGTCCTTGAGAATGGTCAGGATCACGAAAAATTAATTGTAATAGTACTATTCATTTTCTACTTTATAATCTATATGTTTAGTTTTTAACTTCATATGTAAATTCAGGCTGTTGCGGT
Organism: Ottelia alismoides; assembly: GCA_037367405.1. Classification (NCBI taxonomy): domain Eukaryota; kingdom Viridiplantae; phylum Streptophyta; class Magnoliopsida; order Alismatales; family Hydrocharitaceae; genus Ottelia; species Ottelia alismoides. Next base: position 654,194 of record JAZKJV010003246.1, on the reverse strand, counting down.
TGCAGATGGTTTTCGACTTTTCTCGACCATATCACGTTCAAAAAGTGACCTTCATCAGGGTAAAGAAGGTTGGATTCTTTATTCTTTTTTGATTTTTGATTCATTTCCTTGTTCTATCTTTTCCCTCGGTAGGCTACTCCAGTTGTTCTTGTTTCCGAATATGACAGATCCTGTTGTGTTCTTTTTTAATCAACTAAATTTTTGGTATTACTTAGCTGCTACCCCTAATCCAATTCAAGCTCCCTCTGGCGATTACTAGCTTGCATCACCTGAATGCATTGGTGTAAAAATCAACAACTGATTTTTTAAAATTTGTGCTTGACCTTAAAAATTCAATTTGTTACTAGGCGATTTTTTTGAGAATATATGTGCTATTATTTTCAGCACCAAGATTAATCTTGAACCTAGTTATTTTACTCAAGTTAGATGAATTAACAATGCACATCCATAGGGAGGTTCCTTGGTGCATTAAACACATTCGTAGAGAAGGTGCATCGGTTGATTTTGTTTGTAAATGCCATTCATCCTCTCTATGTGAGAAGGGTCCACGTGAACAAAAATCTGGGCACTGAAGGGGGATATAGAGTATGAGTTCTCAACTAATTAGAATGAAGGAAACTTTTATTGATCACAAGTACAACGGTCAGGAAATTGTAGATATGGCAAAGGTAAAGTTTGGGATTCATTGCATTACGAAGAAAGTGTGTTCAGACCTTCACCATGAAGAATGAATTACTTGAATCATTCACAGAAGTAATGCATGTGATTGAAGTACATAGGGGCTTCAGGACCTCAGATGTTCATTATAATAAGAAAATACTGTTGAAGGTAAAAATACCATGTTAGCTGGCAGCCAATGCAAGAGAGACAAATTCCTAAATAGTATTATAAAAAGGACACTATTTAGGATTTTGTCTCAAAACTGTTCAGATCATTTCACCATGGATTTAAGCAAACATTTAGATTTTGTTGGGGTGTTCCCTACTAGCGACACATTGCATCACCTGAATACAACGAGAAGTTGGCAAAGGCCACTACATCGCTGCCCGAATGTAGTTCAAAATTTGCCAGGGTTCTCGCATGAGGAATGCATGCAAGTAAATAAGATAGTTCCTCTGCATCGCCGTCTAGATGCATTACAAAATTTGCAAGGGTTCTCGCATGATGGATGCATGTGAGTAAAGAAGTTAGTCGAAAAGTGGTTGCAAATGATTTTTTTTGAAGAACGAGGGTGGAGTCCCAAGATTAGAACCCACCACAACTTTATTCCACCAAATTAGAAAACTAGTACAAATAAGTTACAAAAGAAACAAACGAGCTACATGTTTAGCCACAAATTCACCAATGCTCTAAAATGCCCCAACACCCTCTCACATGTAAAAGGACGACCTTGAAAGATTTTTTCGTTTCTTGCACACCAAATGGCCCAGAGTACGGCAAACGGACCAACCGCGTCCTCCCGAGAGTTCCCACAAGCCGCTTTCACCGAACACCAGTATGACTTGCTCTCCACCGAGCGAGTCCATGGCACAACTGCTTGCTCGCAAACCACGACTGAGGTACATCATCCAAAAAATAGATGTTCATAATCCTCCTGCTCAAATCCACATCTATCGCAAAGGACCTCTCCGTAACCCAACAACCTTGCCTAACGTGCCTTAGAAAGCAGCTGCCTGTGCCTCACCGACCACATGAAGGCCTTGATCTGTATAGGAACCTTGCTAGCCCATAATTATGTAGTCTCAAGTGGCCTCTTGCTGCGTCCCACACGACTTGCTGAAAGCCCGATATGCCTTACAAAAAAACTCTCCTCCTTTCAGGCAAAATGGTCACTACCCTCACCGGGGCCATCAAACTCTGCCAAATACCCCCAAAGAGAGCCATGAGCTCATCGCACCTCTAGTCCGACAAGGCAACAACAAAGGCTGGGCACCAAGATCCCGCCGACAAGCTCTGATGCACTGATGTGGTCCTGTACCCCGCAATAGCAAAGAAACGTGGGTACTTCTCACTGAGAGGACCCAACCCTCGCCAATCATCCTTCCAGAAGCCAAAGCCATGTCCATCGCTCATCACCGGTCTCACGAGACCACCCAACTCTGGCAACAGAAGACATCCTCCTCCAAAGCGACGACGACTGTCTGCATGCCTCTGCTCTCCACGAATCATTGACCCCATAGATGCTATGCATCACCTTGCAGACCAGATCATCAGCATTCCCCCAGAATTTAAGGGCCCATTTTGCCAGCAGGGCCTTGTTCATTTGGTTCAACCTGCGCCCCCCAGTCCTCCCTCCCTCTTCGTCAATGTGATCGTGTCCCAGTCTACTAGGTGCAGTCCTCCACCCTCCTGCCTCCCGTCCGACCAGAAGAAACGCTTCATTATCCTCTCCAGCTTCTGTCGCACCCCTACATGCATCAACCATGTGGAGAAGAAGAAAATTGGGATAACGAACATGCCATGCTTGGGGAGGCCCAGCTTCCCTTCCTTGGAGAGCGTTCTCGCCTTCCAACCCGCCACCTTACTCTCCACCCTATTAATCATGACCTTCCAGTCCGCCACCCGCAACCTGCCCGCAAACAAAGGTAGCCTCAAATACGTGGTTGGGAGAGATCCCTCCGGACAACGCAACACATGGTATCTCCTCCTGTGTGAAGCTAAACGAGATGACCTTTGACTCATCTCTGTTCAACTTCAGGCCCGAGACCTCCCCAAATAATCCATAATGCATGTCGTATGCCTCGCATGCTTTGTTTCCCCATCAATGAAAAGCACCGTGTCGTCTGCGTACTACAAGGTGAGGATGGAGGTGTCGCCTCGCATGTACTCAACATAAACCGTCTGTCGTAGCCAACCTCATCATAACCGCCAACACATCCACCTCAATCACAAAGCAGTGGTGCTAGCGGGCATCCTTGTCGCACCCTTCGCTGTGGCTGGAAAAAACCCTCCTCTGGTCTGCCATTCACAAGCACCGAATACGACACCGTTGTGATGCACTTCTTCACCCAACCAATCCATCTGTTTAGGAAACCTCTCTTTTGCAGCGAGCACCAAAGGAAATGACAATCAACATAGTCATATATCTTAGGGAAATTCACCTTCCAAACGTCCTCTTCTCTTCCAATCTAGCACCAACTTCGAGGCCAACACCCAAGAGTCCGCCATCTGTCTGTCGGGAGCAAAAGCTGTCTGCTCAGGCGAGATGATGCCCCCCAGGACCCCCACAACCGGTTCGTCAGGACCTTAGCACACGAGAAGGTAGATCGCATTGGACAATGTGATAGGCCTAAAATCCTCCACACGAATAACGGCTCCCTCCCTTTTGGGCAGCAGAAACAGTAGCACCTTGTTCAGACGCTCAAAGCCCTGGTTGCCCCTCTCGAACTCCCGCAGCACCACAATCACACCCTCCTTCACACAGTCCCAAAACTCTCTGAAGAAACACACTGAGAAACCATCGAGACTCGGTGTCCCATCCACATTCAACTGCCACAAAGCTTGTCTGGCCTCATCCTCTGTGATATGCACCACCAAGCCCTCAACCCCGTAGGTGGAGATACACCCCACACCCCGCCCATGCCATCCCCAGCCCGTTCCTCTAGATCTCCTGGAGGCTGCTACGACATGTGACCTGAGCTGCCGCCCAATGTTCGCGGCACTCGTTGTCTACACCCTGCCCACTTCAATGCTCCTAATGTAATTGCGACCCCTTCTGCCATTGGCCATGGAATGGAAGAAGCACGCATTGTTATCCCCCTCCCTCAACTACATCTATCTCGACCTCTGCCTCCACTCAACCTCCTTTTTGTCCTCCAACCACACCTGGTTCAGACAGGCGCACCTTTCCTCAACCTCATGGACAAACAACTCCCTCGTGTCCTCTACTACATCCAGTCGAGAGATGACCTCCTGCGCTGTTGCCCTCACACTCTGCCTCTTCTCACAGGTGCATCTTTTGAACTCAATTAAATGCTCCCGCAGTAAGACCAGCTTCTGAGCCAGAACCGCTGAGGTCGACCCCTCTAATTGCGTGCTCCTCCAAAACTCCACCACCATGTCGCAGAAGCCCTCCTCCAGTAGCCACAAACGCTCAAATCTGAAGAAAGACCTTGGTCTCACATCCTCCTCGGAGGACCACAAGATCGGGTTGTGATCGAAGTGAGCCTGAAGCAGAGCCCACACATCTGCCAGAGGAAACAACCCCGTTTCTTCCGGGAACACCAGGAACCGATTAGTTCGTAACCTTGACCTAGCGTTTCTCCAAGTGTAGCATTACCCACCAGCATCAAAAATCTGCAAGTTCGCCTTAGGAATGAACATCATCAACTTTGTCGAACCCGCATCTACACCTCCGCACATATGAGGCCCATCCTCTGGGTGCAACGTCATGTCGAAATCCCCCCAGTAATCCACACCTCATTCGGGTATCTCCCACGGAGTACATCCAAGTCATTAGTTAGTTCGGACATCGTTGGGCCAGTCTGTGGCCCATACACATTTGTCGCCATCAGTCGGACCCCGTCTTCCTTCTGCTGCAAAAGGACTGAGATAGAGTGCCTCTCCCTGCTCACTTCCTCCTTAAGATCAAAGCTGTCCCCGCTCAAGCCCACCGTTATGCTTCCTGAGGCCCCTGAGTCATCCAATACCCTCCATTTACTTAGGAGAGAACCTCCCAACGAGCCACATAACTCGCAAAAACCTTGATAAATCTTTGTCTCATGTAGTAAAACCATGTTCGCCATCACCTCTGCACATGTCTCGGTTCACCATTCGCTTCTCCACTCTTTCCACACCTTTGACATTCCATGAGAGGATCTTCATAAATCAGCCCGTGTAATTCTTGACGACAACACCACACTCATGCTATCCAGCATGGCTTGCTCCGCTTCCAACCCCAGCTAGCCCCCGCTACTCCCAACTGAGGGCTCACCAATGTTCTTAAAAACGGCCGAGTATACCGCATACTCGGCTGCATACTCGGAGTCGGATGCCTTGGCACGCCGCGTATGAAATAATCGGCTTCTAGGCGGTCAGACCGCATAAGCGGCTGAGTATACGGTCTAGGTGGCCGTTTATGCGGCCGTTTTTTGAATAGAATTAAAAAACCCTAGCCCCAACTCAAACTAGGAATAATTAACCTCATGCGTGATACAACCCCACCCCTTCCCAGTTCACATCCCCGACACCCGACCTCGACTTCGTGCCCTAACTCCCTAGTCCCTGCCTCCGCGATCGTGGCTGCGTATACGGTCTAGGGGACCGTTTATGCGGTCGTTTTTCGAATAGAATTTAAAAACCCCAGCCCTAACTCAAACTAGGACTAATTAACTTCACGCGTGATGCAACCATACCCCTTCCCAGTTCACATCCCCGACACCCGACCTCGACTTCGAGCCCTAACTCCCTAGTCCCTGCCTCCGCGATCCATCGCCTCCATCGCCTTCCAGCTCCTCGACGCTCCCCTCCACCGTCTGTGGCTCCACTAAGTCACCAACACCTCCAGCTCTGCACCTCCGACTCTCCGATCCTCCGCCAACGCCTCCACAACATCCGCCAACATCGCCTCCGCGCCTCTTCCCATTGCACACGAGGTCCCTGCTTGCAGCGCCTCCACGCCTCCACACCTCTTTTCATCGCACACAAGCCCCCTCGCTCCCCTTGCGGTCGCCAGGATGCGATCCTTTGCCACATCCTCCACGGCCTCCGCCTCCGCGACTGCACCAACCTTTCGTGAGTCCCCCTTGCTCCATGCGCCAGTTGCTCGTCAACGAACTCCGTCAAAACTAAACCTAGATTAAAATTTTCTAAATATTGGCATATTTGTTATAAAATCAAATGCTTGATTTTTTTATTCGTCAATTTAAAACTAAATGTCAGATTTTTTTAGTTTAACGGTTTGATTTTGTCATTTTAATTAAATGCTTGACTTTTTTATATAATCATTTTAATGTGTCATTTATAAAATGTCAGTTCTAAACAAATTAAATATCTGATTTTTAATATGTCATTTTATAAAATTTGAAGTTCTGATCACATTAAATGTCTCACTTTGTAAGTCTGTCATTTAATTTATATAAAAAAGTTTGATTTGTTTTTAATATTTGATCATGATGGCAGCAATGGCCTCTCAACGAAATTCTGAAGTTGTTGGAGATGCATCATTGAGCCGTCATGTCTCGTTGGGATCTAGTGATCCCAATTGGAAATATGCATTCCTCGCATCAAAGACTGATCCAAATACAGTCACATGTGCACTTTGTGGCAAGATTGTAAAGTGTGGTATAAATAGAATGAAGCAGCATCTATCACATGTCAAAGGATATGTAGCGTCTTGTCCAAAGGCTGACTTTGAAATAAGAAAGGAAGTTAAGGATTACTTGGACAATACACAAAAAAGAAGTGGGATAAATCGAAAGATTTGCAAGAAATGAGGGATGAAGTTGCCAACTTATTCATGGGTTCAAGTTCAACTCCATATGAGAAGAAAAAAGACAGAAAGTGTCAGGATCAACTGAAGAATGCAAAATGCATCAAAGTTCAATCAAAGATGCATTTTGTAAGGAACAACGCGCACAAGTCAATAAGTATGTAGCCAAGTTCTTCTATGACTGTCAAATTTCATTCAATGTGGTCACCCACAAGTCCTTTATTCCTATGCATGAGGCAATTGGTCAATATGGACCTGGACATTGTTGAATGATGAAGTTGAAGAGACTAAGGAGTTCATAAGCAGTCATAAGGAATCTTGGAAGAAGGGTGGTTGTTCCATTATGACAGATGCTTGGACAGATATGATGGGTAGGAGCGTCATGATTTTTTTTTGTGAATTCTAAGTCGGGCAAATGCTTTTTAAAGTATGTTGACTCATCATATGAGTCCCACACTGCAGAGTATATATCCAAGTTGGTGGATGAAACTGTTCAAGAGGTTGGAGTTGATGATGTTGTTCAGGTCGTCATTGATAATGCATCGGCCAATTTAGCTGCTGGAATGATACTTAGGACTAAGTATCCAAGGATTTTTTGGTCTTCATGTGCATCTCATTGCATAGATCTTATGCTGGAAGAATTTGGTAAAGAACCTAAGATAAAAAATGCAATTACCAAGGCAAGATCTCTCATTACATTCATCTATAGCCATGCGAGGACCTTGAGCTTGATGAGACAATTCACACAAAAGGGAGAGACCGTACGGCCATGACAAATAAGGTTTGCTACCACATTTTTCACTCTACAGAGCGTGATGGACAAAAAGGAGAAGTTGAGATTGATGTTCTCGTTTGATGAATAGAGGCAATGCAAGTGGTCAAGGACAAAGAAAGGAGAAATGTCTTCATCTATTATTTTCAGTGCTGCATTTTGGAACCAAGTGTCTATGAACTTGATGATCTTCTCTTCCTTGGTTTATGTTTTGTGCATTGTTGATGGGGATCAAAGACCATGCATGGGATTCATATATGGTTCATTATTGGATGCTAGAAAGGCAATAATATCAGTGTTCTAAGACAATGAAGCACAATACAAACCTTTTATCGACGACATTGGCTCAAAATTAAAGGGTAGGTTGGATAACCCTCTTCATCTTGCTGCTTATTTTCTTAATCCATATTACTACTATAGAGATAGTAGTGTCATTGAAAAGGGAGGCTATGTTGTGGATGGCTTCATTCAATACATGGAAATCTTTTATCCTTTTGGAAATTCAAGATGTAATCACATCAAAGGAGTTGATCTTGTACAAAAATGCACAAGGATCTTTTGGCAAGCTGTTAGCTGTGAGACAAAGATCGACACCCGACGATCACTTTAGATCGGGTATTGTAATTATTTCATATTAATTAGCATCATCAATTCAATTTTTTATAGGATATTTTATTCCTAAAATTTCTCATATGTAGATAATTGGTGGATGCTATATGGTGGAGAGTGTCCTCATCTAACGACTATGGCAATGAGGATTTTGAAGTTGACATCCTTCACTTCTGGATGTGAAAGGAATTGGAGCATTTTCTCATCGGTAATTCAAAGTCCATTGCTAATACTTGGTATATATAAATAGTGAATGTAATGATATATTGTTTCAATCGTAGATTCATACAAAGAAGAGGAATAAACTTGAAATCAAGAGGTTGAATGATTTGGTATTTGTTAAATTTAACTTAAGATTGAGAGAGCGTCAGATGACAACAAGAAAGGATCCATTAGTTTCCAAGGATCATAATAATGTAAGTGAATGGATTGCAGAAGGAGGAGAGGAAGAGGTATTTCCAGGATCATGATTAACATGGAACCTTGTAGCTGAGGCAACTGGTACTGAAGATCTTGTGCAACATAGATGAAGTCAAAGAACTGTTGATGCATCAAGGCCTGCTACATTGGAAGATGATGGACGCCGATGAGTTTGCAACCGATGAAGAGAGCGACGGGGATCATATTCCTCAAGTTGAATTTGAAGATGAACAGAAACCAGAATGAAGCTTTTGGATGCTTTATTCTTTGACATCATTTTGAATGCCCTTATTTTGAGAGCATATTTGTATTTATTGAAAACACTTGGAGGAAGGCATGTTGCCATATGCTCTTTCAATTGATGCTTTTGCTCATTTGACTCTAAATTACTTTTTATACCAATAGTTTTGTTCTTGGTACCTTAATTCCTTATTATTATACTCAAGAGATATAATATAAAGAGGATATTAACATAATATTAAATATTTAGTTATATTTTTAATAATAAAAAATACCAAACCACTTAAAATCGCATACTCCCCGCACACTCTCCTGCATATCGCATACTCTCTATGCAACGACTCCTCCGACTGAATACCACATACCACCTTCCTGAACATTGGGGCTCACTGTCTAGCACCCCCGCAACCTTCATCGCCAGGCCTCTCCTCCCAAGCGGGTCTTCCTCCCCCGAGGTCGAAACCCGCAAGCTACCCTCCCGATTCAGAGCATCGAACACTGCCATCCTCTACTTTCTTCTGCTCTTATTGGAGGAGAGCCACATATACCTCTTCCTAAATCTCCATGAAGGCACCGATCGCAGCGATAGGTCCCTCTTGGACCTCGTAGAATCTCCAGCCACCTACTCCAAAAGCGACTCCACCTTCATCGAGCTGAGAGGCACGCCCTGCGCTCCATGGGCCGCCTCCACCAAATAGTCCTCCATCGCCACCCTCTCGGAGCTAACCTCGCTCCCACCCAATCGAGTCAAAGAGGCAGGGTCCGAGCCCCCTCCAGAGGCCAGAGGTAGCACCAAACGACCAGATCCAAATTACGGAGACTGCTCCAGAGCAACGGAGATACCAAGACGGGAGCCAGGCGCCATGCTCACTCTCGTCACAGATTGTGACCCCTCCCTGCCTCCAAAACACGCGACTCCTCAGTAAGAGGTTCCCCCACACAAGAATCCGCCTTGGGATCCGCCTCATGTCCCCTCTTTTACATACCTCCCCCGCAGTGCTGCTTGGCTCTCCCTTCGCCACAAAAGGTACACACTCCTCCAGTTCCACCCGGAAGGCCGCACGACCAATCTTCACCAGTAGCTCTGAGGGCATGGTCGCCGCCCTCGCAGCGAAACCCACCTTCACATGAGCATCCTTACCCTTATAGAGGTCCGAACTCAAGATGGAGATCATCGCCCCGAATCCTCCAAGTAGCGCCTCCTCCGATTCCACACCTTGCGCTCGAAGGGGCACGCCTTTTAGCCTCAAGATCTTATAAAACCATCCATGTGAGGCGCCATTCTGGAGGGATTGGCTCCTCTACACCACCAAACCACCTGACAACCACCGCAGCAAGCTAGCCACCTCCACAACGGATAGTCCCCTAGCACATACAATACCCTTCTGGAGCTGAACCACATCTCCAAAAGACGAGCCCGCTCGCTACCCAATGTCTGCCATATCTGCCTGCAAACAATCACTCGAATCAGCCCAATCACCCACTAGGACGCCCTTCAGAGGGTCCATCGCTTGTGGAGGGAGCTGCGAGGTTTTCTCTCTGCTTCTGGAGCCACTAGAGCTCCTCCCGTACTCGCGTCGCCAGGCCCGCACCACAACATCGGGCAACTTCTCTTGTGATGCCCCTCCTCTCCGCAGGAGAAACACGTCATTGCGTCCCTGCATACTGCCGCCAGGTGACCGCGACCGCGCGATGAAATGGGACTCCTGTCACTGCCGAGATGGTAGCCACTATCGTGAACCAACCTCATTCCCAACTCGCTGCAGGGGAGACGCCACCCTCCTCGGCGAGACCACCTGCCAGCCCTCCCCATCCACCCCCAGTAGTCTTCCCTCCTTAGCATCCGCACCATGCACCACGTCAACCCACCTCCCGACGCTCCCCATCATCGCCATACCACCAGCTGACCGCCACCCCAGCCGATCCTCCCACCGCGGGTCCCCCCACCTCTGCTTAGGACACCCCCTCTGATCTGTGAAGGAGGCCCAAACCCAACCGCATGTCCCCCAATTCCCCTCGAAGAGCCACCACGCAACAGGGGCGTCGCTCCCCCCGAAGCACCGCCTGGACCCCAACCACGAAAAAACCCCACCGTTGCTGACGAAAGGCTGAAGCCCCCCGCCTGATCGAGACCGACCGCGGAAGCCCCAACCACCCCTGCCGGAGGAAACCCCACCACCGACCTCGTGGGAACCCTCGTCGGGCAGAAAGGTGTCGTTGAAATCCTCGCATCAATTGTTGAAGCCCTGGCGTCGCCCACTCACAGCGCCTTCGAGGGAATCACCTCCATCTCTGCGGGAGTCCCTGTCGCCACCCTACGGACCCCTTGACATCGCCTGAAAAAGCCCAACCTCACTCAGCAGGAGCCCTCTCGTTCCACCCTAGCGAGCCAAGAACCCGAAGCCTCCGCCTGAGCGAGCCCTAGTACCGCTCAGCATCGTCTCTGAGGGAAACATCACCATTTCTGAGGATAACCTCGCCGCCATCTGCCACCTGCGAGCTCTAGTCGAGGAGAGGCCCGCCGTTGAGCCTCTGGCCTCACCTTAGCATTGCCCTCGAAATCACCCTAGCACCGCTCGTTCTTCTAGTTTTCCAAGGATAACATTGAAGTTGTAGATATGTAGTTGGAATATTGGGACTTTGACTGACAAATCGATGGAAATAGTAGATACGATGGAAAGAATGAAGATTCATGTATTATGTTTCCAAGAAACAAAATAAGTTGGAGAGATAGCAATGGAGATCGAGAAGACATGCTTTAAACTTTGGTATTCATGTAAAGATAAGGGCATGAATCGTGTTGAAGTGGTTGTTCATAAGGAATTGAAGGATTGTGTGGTCGAGGTGCAAAGCTTCGGGGATCGGATTATTTTGCTACAATTGGTGCTCGAAGAAGAAATTTTAGATATCATCTCAGATTATGCACATCGATTTGGTTTAGATGAAAGGGTTAAAGAAGTTTTTTGGGAGGTTTTGGATAAGATTATGCAAGGAATCTCACAAAGAGAGATGATTTTCCTAGGTGGAGATCTTAATGGACACGCGGGAAAGGATGTTCCGGGTATGCTAGTGTTCATGGAGGCCATTACTTCAGGGATAGAAATGAAGAGGGAAAAGTCATTCTAGATTTTGTAATGCCTTATGATCTTTTCATAGCAAACACTCTCTTCAAGAAGAGGGAGGAGCATTTAATTACTTATAAGAGTGGCCCGACTAGAACATAGATAGATTACTTTACGTTTAGGAGAAGAGATCGGTTATGTTGCAAAACTGCAAAGTAATAACAGGAGAGAGTTAGACAACCTAACATAGTGTGTTAGTCATGGACATGTAAATAAAAGGGCTGGTAAAGAAAAGGAGGGTTTCCATGATCACTAGAACTAGATGGTTGAATCTTCAATTGAAGTAATCAAGCTATAGGGAGAAGGTTTTAGAAGAATTATTTTGGGATTGTAGCAGAAGTGTAAACGAGCTATGGGAGCGATAGCATCTTGTATCCGAAGGGTAGCCAAAGAGATGCTTGACAAGTCAAAGGGAGGAGCTTCAAACTAAAAGGAGGCTTTGTGGTGGAGTGGAGGGATGTAAGAGAAGCTCAAAATTGAAAGAGCTTGCATTAAAGCCATGTCTAAGAATGGAATAGAGGAAACTGTCACAGACTACAAAATAACGAAGAAGGAAACAAAGAATGCTGTAAATAAATGAAGTCAAAAGCTTATGAAGTTTTGTACAAAAATCTCAACTCTAAGGAGGGCTAGAAGAATATATTCAGGTTGGCCAAAGCAAGAGAAAGAAAGACCAGTGACCTTTCTCAAGTGAGATGCATTGAGGATGTGGAAGATCACGTGCTTGTTACTTAAAAGGATATAGAGACTAGATGGAAGCAATATTTCCATAAACTTTTTATTAGGGAAGGAAATAGTGAGATCACTTTGGGAGATATATCTAGTAGTGAAAGTTACTTGAATTGTGCAAGCTATAGAGAATACAAAGGAAGTAGAGGAGGCTTTGAAGGTTATGAAACCCGGGAAAGGTGTAGGACATGATGACATTCCTATAGAAGTTTGGAGAGTTTTAGGTGAGTGTGGTTTTGACTTGGCTTATAAATTTATTCAATGTTATTTGGCGAAGCAAGAAAATGCCTGAAGATTGGAGGGGAAACATCGTAGTGTCTCTTTATAAGAACAAATGAGACATTCGAAATTGTTCAAATTATAGGGGTATTAAGCTGATGAGTCACACTATGAAAATTTGGGAACATGTGTTTAAAGAAGGTTGAGACAAGTTTCCAAAGTAAAAGTCAACCAATTCGGATTCATGCCAGGTCGCTCAACTATTGAAGCCCTCCACTTGTCGAGAACAATGGTTATTTATAGTGCTAAAAGGAAAAATCTCCATATGATTTTTATTGATTTGGAGAAGGCTTATGATTCTGTCCCAAGAGAGATATTATGGAGAGTTTTGGAGAAGAGATAAATACCTGTCCTGTACATTAACCTCATAAAGGATATGCATGATAGAGCTTCATCTTGTGTAAGGTAGGAAGACTGATTATTTTTACATCAACATTGGCCTGCATCAAGGTTCAATTTTGAGTCCATTCCTTTTTACTTTGATTATGGACGAATTGACAAGTCACATTTAGGAGGAGATATCCTGGTGTGTGTTATTCACTAATGATATTGTATTGATTGATGAGATTAAAGATGGAGTAAATGAGAAGCTTGAGGTCTGGAGACATGCATTGGAGACTAAAGGTTTTCGTATAAGTAGGGTTAAGACTGAATATATGGAGTGCACTTTTGATGGATACAATGGTGGATGAATCAAGGTTACGATTGGTGACAATAACATTCAGAAGGGAGATTCTTTTAGATACTTTGGGATTTATTTTGCAACGTGATAAGAAAATTGATAAAGATATTACTAATAGAATAAATGCAGGTGGCTAAAGCAGAGAGGAGCTTTTACTACTCTCTGTGATAAGAAAATTCCTTTGAAAATCAAAGGAATGTTTTACAAAGCAGCCATGAGACCTGCTATGCTCTATGAATCCGAATGTTGGTATGTGAATCATAATCATGTGAAGAGAATGACAGTAGCAGAAATGAAAATGCTAAGGTGGATGTGTGGACACACACGTAAATATTGTATTTGGAATGATGCAATCAGAAGGAAAGTTGCTGTAGCTCTGATCGAGGATAAGATGCGAGAAAATCGCTTAAAGTGGTTTGGCCATTTGCAAAGGAGGTCAACTAAGTCACCGGTTAGGAGATGCGAGTTTTGGGATGTTGAGCCGGCTAAGAGAAGGCGGGAAGGCTCAAGAGGTGTTGGAATGCGACTATATGAAGGGATCTTAGTTTTTTGGATCTAAGCTTGAGAATGACCCGAGATAGATCTGAATGGAGGTAAAGAATTCATGTAGCCGACCCTACTTAATGTGGGAAAATGCTTTGTTGTTGTTCTTTAAGGTAAAAAAGTAATTAGTCTAGCTGTACTTACAACTATCATGTTTTATGGGTTTGAATGTTGGGTCATTGTAATATGGGTATGCTTAGAGAATGTCTATAGTTGAGAATAAGATGAGGGGGACAAAATAATTGATCTGATTGACAATGAGGACACAACAACAAAGCCTTTTCCCACATTTAGTAGGATTGGTTGCATGGATTGTTTGCCTCCGTTCATATCTATCTTGGGCCATTCTCAGGCTCAGATTCAAAAAACTAAGTATCCTTCGGATAGTCTCACTCCATCACTTCTTGGTCCTTCTTTGCCCTCTCTTAGCCTACTCAACATCCCAACACTCGTATCTCCTACGTGATGTATCACCCTGCCTCCTTCGCAAATGGCCATACTACCTTAACCGGTTTTCTCGCATCTTATCCTCGATCGGAGCTACACCACTTTCCTTCTGATTGCATCATTCGAATTCGATCTTTATGTGTATGTCCACACATCCACTTTAGCATTTTTATTTTTGCAACTATCATTCTCTACACATGTCTGGTTCACAGACCACCATTCAGATCCATAGAGCATAGCAGGTCTCACGATTGCTTTGTAAAACTTTCCTTTGATTCAATGAAATATCAAACAAAATATTCATTTGGCATCAAAGGAATATAATTGATGGGATTTATTCAAGGTTGTTTGGGTAGGTGCAAAGAAGGTCGTTAAATTGGTTCGAAGTACCGTTCTTATTTTTGGTCCTTGTAACATAATTTTTGGCTACCATGAGGGTAGCCATGTACTTGTACTTTTGTGATTAATGAAAAAGTTTTTTTGTTGTTTTTGGTCATTGTAACATAATTTCTGGCTACCATGAGGGTAGCCATGTACTTGTACTTCTGTGATTAATGAAAAAGTTTTTTGGGCACACACCTTATTGGTGCCTGCTCTTTTTCCTTTTAATAAAATGTTGTCAAATTCCTTGATTTGATGGTTAGGGAAGTTGCAGGAAGAGCCTCATTGAGCGCGAGAAGATCATACAAACATGTGAAGAAAATTACAAGGTCATGAACTTTTCAGCTTTGAGTTCGGATCCTTTGGGTGTAACGAATTTATGCAACACATCCTATTATTCTAAGTGGAAAAATACTTGCTATGATGGTTGGGGTTGACATATGTGTTATGGACTACTTCCGTGTTTTAGCTTGAGTCATGATCTCGAGGCAACCATTTGATTTAAACCATGACTCCTATAAATATGGATGCCATAAATGAAGGTTTTTTTAGAAGCCCCAAGGACTACTACTTGAGACTGATAGTCGTTTAGTATTTCGGGCACACATTATCGGTGCCTCCCTTTTCCCTTTTTATAAATTGTCATCAAATAATGCATGTTGATGAGTGGAAGGAATTGTAACATCTTAAAGCCTAGCCACAAATGTCTTGTACGACGTAGATAGTCTCTCCGTGGACACAGTTGGAAATATGTTGTTGGGTATACGCACGTTTCCTTTTTCGAAGAGCTATGGACAAATCATAATGTTCTTGAGAATCTTGAATCTCTTTCACAACAACCTGCTCTCTTGTATGTGTATTGTCATCAAACACAATTTCATTAGAGTCCTTATCTTGACATACCTTGGGATCAAGTGCTGTTGTGATAAGAGGGGGTGCCATCCGACGAGTAAACACTACCCAAAAAAGTTAACTATCATAGATGTGAGTTTCGTGAGTCGAGAACTTGTTTTGAGGAGATGGCATATGAAGACTGGTGATGCAGCGTGACCCCAAATTATAGGGCCACATTTATCTAATTAATTAGTAGTCAATTTTAATTACGTTTTTAGTGCTCGTAATGGTCTAATTAAATAATTGAGATCGCCTGTGATCTCAACGTTTATTTCGTATATTTTAATTGCAATTTTGGTCAATTAATTGTTTAGAATCTAATTAGAGTAATTAGAGGTCAATTTAAAGTTGTTAGAGTCCAATTAGGCAAGTCGGTTGTCAATTTAATTGAGTTTACTATTTTTGTAAACCCTCTCTCCTATATAAAGAGAGGGTAGCCCATTGTTTTAATCAGTGAAGTATTAATGAAAAATTGAGATTGTTATCTCTAGCCCTCTCTCTCTCCCTTCTCCCTCCACGCGATCTCCGCGGTTCTCCTCCTCCAACCCCTTTACCGACGAGTTCTTCTCCTCAACCCCTCTAGTTTCTTCTTCTCAACCCTTCTCTTTTTTCTACCAAAATCCACCCAAAAAATATTTTATTATCAACGACGCCGCGAAAATCCCGTTTGCATCATTTGGTATCAGAGCATGGATATCGAATCGTTCCTACGATTCGACGATCCTGTCGACTATTGGTGTTCGAAGTTCGGTCTCCGCCGCCCATCTCATGATCCGTATCGTTCAAAGAAGTTCCATCAGCGACTTATATCATGTATCAAGGTGCACGCATGGTTGGACGCTCTAATCGACGACGATTCAACCGCCAACGACCAAAATCAGATCTGTGCAACCGCTGTTCAACCCGATTTCGAGACAAAAAATGAAGGTATTTCCATTATAGATGAAGATTTATCTAATACAATATTAATACAAGAAGAAAAGGAGGATTTGGCACCCATCTACGACGAATATCCTACGAATGAAGAACCTACGGGAGAAGAAGATGAAGTTGTCGATTCCTGTGAGGTTGTTGTTGC
The DNA here is from genome assembly GCA_037367405.1 of Ottelia alismoides. Classification (NCBI taxonomy): domain Eukaryota; kingdom Viridiplantae; phylum Streptophyta; class Magnoliopsida; order Alismatales; family Hydrocharitaceae; genus Ottelia; species Ottelia alismoides. The sequence continues at coordinate 637,568 of JAZKJV010003246.1, read as the reverse complement.
TGTCCATGAACAAAACTTAACAGAAAATGAGCCCATATTTGATGAGTATCCTTCGGAGGGCACATGAGATGTTGTAGAAGAGGGATTTGCTCCACCACAACCCCTTTGTGAAGCCACGTTCCGCCTTCACCTCTCCCGATGGGGAGTTAGAAGAACACTCCACAGATGGAGGAACTTCAGGAGATGTCAAGGCAATCCCCACCCCCGCACCCGACCCTGCTGTAGAAGGAACCACCGGTCGCGCGGCCTGCGAGGTGGCCTTCGTTGTTGTGGCGCGCACTTCAGGCGCGGTCTTCACCGAGCACAGGAGCTGGGGTGGTATCGCAACCTCCCTCGGCGCCGCCCGACCGTCTGGAGCCCTATTCAGGGAGCACGATGCCGCCACTGCTTCTTCGAGCTACTGGGCTGGAGTTGTCACCACGCGCGCCAGCGGGGAACACTACATCGCGTTCTATGGTGTCGCCTAAGGCTTCACCGCCGGATGCGCAGCCGCCGCATAATCCCTTCCAATCCAGGCCGCCGCTGCCGCCAATATCTATTAGAAGGAGACGAAAACCTAGCGTGGGGGAAGGGGCCTCCAAAGGAATTCGGATCCCATGAAATTAGGGATTTGAAATATTATTGGGAAAATTACAGAGGTATCCCTCCACCCAAAAATTATTTATCAAAGGGGCCAATTGGAAGACATATTATGCTATGAACTCCTTTTAAGTGAAGGGGTAGAACATTTGCAGCCATGCCCCTCGGTGGAAAGAAATTATAAACGTAATATGGAAAAGAATCAAAATTTGGGTTATCTACTCAATCAATTTAGATGAAATTCTCCACCGACGGAACAAAGATCAAGCAATTCGTCAGGAGCCGAATTTTTAAAGCGGTGGAGAGTTGATGTAGCGTGACCCCAAATTATAGGGCCACATTTATCTAATTAATTAGTAGTCAATTTTAATTACGTTTTTAGTGGTCGTAATGGTCTAATTAAATAATTGAGATCGCCTGTGATCTCAACGTTTATTTCGTAGATTTTAATTGCAATTTTGGTCAATTAATTGTTTAGAATCTAATTAGAGTAATTAGAGGTCAATTTAAAGTTGTTAGAGTCCAATTAGGCAAGTCGGTTGTCAATTTAATTGAGTTTACTATTTTTGTAAACCCTCTCTCCTATATAAAGAGAGGGTAGCCCATTGTTTTAATCAGTGAAGTATTAATGAAAAATTGAGATTGTTATCTCTAGCCCTCTCTCTCTCCCTTCTCCCTCCACGCGATCTCCGCGGTTCTCCTCCTCCAACCCCTCGTTACCGACGAGTTCTTCTCCTCAACCCCTCCAATTTCTTCTTCTCAACCCTTCTCTTTCTTCTACCAATATCCACCCAAAAAATATTTTATTATCAACGACGCCGCGAAAATCCCGTTTGCATCAACTGGCCATCTCTATGTCATTAGGAGACCCAATTTAAAACTCAGAGGTGAAATTGTACGTTATAGACTCAAAGGTCACATCCGCAGTAAATGGTAATGGCGATGTAATGGATCGTAACATCGATATCCCTCATGGGTTATGGATTAGCCTACAAAGACACATTTCATAGCCTGAAAAGAGAGTTTATCACTGCCAGGAGAATGAATGTGGACAAAGGAGGTGTAACCAAAGATTTTTGGTGGAACATGGAATATGTTCTTGTCAGGGAAGAGTAGAGAATACGGTGTTTGTTCTTCCAATATGGTGGATGGCATACAATTTATTAGATATGTGGCCGTGAAAATAACATCACCCAAAAGATGAGAGGGATGCCACTTTGAACCAGTAAAGTGTGAGCCATATCAAGGATATGACGGTGCTTCCTTTTAGCTACTTTGTTTTGTTGGGATGTATATAGGCACGATGTTTGATGGGTGATCCCATGCTCAATAAGAATATAGCGAAGGTATTAATTGCAAAAATTAAGAGCATTATCAGTACGAATATTTTTAACATGAAAACTAAACACATTTTTCATTTCCATAAAAAAGTTTTTCATTATAGTATTTGTGGACCTCATTGACTTATCGGGAGATGGTGTTTCGTCGGTGCAGTCGGTCACTGCATGTAGACCTCATCCACTTGTCGGACGGAATGGTATGTCTGAGGGGCCTATCTGCGGGAGGGGCCAATGAAGTTTTGAGGGGATCCCTCGAGGGCTGCCTGTTGGAGGCATCGAGGGGAAAGGTTCGATGGAGGCGAACGAGATTTCAAGACGGTGCCCCGGGTTGCACGGAGAGAACGTAGAAGATCAAAATCATGGGGGTTCCATTGCGATGCAGAAGAGTGGACTCCATCAAAGAAGCTTTGCGTCATGTCGGAGCAGTGGAAGAACTGTGCAACACGAGGTTGCGATTGGATGAAGGCTCGGAGGTGATCGTCATTATGCGAGGGGCCAAGCCGCCCATCCCCTTGCGCGCAACAATGGGGTTGGTTGGCAGCGGATGGTGCTTTGACTGATTCTGCTAGATGAGAGACCGCACGATGACGGTGAGATGGAGGCGGAGCTCCGGGACCCAACTGTTGTCGGAACCCATGGGTTGTCGACCGTTGAGAGTGCGATGCGGAGATTGAGGCTGACGATTATTGAGGAAGCTGGATAGTCGTTCGGTACGAAGGGATCATCGCAAAGTAGCCTCTTGGGGAAGTGCATCGATGCTTTTTCGAGGAAACTAGGTCTCGACTCTTCGGGTTGGTAGGGTTGGTCAACCTTCCCATTTACCAGATCCCCTACGCGATCTGATAACTATGAGTGGTGGTGTGGATCCGATGGCCATGAGCGGTGGTGTGAATTTGATAGCAGTGACCGTTGACGCAGACCCGATAGGGACGGTAGGTGATGTCGACCTGACTATGACTGCGTTCCAGAACCAAATGTGTTAAACAGATTTAGATCTCCACAGCTGAAAGAATGCCGATGCTTTTGCTCTTGTCCCAAAATCTGTTGGCTCCGCTTGCTCGATAGTGATGGTCTTTTCAACTGACCTACTTTAGTCGATCTCTGGGAAAGCGCAGCTGTGCCCATCGGGAAGCATGCGGCCCCTATCCTGGACTTTCGTTTCGGATGTTTATGAAGTTGCAGCATGCAGAAGGTCGCGCCTCGAGTTGGAGTTTTCCGACGTGGATGAATTCTTCAATCCCATGGAGTGAATTTTCAGTGGGGAGCAAAACAACGAGACACATGTACTTGCGATGGACCCTCTCCTCATACTGGAACTAAATGATGAGGCTTGCGCCACAAGGGTGGGGGAGGATAACTTCTGTTGAGGGCCCCCACCGGCGAGGGGCAGGCAACCAGAAGGACGGGAAGCGAGACATGATTTTGGAAGTCTCTTGGTCGGTGGGAAGGCTCACGCACACGCCTGGGCTCCCTCGCCATGCTAAGATCAAAGGTGGAGATGAGAGAAACAGATCGGAGAGTCCTTGGAAAGGGTCGTGCACTCATCAAAATTAGAATGCGTGCGAGAAGACGAAGATGTCCAGGCCTTGGCTGGCATGGGAGCGGTTACAGGGGTCGCTATTGCTGAGACACATGAGGCAGCGCCTGCCGTAGAGGAGAGAACCCAGGGCTTCGTCCCACAGGAGGAAGAAAGGAGGAGTTGTTACGGTAGTTCGAAATCGTCAAAGGACTCCGAAGGGCTTTTTGAAAAAGGCGCAGCTCACATGATAGGCGTCATTTTGGTGAGGAATACCCCTTTCTCTTCTCAATGAGGATCTTGACGTGGAATGTGAGGGGGCTGGGGCAGATAAGAGGTTGGTGATCAATGCCCTTTTGGCGTCTTGGAAAAATGATGTGGCTTGTCTTCAGGATACAAAGATCGGCTCGTGGGATCAAGTGAAGTGGAGTTCCGTGTTCGGCCCCTCGTTTTCGAATTTCTGTGCGGTTGGGCGACCGGAAGCTCGGGTCGAATGTTGGTTGCTTGGAATGGAAGCATCTTCGATCTAGTAGAACCGTCGAAACGGATCAAAGCAATGGTACCCCTTTTAGGTATGAGAGTAGCCAACAAAAACACACTTGACAGCTCTGAGGGAGATCTTATCACGACCAAGCGAAAAAGCATGAATAAAGGCTACAGATCCAGACACACATCGTGTAAGGGAAACCATATCCTTCTCGGGAACGCAATCGAGAAAGTGATCTTCTCTCCCAAAACAGAGGAAGGCATGCGATTCACCAAGTAGCAGGCAATGAGAACTGCATCACCCCAATAAGCGTGAGGAGCACGACTCTGAATCAACATGGCTTTGGCCACATCGACTAAGTGACGGTATTTACACTCTGCAATACCTGTTCTGTTGAGATGTATAGGTACATGAGGTCTAGTGTACAATGTCAAGAGTCCTGAGAAACTCAGATAGCTGTAATGTACAAAACTCTAAGGCATAATCCGAATGCAGATATTTGACATTTGAAGAAAAAATATTCTTTATCTCATTAACGAATGACTTTATAACAAACCTGTGTGTTATGCGCTTCGGCAGTGGAGACCATTGAGCATTTATTCTTCGATTGCCCCACGGTCAGAGGGGTTTGGGAGGAAGCGGATGTGGATTGGGTGAGAAAGGATGACTTGGCGGCATTTTGTGGGTCGCTGGTGCTTAACAGAAACATGGAAAGAAGGGACATCTTGCTGCCAATTGCAAGGCTGTGGTCGATTTGGTTGGGGAGGAATGAGGCCCTTTTCTCAGGCCAACGCTTTTACAAGGACAACGTGCTTATTCATTGTGCGAGACTTGTGGCTGATTGAGTTGCGGTTTAGGCCCCACTGTGGTTTTTGTTTTTTGGGGGCAGTGGAGTTTTTTTGTACAGCTTTTGCCTTTCTTTTTCCTCTTTTTCTCGTTTTGTTTATTCTCTTTTCTTTTTAATATATTGGGGCAAACACCGCTGAGTGTCTCCCTTTTCTCTTGGGCCTAAAAAAAACCTAGCCTAATACTTATTCTTTAAGAGGAAAACCCAAAAAAGTCTAGAAAAATCATTCTCAACAACAAGATAAAAACAATGTCCCTGGCGATTAGGGATACGACTCGGATCCCATATATCTAAATGAAGGAACTCAAACAACCGAGAACTGCTCCGACTCTGACGAGAAGTAAAAGAGGAATGATGATGCTTCACAAGTTGGCAAGCTTCGCACTGGAAGGAAGATCGCTTGGAGATTTGTGGGAAGACATGACACAACTTCTGTAGAGGAAGGTGGCCAAAACGAAGGTGCCGCATGTACGGTGAGACTGGTCTAGTAGGAATCATGGATGCACTAGCTTGAGGTGGCTGGACCAGTCTATAGAGTCCTTGCTGCTCACGGCCACATCCAATCACCCTGCCCGTGATATATCATGAAACACAAGAGACGAAGGGTAAAAAATGACGCAACAATGCATATCTTAGTAACATGACTAGTAGAAAGTAAGTTCATCTGAAAATCAGGGGCATATAAAACATTTTAAAGGCACATTGATGGCATCAAATGCACCTTCCCCTGTCCTGTGATGGGTAAGTGAACCCATTAGCAATAACAACCCATTTACCAGGAGGTATAGTCCTGTAAGATCTGCACTGGGCTCTTTCTCCATATAGAATGTGGGATACACCAGAGTCCATGATTACTCTGTCATATCTGCACTACTATTACCAATACAAGCGTATGCGATAATTGAGGAGCTCGAAGAGGCTCTAGCTACGTCTGTAGTATCTGTAGATCCTATAGGGGCAGTGCCGACCACTGGAGTCATGATCTCTCATATACGAGAGACAATGTCATCAAGGCGTGTGCCGATGTAGTCTCTGAAGGCTTGATCTGCTCTGCCACATGAGCTTATGCGAGGAATCCATGCTTCTGATAACATGTGTCATCAGAGTGTTCGGGACTGGCGATAGTAGGTGCAGGAGTTGCACTATCGTCCACCGCCTCTGCTACGAGAACTACGCCGTCTGAATTGAGTAGACCCTCCTCTGCCGCGAGAAGCAGCCATTGCAGAGGAGGGCTGTGGGGTGGCAACATGAGGAATAAGAAGCCTGATGAGACAACTGCATGCTTCCTCCATGGGAGGTATGGTCTTCCCGGTGAGGAGTTGTGCTCGTGCTACATCGTACTTCAGGTCGAGCGCAACCAAGAAGACTCCATCCATCGTGGAGTTCCTGTATGCCATCTGCTGCTCTGTGGATGTTGTAATAGGCATGAAGCTGTGAAGCTTCTCGAATGTGCCACGAAGAGAGGAGTAGAACATGTGTAGTAGACGACCATTTTGCCAAGCCCTGTATATATCAAATTGAAGATGAAAAATCTTGGCTTCATTCTTCGCTTGGGCATAAGTTGGATGTCAGAATATCCCACATAGCCTTGGCGGCAGGCTGATTCACAATACATTGGCATCTCTGTGGTAAGGGTCCTAAAGAGCCAAATACGTACATACACATCGTCTTGATTCCACGAAGGATTGTCCCCGGTCTTATCCGTCAACCCTGACCTCGTCAGAATGTGCTCCTTATTGCTGCACTGCATAAGGGTAAGAAATTGCATAGATTGCAACTCATAGTTGGTCCCATCCATCTTTACGATGGGAGACGGAACCTTGAAGGCACCTGCCAAAGAGAAGATATCGCCCTTGTTTTCTGATATGATGAGAGAACGATTGAAAAACAGAACTCGTCTGAGGAAGTAGACCAATCTAAGCTAGTCCGCACAATCATATGGAGGATTGGTTTGCCTAGACTCATAAAACCACCGTCATCAATCCTTGATATGCGTTAGGATCGGAAAACATGATTTATAGGTTTGGAACCACGTTTTCCCATCAAAATCAGATTGCTGGGTGACCTGGAGGCCCTGGCGGCTTCAAGCGACAACCTCTGAGGGGTCTAGCGGCGCCCTAACGATGCAAATGGGGCCACGAAGAGGCCTACATGCCCTAGGAGGCAACAACGGCGACAAGAAGGCATAGAGGCCTGCTGTCTGGAGCTGCAGAGAGGCCTAGCAGCCTGATGGCGGCGCTAGACTTGTCGTTGGTGATTGGCGGCGCGGTCCAGAGGCCCTAGTAGCCCCCCGACGATTGCTTGGTGGCTGGAGGAGGCACATAACAAGCCTAGCGACGCACGGAGGCTGGAGGTGGCGCGCAAGAGTCGTACGAGAGAGGCCTCCGAGAGGTGGGGTTCGACTCTTGCCTAGGGATTATGGCGGCGACAGGAATCGGGTCAGAACTTTGGTCTAAGATCGTTGCTCCGATACCATGCGGAGAGGAAAGAAAGAATTGCTTATTGATGATGCCCTATGGTTCTCTTATATAGGAGAGTATCCTAGCGGGAAAATTACATAAAGAAAATAACGTAAATAAATATTACATAAACAATATGAAAGATAACTAATATCTCAAAAGTATTGACTATAGATTTTGACTTCAAAAGAAAAACTCACAAAATGCAGGAAAAGTCATCAACGACAACGAGATAAAATCTATGATCCAAATGGTTTTGGACTCGATTAGCCACCCTTAGATCAAAATGTACTAAATCAAAAATAAACTTGCCAACATGACCAGGATGATTTGGAAATATGTTCCTATGATGCTTTACAAGTTGACATGCTTTATATTGTAGTAATGTGGAAATGTGATTTGAGGTAGAATTCTTCGTAATTTTGGTAGGGGCAAGTGACCCAGACGACTCCCCAGTATATATAGAGACATGACCCGCAAAAGGAGATTGCGTCGAGTGGTACACATCCAATCACCTGGTCCGTCAATATATCTTGCAAACAAGAGACACTGGATCAAAATGGCTTGACAATTAAGCTCCTTAGTAATTCTGAATACTTGTAAAAGACTCATAGGAAATTTATGAGCTAGAAAAACATTATTTTGCTGAATATTTGGAGCCACTTGGACTTTCCACTATCTAGCAATATGGGATAATCTACCATCTGCCACCACAATATTGCGGCTTGGTTCAACCGCTTGAAGTGTAGTGTACTGATTCTTGTTGTCACTAATGTGTCATGTTGCATTCGAGTCTGCCAACCAATAATGCATATCAGAAGGACTAGATGAACCGCTATATGCATGGCTCAATGTAGGTATACCTGATGGATTAATGAATGCTGTTGTATCGGTGGAATTGGTGCCCATGGAAGCTACTGATGAAGACGACTGTGATGCAATCTCATGCTGGTTCAACCACTGCATTAGATCCTCATATTTTGCTCTGGAAGTTCCAGATATCATCCTGTGTTGGTATGGCTTGATGAGCCATTGGAGGTCTTCCATGCTTTCCCCAATAACGGTCTTTCAGTGTGGTCCATGAGGCCACAAAAGGTAGATGGGGGATTTCCATGCTCGAAATCGTGACCTCGTCCCCTGCCTCTAAAGAAAGTCCCTCAGCCTCTACCCGAGGGTTCGTCCATGTCCGATTTAGTCTCAACACGAGTCTCTGCTGGAAGGGATATAGACAACCTACCAAGCTTGCTGAAGGCTTCTTCCATATACGGAATCTCATAAGCAGTGATCATTTGTGCTCGATCGGCTTCATATATAAGATCCAACCCTCCAAGGAGGAGTACAACCATCAATTGGTTTATAAAGGAAATCTGCATTGGACACGTGCAATTGGGCATATAGGAGTTCAACATCTAGAATCCTGAGTTCCATGTCGAATAAAACTGGGCAAGGAGACGATCATTTTGCTTGATTTGAGACACATCCACATATGTATGAAGAATCTTGGCATAATTCTTTTCTTATAAGCACGTCTGTCTTACGAAGACTATCCCACATGCATTTAGCTGTCTTGTAATGCACAATATCATCCGTAATGCGTGAAATGCATCTACTCATAATCTATGCCTTGACCATATCACTGTTCTTCTTCCATGTCACATTCGTCTCGGTCTTCTCGGTTGGTTCCTCTTTGGTAATGATGTGCTTTTTGTTATGCTCTTCTATCACATTCAGAAGAGACCATGACCACAACACGTAATTCGTACCATCCAACTTGGTAATGGTACCAAAAACGGGATTATTCATTTCCTATTCGTGAGTAGATGAATCTACTACTTCGGACATAATTTTTCAACAAACAGAGGACCAACTCTACAATCACAACAGAAGCAACTTGATGAAAACTCAACCGAAGAAATCTCAGATCATTCACTCTAGGTTATAATGATCTCTTCAAGTGCTAATCAATGTATGGCACAATAGCAACAATAACTTCTTGGTAGAGAGAAAATACTACCACTTGGATGTCTCGATAGGGCACGATATGTCCCCTGGGAGGGCTGGAACCCTCTTGGAGTTGGAGATGGGACGGTCTGGAATCGACTGGAGAGAGCCGTGGTGGCTCTTGGAATGTTGTTGGCGGAGATGGCGGCACAGGAGACTCGAGCTGGTGACCTGTGGTGCTGGAGAGGCGAACTGGGGATGAGTGGAGGCGGTTGGAGGTGGCTGAAGGCTGCTGGAGGCGTAGGTGGAAGCAGTTGCTGGAGGCGGATGCACCCGTTGGAGGCAGAGGCACTCGCTGGAGGCTGGATCGGGCACATGATACAGAGATAGGAGGCGGATGCGATCAGTTAGGGCGATGGAGGCGGAAACGATCGTGCGCTGGATTTTTTTCTTTTTTCAGGTCACGGGACCCTAGAGAGGGAGCCCCTCTTAGGGCTCTGATACCATCTCAATGTTGCTAGAATGGAATAAAATAATTTATATTTCTCATTAGAATAGCTCTCCCTTATATAGAGGGGAGGTTAGGTTACTGAAACAATTACACACATACCCCTAGAATAAGAACTAAAGAACGTAAATCAAAATATACTCCAATAGTAACTTCTTATAGATTTCTTGTATATAAAAATATCTTTATATATTTTATAAGCGTGCTACTCATTTTTCTAATGTGCTACTATTTTTAATAGTGACGGTCAGTGTTCTATGGAAAAAGGTGCCAGTGCATAGACAAAATGACGATGATTTGTTTGACATCGTGAATACATGGTACCCATGCTTGAAGCCTTATGCTAGAAAGCTTATAGGTATGCCGATTTTTACAGCTTGTAAGAAAATGCACTTGTTGAGTTCTGTTTGTTTTCAGTGGCTTGATTTCTGTTTGCAGATACATTTCGAAGAATCAATATCTTGGCTTGTAATCATATTGGAGTCTTTAAAAGTGGGCTTGTACAAACCAGTGATGTAGGCATGTTTTCATCAAGGTGATAATATATGTGGGCTTAGTTTGTTATACTTGTACTTTTTTGAGACGACTTTATGCTAAGATGTAGATTGGGTCAAATGTAACCTGTCTTCTTTTTACAAATTCAGGCATCTACTCAAATGGTGCAAAAGAATAGCTGGGTTTTTCTCTGGAAGCTGTGGGGGTAGTTTGTCAATGATAGAGAGCAAAAGGATTTATGTAGAGGTTTGTATCTGTTTTTTTATGTGAAATGTTTGTCCATGTCTGCTACAGTATTTCTCAAGATGTTTGCAACTATTTTAGATTAGGGAATCTTCAAATTAGATATATCTAATTTGTTTCAGTTGTTGGACAGGCTGTGGATATCTTTGCCTCTTATTCTTTATCTATTACGGAACGTTTATCTATGAGGGGAGAAATTGCAAACTGCTGGGACATACTGATTGATGACGCGGAACTGTATCCACCCGATAAACCTATTATTCAGGTGCAATATATTTGCTGACTTCTTGATTAAATTTACATTCCTTGTATTATTATTGATGCTTATATTTGGTTGCAGAGTTTTGGATCATATTTACAAGTAGGACGTATCACTCTTCAACCCGCAGAGAAGAAGCATGTAAGTACCAACTTTGTGTTTCTTGAGTCTCACAATTTATTCTTCATTAAAGCCAGCTGCCTGCATTCAGGTTATTCATATGCAATATACTTAATTGCAAGTGAGCTGTCTCCTGTCAGTCTCTAGGCTTCCGCAGCCATTCTTGCTATTTCCTCCACATTTCGGAGCGCCTTCCCTCCAACCGGGTCGTGAAAAATGGACTCTTTCTTTCCTCTCTCAAATATAGAGAAGTAGTGAAGAGTAAGAAATATATTCTCAAAATTAGTATTGATTTCCCCTCTCTTCAAAGAAGGTTATAACACCTCCTCAGTTCAAACCTGTCCCCCTATCTATTTTAGTAGAAGTAGTTCCTTTGAAAGAGTGTGGTTCTCGGGTATCCAATCAATTAAGCCTCCAAACCCTATTAACTATTTGCATAGTGGAAGCCACTTTTAGGCTAGCTGATTCGCTCGCTCGCTCAATTCGTTTGGATGCTCATTTAGTAGCCAATAATCTAGTTGGGGAGGATAAGTCTGATGAGGGGATGACTGTGGGTAGGGGTGCTAATCGAATCGAATACCTTCTAATCCACCAAGATTCTGATTCAATTCATTATAAAAGTTTTGAATCTGAACTCGAATCGAATTTCTAACGAATTTACTAGCTTAAATTCAGATTCAATTCATTTTGAGTTTAGGATATTCAAATTCAATTCATTTTATTTCAAATTTGAAATATTAATTGATGTTTTAAAGCTTATATAAATAATATTATACGAAGATTAATATAATATAAATATTTTAATGTATAATTCTAATTTTGAAAGTATATTACTAAGATAAGTTGAACAAACTATAAAATCAGTGGAAATACCAAACTAATACAATATAATGGATAAAAGTACCTAATTTTTATAGTTATTATGCATCTTTTACAATTTAAATATACTCTTTTTCTATGATGAAGAAATGTATAAATACAATATAGTTGTATGAGCATATCAAAGAGATAGAATATTATTGATGAAAAAGTTGAATACATTATAATTACCATTACATGTTAAAGGAAGACAAGATCAAACTTATATAGAGCGTCAAACAAAAAGATCAAACTTATATAGAAAGTTGATACAAATTAATATTATTATTTGAAATAATGGGAATAGTAAAAAAATAATGTAGAAAGATAAAACATCTTCATTAAACTTGAGGATCTTCAATATAAAAAAACTAAGCCATGAAAATGAAATATACGAATTTTTGATGTACAAAGGAGCAATTTACATAATGGTGAGAAGAACTTGTATAGTACCCATATGATGATAAATGTCGCAAAGGCAATGATAATCATCATGGATTGCCATGCAAGGAAAATCAAGACAAAAAAAGCAAAGGAAATATATCTAGATAAATTTCGAATCACGACAAATGTTGAGGGGCAACTCGAAGCAGCAAAATGACCTTTTTCACGTGCTAAGAGAAAGGTCACCATAATCTATCAGGGTTTTTAGGATCTTTGGTAGAAAACGAAAGGGGGAATGAAAAATGCAGTGTAAGGAATATGGGAACATGAAAATAAATGCGTGGGGTGAGAATTTAGAATAACAATATTAAACATTTGATCTTTCCTATTAGATTTTATTACTAATATTTTTTACTCTTTTTTATATCCAATATTTAGTCTTTAACTAATAGGATAATACATATATATATACATATTAAATTTGGTATAGCTTAGAGTGCTTTGTATTCTCTTAATACCTCTAAATTTCTAAATAACATGCTAAGATTGATTATTTTACTTATACATAGTAACTCATACCTAAGTTATTAGCACTAGGCTAAATATAAGATCTAAATATAGGAACTTAGATGTTTTGTATAACCGATGCATAAAGGACCCACATCTTTAACTCATAATATATTTTGCAGTTAAACTACTTGAACTTAGCTATCGAGAGGAAAGGAAAGAAATTGGGTTTCATTAGGAGGGCCTAATGTTGCATATACATGTCACGCATTGAGAACTCACGTCGGTGTAGCGCGAGAGTATGGAAATCATCGAGGGGAATGCTGCACATGATAAATCAAATCAATGGAGCCTAGATATGATTATAAATTTAAAATTAACCACTTAATCACTGTAGTTAGTTGATTTCAGAGTACTTTTAGTTGCTTGCACATGTTATGCTTAGTGATATAATGCAAAGGTTAAATCTTTCAATGTAAATTAAGCATAGTACCTTTTTTAATGCATATTTATATATTCTTTTCTGCTTCTATTTACTTACATATGTCAACCTTTTGATGTAATTATGTTATAATTCCTTGCACAAGAATATTCAGAAGAGATTTTAATCGGCCCAGAGTGGTTGTTACATGTATGTAGGTAAATATGTATGTACTGTATGCATGATATGTATGTATTGTGTGTATATAAATACATGGATACATACATACATACATGGATACATACATACATATATGCATGTATATAAAGATCGAATCGAATTATTATCGAACGAATTCTGGTTAATTAATATTTGTTTCATTTAGAAATTGAATCCACAAGTTAAATTCAAATTCAATTCATTTGGTTTCGAATCGAACTTTTTTCGAATTTAATTGAACTGAATTATCGAATTCGAATAATTCAGTTCAATTAGCAGCCCTAACTGTGGGGAAGGATCCAGCTCAGTGATTGCTTACCTATTCCTACAAGAGAATGCTTGATACGTCTAATACAAAGGTTGATATGATTAAAATTCTCTCTTGGTTTCGATAAATTAGCTATCTGATTTTTTTTACTTCAAAGACTTTGTTGGAATTTTGTTCATCCAAGAATTTGTTGGAATTTTGTTCATCCGACAATCTGTTTCTTAGATAAACAAACCTTGGCTAAGTATTAAGATCTATGTTCTACTTGGTTTTTTTGTATATTTTGTTAATTCCATTTTCCTTTTACAACTTTATAATGTTTGTGCCTCAGTGACATGCATCTTATTTTGTCTTCTTTAATATATTTTGGTATTTTAAGGGTTTTCTTTGTAAGTATGTTACAAAAAGTCTTCAGTAATAATTACTAAACAATAGGCTTGTCTAATTTAATGAGACTTCGCAAGCTGAGTTGTATATTGGGTGAACATGATAAAATCTGAATTAATTTAACACCATAAACATCAAAAACTTTATATTTCCATTTTTCAAGATGGTTAGTATGACCACACTACTCTTTTGAAGAATGGACCTTTAGAGTATGCTTCTCTAGTACAGTAGTAGCACTCGTTTATATAATTTACTGTCGACTTTTCTTTCTCCCTTAAATAAATGTAGAGCTCTTTTTTGGCTTATTGCCATGCTCTCCATTATCTCTCTTACTTAATACATAGTTCTAATAATATAATGTATAAAAAATTGAGCAAGTTATGTATTTATGTGAGATAATGGTATAATATTTCGATTTGACTATCTAGATCCTGCTTGAATGTTCCCTGTGTGGTGCTAATCAAAATCTACCACGATCAGTGCTCGAACTAGTATACAACCCAAACAAATTTTAGTGTCAAAGCAATCCAATCAAAGCCCAATCTAAAGTGCATATCTATACCAAAATGTAATTGCAATCTACGTACGTGCAAGATATAAAACATACCAAAGACTTTTGAATAAAGAAAGTATGTAAAAATAAGTATTCTACTAAATAGACGAAAACTAACTACAAACTACGTAAGAAAGCTAGATAACAAGGAATAACCACCTAAATACCGGTGGCGACACCTCCAAGTACTCTGCAAGAGTCTCTTCATGCTCTACTTCTGAAGCTTAGGTCACAAAGTGAAGGAGTGAGAAAGAGTACACCCAACAAAGAAAATATATAATCCAATTTTGGACAACTAATTCAAGAAATATATACCACAACTTAACTCAATTAAATAGATCTTCTCGAAGATAAACATTTAGTTAAGAATACGCTATTTTATCCAAATTCATTTGCATTTCGCAGTACCTATGCAAAATATAGCAATTATGGCTAATGTGCGGTTAAGATAAGATATCAAATATGTTATAGTATAAATAATATTGTTACCATGACATCAAATTTTGGCGAATTTCGATGACTTTGACCGGGGACTGAAATTCAACCGAAATGGCCGATATTTGTGCTTTGAGGGATGTTAGAAGAAAATGCAACCGAAATAGTTTAAATTTTGCTCAAATTTTGACCCGATTAAGGCTGAAATGTTGTTTCATGCAGTCACCGATATGGTGACCGAAACCGATATTTAAGGCCTTGATTGTTACTAACTGCGGAGCAGAGAAAGGAATTAAAAGTTGAGTTATTTAATCGTACTCAATCGCTCACATGCCAAATCTCTACTTGATTATGAGCAGATAAAGGAAATATGTGACCATGGTCACAAGTCAAACCTGGTCAAATCCTTCCGTAGACCCCTGGGTCATCCGTCTTAATGACTTCGTCAAGGATCGAACCATCAACTGATGGATGGCCGGATAATTAATGAGAGGCTTGATTAAAGGATCAAACTATTGGCGAGACCTATTAATTCCCCTCTGAGAAATGGCCTCACGACCCTCACCTACATGCTACCCATGGATAAGTGGCCATTACCAAGAATTCTACCTAATTGTAACCTTCTCATGTGCGTGTGCCCTTCTCCATGTAGTTCGCTGCGATGCGGTTCCACACACGAGCTACCACTCATTCTTGAGGTTCCTTAGGTTCATGATCGATGACACTTTGGTGGTAATTATTTTTAATTAGCTTAATATGAATTATCCCTACTTAATTGTGGGAAAATGCTTTGTTGTTGTTGTTTGTAGCTTAATATGAATTAACTACCACTACCTGTGCTCATTGGTTGTCATTTTGGGTCGTAGGCTGCAATTCCCATATTTCCATATTTATCCATCATTCTTGCCCAATGATATTTCTATATAGCGACATGATGGGTTCTTATCAAATGTAGAGGTTGCTTCTGGTACAGAGAAAATCTAATGTGATGTCTACTAATATTCTCGTTCTAACATCACAATAATCAAGGTAATTATTAACTTTGCATGCATGATCACAGAATAGGTTGGTAGAATGAATCTTTACCTCAACTTTAAGTCTACATGGACCTTTAACGTTGGGCTGCTTCTTCTGCACTAGAACTCCTCCAAGTTGATTATCTCTCTGGATTTTATCACAATAGAGTGGTAGAATGACACAATATAAATCTTAAGGATCTTTTTGCTTGTTGAAATTTGGTGGGACTACAACCCTCCTTTTCTTTTCTATTTTAATACAACTACATGTTGATTGCTACGGAATTCAAAATCCACACATTTCTTATGTAAATTTTGAGATTTAGTTGATTTCATTTATTTGTTGTTAGCCGGTAATTGATTTGGTCTCCTTTTATATGGCATAGAAGGCCATATCGATATCCATATCGTATCGGTTCGCTTGAAAAAATGATATATCGGGATATATCGCCGATATATTGTTGATATCGTTGGAAATGTCAGAAATGGCTCAAAAATGGCATTTTTGCCTTTTTTTTTCTCCAAAAATTAAGATCATCCAAGACATTAAAACAACTATTAACCTATAAATACTCACTTATATCCCACATATCGGTCATTTATACATCATATATTGCACATACTTGCCATTTTGAACATATCGATGTTAATGTTGATTCTTGACTTATAGATATTGGAAATGAATTTCATTCAGGTTTTTATGACATGAAATAACTTACAAATATACACTTAGATAACACATAGTTCATTCATGATTCTAATATCACACATATCGATCATATCGTACGTATCGTCGGTATTGTTAATTGTTGGCGTATAGATATTGGAAATGGAGTTTGTCCAAGTTCTTAGAACACTAAATAACTTACAAATATATATAATATAATATTATGAAGATAAGAATATGAAAAAAATATATGTTAATGCCATAAACCTTTTACTAAACTTCTACCTAATCAAAGGGAAATCATTGGCTATAGCTATCACTAAAATATTTATCAAAACATGATTGGCTGTAGTTGTCATTAAAGATATCCAAGTTTTTGATATGAATCATGTGATTTGAATCCTAACCGTATCTTATACTAAACCCATATGAAGATCGGTCTAATGTCCCCCTGTGCCATAATACCCTACCAGTACGGGGGTCTCGTTGCCCGGCTTGCGGGGGTTGCAGGGGGCAACTCCCCCATCCCAATTTTTTTTCTTATATGGGTATTCGAATTCGCACACAGTTCCTTATATGTTTTAGGGTGTAATAGTAAGAGTTCACTGAAACCATGATCGTACCATACCCTATCAGACTAGGAGTAGCAAAATAAGTAGTGAAATCAAGCTTACAAGGGTATTATTCATCAATATATAGATGTGGATGATATATCGATCGATATCCAGGAATTTTTGTACTGAATCCAATCATTTTTGGCCGATATGTGTCGATATGGCGATATGTCGCCAACATATCGGTCAAATATCGACGATATCCCTATCCAATATCGAAAGATATGCACCCTAATATCGATACCCCATGCCTATAGATATCGATATATCGGTGATATATCGCCGGTAGTATATCCTATGTTATGTGGTTAGCAAACACAATTAATTTGTTTACTTGACCATTTTGATTTTAAAGCCAATTTGGCCACTTTTATGCCTTTTCTTGTTTTTTCCCCCAAATTAGGTGTGTTTTATGTCAATTAATCACAATGATGTAGTCTAGTTGATTCTTTAAGTCCTTTTCTTCATAGTTCATATTTTGGCTAGTTCTACACATAATGGGAATGCTAATGCTGAGGCTAGGCAATGTGGTACCTTCCTAGGGGCAAAAAGTCTGGTTTGGTAGGTCATAGCATAGGCATGATTTGTTAAACTATTTTCTACAAGTTGAAGATTCTCCAAGGATGTATTTTTGTGCGTATATTAGCGAGCGTTGGAAATGGTATATCCCATAATTGAGGGATGACCCGCTTCCACCGCTTGGATATGACATGACCCAGAAATGCTACTTTTTCTAGCCAAAAGTCACACTTCGAGAATTTAGCATCAAGTTGGTCGATTTTGAGAAAAGCTAATTGAATTTATGAACTTATTTTTTTAAATAATCATGCTATTTAATTAAAAGGGTTGGTCCTACATGTGTCAAGGTGAATATGAAAGAAGATAGTTGTTTTATTATTTTGTATCATGGTTTTACTTCATTTCGAGAGTGTCCAACATATGAGCAAGACCCGTGATTTCTCTTTAATTATGTGTAAAAATGAATAAAATAGAACTTGGAATCAAGAACAAAGAGAAAACATGGATTACGTGGATCTCTGCTCCCTAAGGAGCGAGATGAAACCATTGGAGAGAGCCTCAAAGGGATGCATCTCTTATTGCATTTCTCAAAGTTTACAAGGGGCGTGCCTCTATTTATAGCCACACAAATACTGCAAAGTCCCACCAATAAACAACATTAATGTAAAGAGGGCAGTGTAGTTGGATCTCTTCTCAATAATTTATTAACACTCTCTCAAGCTGAAGCTGAAAAAGCTGCAACATGTTAGAAAAGAAAATACTTAACTCAACTCCGTTTATACATCTTCTAAGGAACTGGGAGGAGACTTTCTCGTAGTAGTCGTTAATGGGAGGAGATTTACATGGAGGAGATATCATCTCGGTGAGACCTGTACCTCAAGTAGATGCTTGATGAAAACGATTGATATGCTATATACTGGCTAGAGGGTTGATCTTCATGCAGTTGATTGATAGTATAAGTTTGAACATTCCAAGCAGTAGTAAAAGTCCATCTGAAAACATATTGTGGCCCTCTCTTTTATGAATATCTTTAGAGTGAGCATCACCTATAGAAAACTATGATAATGGGCCTCTTCGATACATGTGTGGACCTCAAAAAGTGAGTTTTTCTCATATAGGGGTCTCATGGAGTGGGATCTCTCACTTAGGAACCTCGAAGAGAGGGTCTCGTTTATTAAAAGATTTACTATGAAATTTGAGTCACAGGATAATTCATGATTCAAGTGGTTATTAAAACTTGTAAAATAAATAGTAATAATAAGGATTCAAACTCATGGATGGTCATAAGAAGAAGATGAGGAACACTGGATTTTAAATCTATTAGGCAATCTTAGTTAGAAGAACATGTGTGTCCTCCTCTCACACCTTTCTCTCATACTTGTCAGAAACCTAACTATTATTGACCCAATTTGGGAGGATAAATGGGGTACATAAAAAATCTTCTTTTTTGAATTGTTCATATTTTTTTCATAACAACCTTTTCTCCTTTTTTATTGTCTATCTTCTCTCTTTTTCCTATACATTAACCTCATAAAGGACATGTATGATAGGGCTTTATCTTGTGTAAGGACTCCGTTTGGGAATACTGGCTATTTTGACATCAACATTGGTTTACATCAAGGTTCAACTTTGAGTCCATTTCTTTTTACTTTGATTATGGATGAGTTGACAAGTCACATTCAGGATGAGTTACCTTGGTGTATGTTATTTGCTGATGATATTGTGTTGATTGACGAGACTAGAGATGGAGTAAATGAGAAGCTTGAGGTCTGGAGACATGAGTTGGAGAGTAAAGGATTTCGTATAAGTTGGGGTAAGACATAATATATGGAGTGCACCTTTGATGGAAGCAATGATGAAGGAATCGAGGTGAAGATTGGTGATGATAACATTCAGAAGAGCGATTCTTTTAGATATCCGAGATCTATTTTGCAACATGATGGAGAAATTGATGGAGATGTTAGTAACGGAATAAATGCAGGCTAGCTAAAGTGGAGAGGAGCCTCAGCTGTTCTCTGTGATAAGAAAATTCCTTTAAAAATTAAAGGAAAGTTTTACAAAGTAGCCGTGAGACCTGCTATGTTCTATGGATCTGAATGTTGGCCTGTGAACCATAGACATGTGCAGAGAGTGGTTGTAGCAGAAATGAAAATGCTAAGGTGGATGTGTGGACACACACACACACACACGTAAAGATCGGATTCGGAATGATGCAATCAGAAAGAAAGTTGGTGTTACTCTGATCGGATGATACTATGCGAGAAAACCGCTTAAGATGGTTTGGTCATTTGCAAAGAAGATCAACTGATGCACCAGTTAGAAGATGCGAGCGTTGGGATGTTGAGCCGGCTAAGAGAGGGCGGGGATGGCCCAAGAAGTGTTGGAAAGAGACCATACGAAGGGATCTTTATTTTGTGGATGTAAGCTCGGGATTGACCCAAGATAGATATGAATGGAGGCGAAGAATCCATGTAGCCGAACCTACTTAATTGTGGGAAAAGGCTTTGTTATTGTTGTTGTTGTCGTCTTCTCTCTTTTCTCATTCTTTTTTTAACAATCTCCTCCTTTTCTTCTTCTTTTTACCCTTTTCTCAATTTTCTTTCTGTTATTTGCATTAATCTCTTTTCTCTTTACCATACCTTTTTAATGATACTTGCAGCCCTTTTGATCCAAACCAGATTTTGTTGGGCCTAAATTGAAGAGTAAAATAAAATATAAATAAAATGCGGGCAAAGCCATTGGATGCATCACCCCTTCCTCAATCTCTTATTATGCAGGAGTAGGATTCCCCTATGGGAATCCATGGTTGTGTATTTTTTTGCACAATATCTCAACCTTCCATCTCTTCTTCGATGGTGTCGATATAGTTTTGGAGAACCCAATGCCATCGCCTCCCATGTGCCATGCGGTGCTACCACAATGAAATGTCTCCTCGTTTTGTCGCTGTCGTAGTCGTGTTGGAGCCTCCACTGATAGGTCACGGTGGTCGTCTGCATCGATGTAAAAGCGACACCCGTTGGGGGAGATGATCGCTTGATGCTCTTCTTGTAGTTGCCCTCTAGGGTCAGCCTCCATCTTGCGATTCATCTCGCTGCCTTGATGTTTTTCTTGGTTCTTTTTGTAGCGGAATAAGTTTTTTGGGGCATTATGTTGTCTCTATAGCATCTTTCATGCCCGATCACCTTGCTTAATTTTCATCTCACCCTTTTTTATGCTAGGGTTCATTTGCCTCATGGAGTTTAATCTGGAGCTCGATGACTTTGGCGGTGTTGGGAGCATAATTGATTTGTAGTAAATATTGAAAGCAAGAATTGCTTTTGAGCTAATTAAAATATCTGATATAACTCAACTTTTTTTTTTTCCGAATCTCGAAGACAATGAACATATTTTTTACTCGGAAGAACACTCAAGTAATTAAACTAAAAAATTGAAGTTGGAGATAAAATATGGAGTTGACTTGCTCTGATACAATGTGAATATAAGTATATTGAACACAAAATCAAGGAAAAAACATGGATTTACGTGGACCCCTACTTCGTAAGGAGCGGAATAACTACGAGAGAAAGCCTAAAAGACTGTATCTTTAATTGAATTTCTCAGGAGTACAATGGGTGTGGCTCTATATGCAACCCGACAAATACTAAAGAGTCCTGCCAATAAACAACATGGGATTAAAGAGAGTAGTATACTTGGATCTTGAAAGATGTAAGCACCTATCTAAATCATTCTTTAATACTATGCAATGATGTTGACATTATGCAACATATTGGTCCTTTTTTTGGCAAGCTCACTAAACTTGGTACAATCATGAATATACCATTAGAAGGAAAGCAAAGGTTGGTAGAAGAGAATTTTTTTTGAGAAAGCTAGTGGGATTGTGGGTGCAGGTTCAGATTTCTCTATCTCTCTCTCTATTTTCATGTATGTAAATGCGTGTATTTGCAATCTTTTTGTTGAAATAAACATTGCGGAAGCGGAAATCAGAATACAAAAAATATGAAACATTGAACACTCTGGATAATACGTGGAACACTACTCCCTAAGGAGCGGGATGAAACCACGAGAGACAGCTTCAAAGGGATGGATCTTCTTTAAGTTTCTCAACGAGTACATGGGGTATGGGGCTGCTTATATAGCCCCACAGGCAGATCGAATTTCCACAATTGTAGATGTGGGACTAAACATGAGTTTGGAGAGATCCAATTACCATCTATTACATACTCCAACACTCCCCCTCAAGCTGGAGCTGAGGAAGCCGCAACTTGCAACAAAAAGAAAAAGTACACAACTCATCTCCACGTGATACATATAAGAAGAATTTATGCCCGTTGCTGATAGAAAACCTCTTTCGATTATGGGTCTGCAATGCTCAGGTCATCGGGACGTACCTCTATCGTGCATGTAGTAGTTGTAGGGATACCAGGTCACTGGGGCGTACCTATGTCATGCCTTGAGAAGAGTTGCAGTAGAAGAAATCCAGTACAGAGTAGTAGTCGGGAATAGAGACACCCCAATGAAGTAGTCGATGCTCGGTGAAGACGGCTGATAGTAGTAGTAGTATGGAGTGCTGTTCCGTTAGTAATGGACGTGCATCAATCATGTAGATACACTTCAAGTAGAAGAATGTGCCTTCTCTTACCCTCCATTTCTCCCATACTTGATAGAATAAGATCATGTTTCATCAAGTTGGGAGAAACAAAACATGCATTTTATCTCTCCTTATTTTACGCTTCTTTCCTTTTTTATGCAAATATTTTTTTGTAGCCGTCCCCTTTTTTTCTTTTGCTATTCTCCTTTTTTTGA
This sequence comes from Ottelia alismoides, assembly GCA_037367405.1. Classification (NCBI taxonomy): domain Eukaryota; kingdom Viridiplantae; phylum Streptophyta; class Magnoliopsida; order Alismatales; family Hydrocharitaceae; genus Ottelia; species Ottelia alismoides. The sequence goes on along the minus strand of JAZKJV010003246.1, from coordinate 615,123 downwards.
TCAAATCCTCTTTTTTTAAACACATCTCAAATAGGGGCCGAAAAAGTGCAGCCTCCCTTTTTTCTCGACGTGGCATTTTTCCCCCTCTTATTATTATTTCAAGAACCACATCCCCCTCTTTTTTTATTGCAGCAGCCCCCTCTTGGGTCTTTTTCTTATCACGATCCAACTTGAGACAAACTCCCTCTTTTTTGTGGAAACCTGTCGCCTAAATTGGTCCAATATGCTCTCAGTCTTTTTTTTAATCTGTACATGCATCAACTGCATCAACTGGGCCCAAACATTCACATCACCTTTTTTTTAATAAGGAACATTAGCCCATTTAAATGATCCTTACATTTTCTTTCTTTCTTTTTTATTAAAAGAAGTAGTCTCAAGCACCCTTTCTCTTATGGAAAGGCTTTGTACTAGGATTCCCGAGGGAACCCAACGAGCGGCTTCTTCGTGTTCGCCGTCGTCTCTAATGCTTGTTGGTGATCGTGCGCGTGGAGTGTGCAAGCCATGTCGGAAGGAGTGTCGTTGTTCGTCGTTGGGTGCCGTGTCTGCTTTTGGGTTGGAGATATTTGTGCGCGAGTAGAGGTCGGTATTAGAGAAGATATCTCATGTGGTCATGGATCGGGAAGGACTGTGCGATGTCAGCTGGAAAAGAGTTGCTTCTTGAGCGATTCCTTGAGATCGGATATCCTCCATTATGCCTGGGAGCTCGCATTGGAGCCGCCACGTGGAGGTGCAACATTGCTTGTAGAAGAATCTGGAGAGTGTGATTGTGCCGGTCGCGTAAGGAGGGATTGATCGCGCAAGAGGCTTGGATGGGAATCACCCTTATTGGAGGGGTGCGGGGGGCAATGCTTGAAGGTTGTAGCCTTCGGGGTGGCTCGATTTAGGGCATTTGTCGAGAGCTGGAGGATCGTGCAATGCCTGGAAATGCGTCTCCGTCTGCTAGCCTTCGAGATGGCCTGGGCAATGTTTTTAAAATCGAACTAGAAACCTTACCGAAATGGTTGTATCGAGTTGACCCATGTAATCAAACTAGTTTAACTGGATAATGACGTCATCATTATTTAAAATTGGATTAAATCTAATCGATGAGAAAAAGTGGTTGAATCAACTAATCAAACTGAAATTAAACAAATGTATATAATACTTGAAATTGGAATAAAATACGTAGACAATGTATATATTTCACACTGTGCATAAAATATTTTTTCATATGTACCATTAAAATTCATACATATCATATATATATATATTATTTGGACTAGTGCTCTATAATATAGTAGTAGTTTAATTATATTTAAAACCCATTACATGCAAGAAATTGTGTTAGAGTGGTTGGTTAGGAGTTTGAAATAGATAACCAAAGGTCACGGGTTCAACTCCCACTACTAGCATTATTTTTAAATAAATTTAAAATTAAGTGATTTCAGTTGAACATGGTTATATCGAGTTAAAAATAATAGGTTGAATTGGCGGGTTGATTAAAATTTGAACATTTAAACCAAACCAACAAGAATTGGTTAACTGGACCGATCCATGCCTAGTTCACCAGTTGGACGGATCGAACTGGCCTGTTCGGTTCGGTTTTTAAAAGATTGGGACTGGGTTTTTGGAGTGCGTTGGAGGAGCAATAGCATTGGGAAAGATCATACCCATGGAAATCTTGCACGATGGTTTGAACTAGGGTTTCATCAGAAACCCGTGATTTTGAACCGATAATCGAACATAAACACATAATAAATCTTCAAAAAATAAATTCCGAATTAAACCACAAAATTGGCTTGTTCTGATACTATGTTGAAGTAAACAATGCGGAAGCGGAAATCATAACAAGAAAATAAAAATATGAATAATTGAATATTCTGTATTTTACGTGGAATCCTACTCCCTAAGGAGCGAGATAAACCATATGAGAAGGCTTTAAAGGACCGGATCTTCTTTTGAAGTTTCTCAATGGTACATGGGGTATGAGGATGCTTATATTGCCCCACAGATCGATTGAATTCTCACAATAGTAGATGCATGACTAAACATGAGTGGGGAGAGATCAAATTACCCATCTATTACATACTCGAACACTCCTCCGCAAGCTGGAACTGAGAAAGTTGCAGCTTGCAAGAAAAAGTAGAAGTACACGACTCATCTTCACCTGATACATCTGAGAAGAATATACGCCCGCTACTAGTAGAGTACCTCGCTCGATTGTGGGTCTGCAATGCTGAGGTCACTGGGACATACCTCTGTCATGCATGTAGTAGTCGTTGCGATACTAGGTCACTAGGACGCACCTCTGTTGTGCCTGGAGAAGAGTTGTAGTTTAAGAAGAAATCCAACACGAAGTAGTAGTCGAGGATAGTGGCATCCTAACAAAGTAGTCGATGCTCGGTGAAGACGACTGATAGCCGTAGTAGTCTGGAGTGTTGGTTTGTCAGTCATGGACATGTAGAAGTCCTGTAGATATGTCTCAATTAGAAGAATGTTCAGTCTCTTACTCCCCGTTTGTCCCATACTTGATAGAATAAGGGCATGGCTCATCTAGTTGGGAGAAACAAAACATGCATTTTCTCCTTTTTTGTGCTTCTTTTTTTTTTGCACAAATCTTTTTTATAGCCGTCCCCATTTTTACGGGCTATTTTCTTTCTTTTCCCTTTTTTTCGTATAGTTTTTTTTAGAATGGCCTCTTTTTTTTGATAAAATCCTCTTTTTTGAAAGCAGGTCAAATAGGGGACCAAAATTGCAACTCCCCCTTTTTTCTCAAATTGCCTTTTTTGCCACTTATTTTTTAAAGGACCAAGGCCCCTCTTTTTTTGATTGCAACAATCCCCTTATATGTTATTTTCTTCTCACGACTCAACTTGGGACAAACTCCCTCTTTTTTTGGAAAATTACGGCCCGAATCGACCCAATATGCTATGTCTTTTGTTTTTTATTAGCACATGCCCCAACTGCGCTCAAACATTCACATCCCCTCTCTTTTTTTATAAGGAACAATAACCCATTTAAATGGGTGTTACATTTTCTTTCTTTCTTTTTAAATAAAAGAAAGGGTCTTGAGCGCCCCTTTCTCTTATGGAAAGGCTGTATAGGGTTCCTGAGGGAACTCTACTGGAACCCAACGAGCGCTTCTTTGAGTTCATTGCTGCCTCTAGTGCTAGTTGGCGATTGTGTGCCTGAAGTGTGCAAAGCCATAGCCGGAAGGAGTGTCGTAGTTCATCGTTGGGTGCTGTACCTGCTTTTAAATGGAGGTATTTGTGTGCGAGAAGGAGGTCGATGTTGGTGAAGATATCACACGTGGTCGTGCGATTGTGAAGGATTGAGCGATGTCGGCTGGAAAGGAGTTGTCGCCTGTACGATTCTTGGAGATTGGAGATCCTTCAGTATGCATGGGAGCTCACATTAGAGCCGCCGCGCAGAGGTGCACCATCACCTCTAGATGAACTTGGAGAGTCTGATTGTGCCGATTATGTAAGGATGGATTGATCAGGCAGGAGGCCTGGATGGGAATCACCTAATTGGAGGGGTGCGACGGGCGATGCTCATGGGGGATGTAGCCCTCGGGGTGGCCTGATTTAGGGCATTTCGAGAACTGAAGGATCGTGCAGTGCTTGGAAATGCCTCTCTGCCTGCTTGCTCTAGAGATGGTCTGGGTTTCTGGAGTGCGTTGGAGTAGTAGTAGCATCGGTGAAGATCACACTCTTGGAAATATTGCACAATGGTTTAAACTAGTGTTTCATCAGAAGCCCGCGAACTTGGGCAAATAATCGAACATAAACTCAAAATAATTTTTCAAAAAATAAAATCCGAATCGAACCACAGAATCGATTTTCTCTGATCAAGGTTCAGGAAAGCGGTATGCGTATGCGTTTGGACATGTCACTGAATGGCAATTAAGCGGTATGCAGGGGCATATACGGGGTATATGCCGTTCTACCTGGTTTTCTATTTTTTATTTACAAATAAATAAATATCTACAAAAGTGACCACAACTGAACTGAATTTATGAATAAATGTGGTACAACAAAAGATCTAAGAAAATCGACTTTCATGTAAAGCCTTAAATAGTACAACTGAATATCAAAATCATCAAAGATAATATTACATGATATGATTTAATACATATAATCAATATAATACAACTGAAATTCAAAATAAAATAAAATAAAATAAAAAGTACAAACAATTTAAACCTCAGCAGTAAAGAATTAATTAAAAGTACATAATAAAAGTAAGCAAAACAATAAGATATACAATACACGTTGAAATTCAGACCTATTCAGATCAAACTAACAGATCAAGAAACTGAAATTGAAAGCAATTGAAATTGAGACCTCAATAATAAATAAAAATAAATAGACCTCAGACCCCTCAGTAAAAAAAATCCGTCACAAATATTTTCTCAAACAAGAGTAGGGAATCATGCTTCTTCTAAGTCCTATCATATCCGGATCTGATTACCCAACTGAACCTTAAGTGGGTGCATGAAACACATATGCGGCCGTACAACCTTCATATGTGCAAATGACGCATAAAGTGGGGCTTCATGTAATCAGTGCGCCGAGGAGGCCGATTAGGCATATGCGGCCGCACGTGCCGCTTTCATGAACACTAGCTTTGATGCCATATTGAAATAAACATTGCAGAAGCGGAAATCAAAACTAAAAAATATGAAATATGGAACATTATGTATTTTACGCGGAACCCTACTCCCTAATGAGCGGGATGAAACCATGGGAGAAGGCCTCAATGGGCCGAATCTTCTATTGAAGTTTCTCAATGAGTAAATGGGGTGTGTGTGACTGCTTATATAGCCCCACAGATAGATCGAATTCCCACAATAGTAGATGTGGGACTAAATATGAGTAGGGATAGATCCAATTACCCATCTATTACATAGTGCAACACTTTTAATTGTATGTGTGAACATGTGCACCCATGTTTGTTGCTTTTCTTGGGGGTGGAGCACGGAATTTGTAGGGCATACTTAGATTGAGGGCAATATGGGATAGTTAGGCCCAAGGATTTTTATACGATTCGAAAGCACCTTCCAACTATTTGTTGGGACGTTCGTACATGTTTTATGGTCAGGGAGTGCATGGAAGGGAATGTCAGTTGTCAGACCGAATGGTATGGTGGAGCTAAGATCAAGCGAGAAAGCTAGGCTCACTAATTTTTGATAGTTCGACAAGTCGTATGGGGTTTGATCGTGGGGTTGACTAAGTATTCTACTTTGTTTGATATTCAGTTCATTCTTAATTTGAGATGCCAACAGGTCAGGTTTAGGGTGTGTCAATATTCTTGGACCCGGTACCATTTATAAAACCCACTACCCATACCTATCTATTTATTATATGGTTAGTTTCTGGTTGATGACAGGCTATCGAGCATGTATGTGGACGTCCAGTGGCTACCTACATATCCAACATACAATAAAATTCTAAGCTTGCTTAATGGTATACCCAACAGATATGTGGACACCTAATGGGTACTAACATTTTCAACATATGATCAAATCCTAAACATTCCAAATGTGTAGTAAGTTTCATAAATACTATCAAAATCAAGTTATAGAGATAATTTTTTCCTGTATAACCAACATAAAGTCAATCCTAAAATATATGTCTGGAATTGTTTGAGGACATAAGGATACACAAGTACATGGGATGTTGAAAATGTGTGGTATATAGATATATAATTCGTGGACAACAAAACACAACGTGCAATGACCTTGTGGGGATGTGAAAATATGTAACGCAAGGGGGAGAATAGGAACTTACGACTGCAATGTGATGGGGCACTAAGAGGTGTTGTAATTCTGATTATATGTGTGAGTTGGGAACTTTCAGGGTGGGTTCGGGTATGCATGAGGAAATCCAAAACTCTAACTCATACCTGAATGGGAAGAAGTTTTGAACTCAAACCCGTCCAAAAATAAATCGGATGTGTTTTGGTTCCTTAAGTGGAGTGGATTTCGGTTGGGTATACATACCCTTTTTTGTCACCCCGATACATAAACGTATGTTATCAATGGATCTTGTGAATGAGAAGAAATCTTTTGTAGTCTTCTTTTTATTTTTTAGGAAAAAAGATATCATAAATGAATCCCGTGCTTCCAGGCTTCTAAGATCTCTGGTACTCTGTTTTCTGGAACTGTCTTCGTAACTAATGGTGACCAAGTCGTGTCTTTGAGATTTTTATCTCATTTCACGAACATATTACTACGAATATTATAAACATGGGTGCCGTGTATGTGGGGGAGGTTGGTCTAAGATCTCTGTTGATATTTTGATTCATATATGCAAAGTTGTAGTACACATCACATCTATGCACTAGTGATTTTCTTGATATTTGATTTTTTAATGCAGGCTCATGATAATACCAAGCCATTCGTTAATCTTCGCAGTTCTCTTCACGTTCTTGAGAAAATTGCTTGCTGTATAAAATATAATGAGCCCGTTCTACTAGTTGGTGAGACTGGTACTGGAAAAACAACTCTTGTCCAAAACCTGGCCACGAGGCTTGGGCAACCATTAATTGTCCTGGTAATCTTGTACTATTTTACACAATTTTAATGTTTTCAATTGTCTTATATGCCAATTTGTGAAAATTTGCAATTACAGAATTTAAGTCAGCAAAGTGATGTTGCTGATTTGTTGGGTGGATTTAAACCTGCTGATGCACCGTCCATCTGCAATCCATTATATCATGAGTTTCTTGATATATTCTGCAAGACTTTCCGGAGAGAGGTACATATTCTTCAACTAAAAGTTGCTATAAGTCCTGTGCTGGTCTTGCAACCGAGTTAACTTGTCTTCCTGTTCAAATAGAACAATGCAGATCGACTTTTTCGCTATGAAAAACTTGTCATGAAGAAGAAATGGGAAAGGTTGCTGAATGTTTTAAAAATCTGTGCCAGTGAAGTCCTTATGCTTGCAGATAAAGAGACGAAGTCGGGCTGTGGTGGAAAGAGAAAAAGGTCATGGTCTAAAATTGTCGAGCTTTGGGAGTCCCTATCTTCAAGACTTGAACTGGCTCTCAAACAAATAAGCAGTTCAGCTGGAATGTCATTTTCATTTGTGGAAGGGGCATTTGTAAATGCTTTAAGAAAAGGACATTGGATTTTGCTTGATGAAATCAATCTAGCTCCACCTGAAACATTGCAGAGGATTATTGGTGTTCTTGATGGTGACAAAGGTACAATGTGTCTTGTTGAAAGGGGCGATATCACCTATGTAGAACGGAATTCTTATTTCCGTTTATTTGCTTGTATGAATCCTGCAACTGATGCTGGTAAGAGGGACTTACCACTGTCCATTCGAAGCAGGTTTACTGAGCATTTTGTTGACGATGTATTAAACACTGAAGATCTTACTCTTTTTGTTGGACAATATCTGGAAGATGTCCCTGGAGGTAGTAAAATAACAAGTGAAGTTGTCAGTTTTTACAAAGAAGCAAAGCATGAAGCTGAGTTAAGCTTGCAGGATGGTGCTAACCAGAAGCCCCAGTTTAGTCTGAGATCTCTTGCTCGTGCATTGGAGTTTACTCGGAAAGCCGAAAAGGGATTTGGTTTCCGAAGGGCCATTTATGATGGTTTTTGTATGTTCTTTCTTACTTTACTAGATGAAACTAGCAGGAATATAATGAATAAGCTCATACTACAGCATTTGGCGGAGGGTGTAATGCCCGATGAAGACAAGGACAAGCTTTTTGTAAAATATTTGGTTGGAAATGCCTTATCCAGGGATACCTCTGCTGAAAGTGGTTTTGTTGAGAATTATATTAGGACAGAAAGTGTCAAGGAGAACTTAAGGAATGTTGCTCGTGCTCTTTTTATTAAAAAATATCCGGTGCTTTTGCAAGGTCCTACGTCAAGTGGAAAGACCAGCCTTGTTCGTTATCTCGCTTCTATTACTGGTCATGAATTTGTACGTATAAATAATCATGAACACACAGACTTGCAGGAATATTTCGGTTCCTACATAACTAATTCCTATGGGAATCTTGAGTTCCAAGAAGGCATTCTAGTCAAGGCCGTGCGCATGGGGCACTGGATAGTTCTGGATGAACTTAATCTTGCACCTTCAGATGTTCTGGAAGCCCTGAACCGCCTATTAGATGATAATCGTGAATTATTCGTACCTGAACTTCAAGAAACTGTTATTCCACACCCAGATTTTATGCTTTTTGCGACTCAAAACCCGCCTACAATTTATGGTGGTCGCAAAATGCTCTCTCGGGCTTTCCGTAATCGATTCTTGGAAATACATGTTGATGATATTCCAGACGATGAACTTAGCACGATCATCGAAAAGAGATGTAAGATTCCCAAAAGTTACGCTGGAAAGATGGTAGCGGTTATGAAGGAGTTACAGTTGCATAGACAAAATAGCAATGTTTTTGCTGGTAAACATGGATTTATAACTCCACGTGATTTATTTCGATGGGCCAATCGTTTCAATAAGTTCGGTCAATCTTATGAGGATTTGGCAAAGGATGGCTATTTGCTTCTCGCGGAAAGATTGCGTGAAGAAAATGAGAGAAATATAGTCCAAGAAGTCCTGGAAAGACATCTCCGTGTTAAGCTAGTCATCAGCCACTTGTATAGAGAAGTATATTCTTCTGTGCACTGTCTTATATTTCGTTTTCACTTGGGTTTTTAAATTTTTTTGAATGAAATGAGGGTGGCCTCCCTATCTGGGACCCACCACAACCAGGCATACTCTGGGTTTTAAATAATGGGAATGGGCTGTATCTACCTACAAAATGTGCCAGGTTTTTTCAGTCATTGTACTTATTAGTGCTTAACCATTAAGTATGCGACTTATTTGTTTTGTGAAATGTTTTTTATTAGCTATATACGAAGTGCTATTTATTTTCAATGTTTCAATATATGCCATTTTAAGGTATTTTAATTGTTGGGGTTTTCATATGATGGGAATATGTTATATTTACCTTTTTTTTGATAGGACGGTTATATTTACCTTTTTACGTGTACATGATTGGTTCTAGAATATACCAACTTGTTTGTGTAATCATTGCTTGTGTACTACTAGGAAGAGGGGTTTCCAAAGACTTGTGTGAGCTTCTTCATAGCTCGCCATAGTTTTGGTTATGTGCTTTTTTAGGGGAAATTATACAAATGTCCTGAAGTTTGTGGTAAATATCAAAGAGACCACCTATAAAAAAGGTAACATTCTGGTGCATGCATTTTAGTACTATAACACTTTGTTGAAGACATTCTATTTATTCATCAAAATGACAATGTTAACCTTTCGGATATTGTTATCTAATCCGAAGTTTTGATAAATTGTGATTGATGAATAAATGTAATTAATTGTCATCAAAACATCGAGGTATGCTATATTTCTTATAATAAGAATAAGGGGGACATTTACCATCGTAGATATTGTCTATCAAGAATTTGAATTACATGAGTGATCTCCATATGGTTAATTTCATCATTTTTATTAAAGAAGTGGAATGTCTTTGATAAAATGTTACGGGACTGAAATTCAAGCTGTAAAATGTCAATTTTTATCATTCTTTTTTCGATATTTGCCGTTACTATCGGATTTTTTTATGAAATTTACTCTTTTTTTACAATTAGGGAATTTTACACGTCACCTATAAATTTTTGCAATCTCATCACAACCTCTGACATCTTCATATTACTTGTTATCTTACTGTGTCTTACACTGCGACACTTTTCATCATTTTTACTATTCTTGGGTCGATCTTCTTGAATTATTCTATCCCCATCAAAATCAATGGTGGATCTTCTTCCTTTTCCTCACTTCCATCCACTCACCCCATCGATAGTTGCCTGGTCTTTATCGTCACATCTGAGAAGGGGCGCGAATACTAAAGCCCCCATGTCAAACACTGTTGTAGCCCCAAGTGCGAAGCCAACTACACTTGACTATCCCCCATTACCTTCCCCCCAAAGAGTCCTCTTAATTTATGGGGACCGTACGTCCATCATGCCATCTCTGTAAATTCTGGAGGCATTTTGGGACGATCTTCCCCTTGAGTGATTCAATCTAGCGTCCCTCAATTCTAACAATGCAATGCCCTCAGTTAGGCTGACATGCTCCTTTGGTAGGGTTGGGTTAAGCACAAGGTGAGCGCAAAACACCTCGAACAAAACAACTTGACAATAATACATGCTCGTCTTATCGGATAGTTGCAACCTTCTGAAGTTCTCTGGAATGAGGTGGCTGATGTTGTCCTTCACCGCAATGCTCACATGAGTATTATCCGAAGTAGGACCTGTCTTGGAGTTCCTGAAAGTGGTGACCTTTGCCACCCACTTTTCATCAAGCAATATGTTAGTCGTCGTCTTGTTGCGGTGGACGATGGTGTACTTAGCTCTTCTGTGGAGGTAGTGATGGCCGTGAGCATTTCATATGCAAATTTCCAGCCTATGCTTCCAAAAGAGTAACCAATTCCACATCTTGTAGAAGTGCTTGTGCAATGTGCATTGCACCATATAGTTGTGGACCAGAATCATGTCGCAAGTGGTGGTTGCAATAGGAGGGGCTGCAGGGGTGGAGCAAGTGGCACAAGGTTGTGGTGGTGACGACAATAGTCGTGGAGGGAGGGGTAGATTGATCGACGATGACGTATTATTTGAATTCGGCACTCTATGAAGGAAAATAAGGAAAATTTTAACGGATTCCACTAAAGTAAACTTTGATATGGATGGAATTTAACCCAAAGGGTTATGGTGTGCGAGCTCGTAAGTTTATTAGGGTTATAGTGTAAATATGAATGTCTGAGATTGTGATGTAATTGGAATCATAAATGTCTTGGTGTAAAAATCCCTTACATAGGTTTTTTTGCAAAATTTCCCTATTTCTATTTGTCCTTTATGCTGTAAGATTGACTTTATATATATATTCTTCAGATGGTCGGAACTTGTATTTTTTCTTGAGTGATGCTACTAATACTGCATTTCCTGTGTGGTACTGCAGGAGTCGATCTCACATGGTGATGCTGTAGACGTGCATAGGCTAACAACTGGACTGCCAAACCCTGAAAAGTTAGTCTTCTTAAAATTAATGAAAATATCTAGAATATTTTTTTTAGATACATTGGCATGATCGTTTCTTGCAGACTTATGTGGACATCAAGCATGTGGAGATTGTACTTTCTAGTGGAGCGATGCTACAAGTTGCGGGAGCCTGTTCTTCTCATTGGTGATACTGGGGGTGGGAAAACTAGTGTTTGCCAATTGCTTGGTCATGTACTGGGGTTAAGGTTGCATATTCTAAATTGTCATCAGTACACAGAGACATCAGATTTCATTGGGGTGTGTAGTCCTTTCTATTTGCTACAACTATTTCTATATATAAGATTTGCTCAAGAGACACGTTTGCTTTTTTATCTGCATTAATTGAAAAAAATCATTTTTTAAATGTCCAGGGTTTTCATCCTGTACGGGATCGCTCTCGCCTGTTAAATGACTTTAAAGTTCTCATTGATCAACTGCGGAGCACAGAAGTCTATGCCCATTATGCTGGAAATTTTGTATGCTTTCTTTATTTTTTAAATTGAGATTCCTTCTATTGTTTGTGAAAATATTTGCTGGTATTTTGTGTTTTCTGCAGGAAATATCTTCCGACATAGAGAGTGCTTCATCCACATTGGATTGTATAGATGATATTTTGAATGCAGCTAAAAATAGCTCGTCCTTGCATTCTGATGTTAAGCCACAAGACATTGATTGTTTTATGCAAATAAAGCAAGAACTGATACTGCTTTTACAGAGGTGGCGAGCTTTATTTATCTGGCAAGATGGGCCTCTTGTGCAAGCAATGAAAGATGGCGACCTGTTTCTTATTGATGAGATCTCTTTGGCTGATGATAGTGTGCTGGAGCGTTTAAATAGTGTATTAGAGCCGGAGAGGACATTGGTATGATTTACCTTATAACAAGCAACATTCTTCATATGATGTTTTTGCCTCTCACTGAATGCTGTTAACTGTTAGTTGGGGGTATGCGGTGGTTTTTTTCAGGACTTTCACGTAAAACATCTTTTTGATGCAGAATGTCTTTATGGTGTTTTAGAGGAATTCATGAGCATGTTTGACGCATTGACTTGTTGAACCTAAATGTTGCTAGCTACTGCGTTCCTTTATATTTCCATTCTCATAATTAATATTGTGGTTGGTGTCTAGTTTTTGACAGATATCTTTTGTTTGCTTCCATTTACAAAAGTCTCTTAACTATGCACCTAATAAAAATTTCAATTTTATACCCAAAATTTAAAAAGTAACAATGTGGTACATTATCTATTAAATATGTAACAATGTAGTCCTCACCTACCGAAAACGCCTTCATGTTATTTTTTCGAACTTAACGACGTGCTTCCAGTTAAAATATGGAGTAAATTACACAAAAGTCTCTTAACTATGCACCCAATAAAAATTTCAATTTTATACCCAAAATTTAAAAAGTAACAATGTGGTACATTATCTATTAAATATGTAACAATGTAGTCCTCACCTAACGAAAACGCCTTCATGTTATTTTTTCAAACTTGACAATGACAAGGCCCCAATTTGAGAAATTTGCTGTAACGGAATTCAATATTTATAAATTGCAATTTCGTCCAGAAACAAAAAATGAATTATTCGCAAAAGGGCCCTTGGACCCTTTTCTTCTTTCCAAATGTGAAGTACCACCATTAGGTCGTGATCCTTTACAACGGTGGAGCTTTAGGCGATGCGGGACCAGTGGTGTGGTGGAACACTGGTGATGGAGCAACCACTTGGAGAGGGAGATGGGATCGGTGTGTTTTCCATCCTTTCCTCCATCCAGGCTCATCTTCCACGCACTCCACTGCCACTGTCCGCCTCCTTCCACAATAGAAAAAGGCTCTTCCGGTCGCCACCTCCTCTTTTGATCTCTTCTCTCTCTCTCTCTCTCTCTCTCTTTCTGTTAGAATGTTTCTCGAAGCATGAAACTTTTGAGGGAGATGGGCTCTTCATCGCGGAGCGTCCCCTTGTCAATCTCTTTGGGTATATGATGTGGGGGGGGGGCATCATCCAGACCTTTGGGTGCTGCACGTAAGGTGGGTGGCATGGCCTCAAATTTCAGAGAAATTCGATCGAATTTCTGTCGAATATCGATATCCTGTCGAAATCGAAGTTCGACCAAAATGGTTGAAATGACCGAAATATGGGGGCCCTAGTACAAAAAATGACCGAAATTTCGATTTGGTCGGTCACCGAAATGGTGACCGAAACCGACATTTAGGGCCTTGGTGGGTGGAAGGTGGTGACATGAACGTCAATATGACCAATAAATGCGCTTAGAGTTGGGGGGGGGAGGTTGGAACTGGAGGTGGTGATGGTGGGACGAATGTGAGATGGAGGGAGTTGTTGGAGGTTCCTTTGGTGGCGCCATCTCGCTTTAGGAGGGGAGGGTTGCCATTCCGTTCTATCCCGTGGAAGGTATGCACCTTAGGAATGTGGTAGGACTCCATCGGGTGATACGAGGTGTGGCTTGGATTGTCGTCTATTGGAGATTGTTAGCAAGGGCTCGTGCTTGAAGTGGGTTCGGGAAGGGAGGTCTCTTGCGCCAGTGGCAACATTTGCTAAAGAATAGAGAAAGATGAAGAAGAGAGAAAAGAGAAGAAGAATACGCTGTGGAGGGTTGAATCTTTAGATGTTTAAAGGAAAGAGAATCATTGTAACTTTTCACAACTTTGGCTCTATTCTATATTGTCGAGCTTTGCTCTCAGCATGTGGCTGCTCCATCACCGATGTCCCTCTGCTCCACCTAGTCTCGCGCTGCCTCAGGCTTCGCCGCACAAAGGATCACGACCTAAAGTGGTGCTTCACCACCGAGTCCATCACCACCATGTTTGGGAAGAAGAAGAGGGTCCAAGGGCCCTTTTGTGAATACTCTTCTTTTTTGTTTTTGGATATAATTGCATTTTTAATAATATTGAATTTTGTTCCTGCAACTTTCTCAAATAGGATGCATTTCCATCCATAAGTTTGAAAAGATAACGGCGTTAAGGCGTTTCCATTATGTGAAAATGCGCCACATTGTTACTTTTTAAATTTTGAGTATGACATTGAAATTGGGTGCAATATTTGTTTGAATTTTGATGATTATTGGTCTACACAGTGAATGCCAATACTGTCTATCGACTTATTGATCGTTCAAACTTTTTAAGTGGTCATTATAAGTTTATTTGTTGGTTGATAATTCATCCATGGTGGCTGACATGGAAAACTGTGCGTCAAAACAATATTTACCTTTCCAAGTTCAGCAAATTTTGTTGAATCGAAAATTAATAGTTGGGCCTTTTAAAGGTTGGTTTTTAAAACTTCATCTTTGATCTTGGGTGCCTACTTGGTTATAATATGGAGGCTGTTTTGTTTTGAGATATTTACAAAACTTTTTTACTTTCATAGTGCTTCTGAATGGTATTTAATATTTTGTTTGCTGCTATAAGATCTGGTACTTGGACTTCTACATTAGATATAGGCATAAGCTGTGAACAATGTTTAAGATTTCACTTAGCAGATCCTCATGCCCTTGTATCTTAAGGAGACAGTCAAGGTGCATATCATTGGGAGTCAAGGGTGGTTTGGATGTGGGTGGTGGTGGCAGTTGCAATCATGAGAGGAATGGTTCTATTGGTTGAGAAAGCTAACATGGAAGCAGCAAACGGCATTTTTTAAGGCAACTAAGGGTGGTTATTGCCAAAACATTCACCAAATGTGGTTTGGATGTGGGTGGTGGATGCAGTTGCAAACATGGGAGGAAGGGCTCTATTGGTTAAGAAGGCTAACATGGAAGCAGCAAGTGGCATTTCTTTAGGCAACCAAGGATGGGTATTGCCAAAACATTCACTGAAGGTTGCGATGTTTTTGAAGGTGTTCTGCAAATGTTGTGATGCTGATGAAAGGATGAGTATTGCCAAAACATTCACTGAAGGTTGCAATGTTTTTGAAGGTGTTCTGCAAATGTTGTGATGCTGTTGAAATGAAGGTAGTGGCTGTTTCATCGGTGGTCACATATTGGAAATAATGGGGTCGGTGGTGTTGGTAACTTGGTATTGGTGTGAAGATCTTGCGGTGATAGCATTGATGGTGGATGAGGAAATATACC